>VZRL01004629.1:1930890-1980550 GCA_013397895.1 Origma solitaria | reverse complement strand
CCCCTCAGCCCCGGCCCGGGCACTCGGACGGGGAGGGCCGGGTGGGGCCGCAGCCGGGGAATAGAGGAGCGCCGAGCCTCTCACCGCCACCGGGCGGGCGCGGGGGAGCCCCGCTGAGGGGGCGGGGTGGGAAGGAGGGAGGGAGTTCCGCCCCCCGAAAGGCCGCGGGGGCTTTCCCGATGGATTTCCCGATGGATTTCCCGCGGATCCGGGAGGGATGGGGATCCCCATGGGTCCCTGTCCTGCCTTTGTCGGGATGCGGGTGGGTTCCTGCCACGGGCGCTTCTTGCTGCACCGGGGGAGGTTGGTTCAGGTGTCTCGGTAATTAATTCCTCTATGAGTATTCCCTTCGCGCTCCCGTCCCAAGCGTTGGAGGGGATGCCTGAGAAGACCTGTAGGGAAGGTTTGATTTAGAGGTTCGGACTTGATGATCTTAAAGGCCACTTCCTACTTTATTATTCTATAAATAAACGATACGCAAGGTGGAATTGCTTTCCTCCTCTCAGGAGAAAAGGGTTTGAGTTTCAGGTGTTCGTTGTGTTTTATTAGGGTTTTGCTTTTTTTTGTTGGATTTGGGGTTTTTTTGTCTTCTGCATGGCTTATTTGTTAGAAACTTCCACTTGCAATCAGCAACTTAATTGCTTGGAGGTTTCTGTGTAACTGTGCAGAATATGCCGAATAGTTCACACAAAACAGAAAAGTGTGATAATATTTATATTTATTTATTGTTAAAGCGCTGTGTGTTTTTAGTAGGACTTGAGCTTTTAAGCCCTTTTGACACTTAAAAATAAATTAGTACCAGATGTCCACTATCAGCAGATAGACACAAATAAAGGACATGAGCTATGCTCTATGTTCAAAGGGTAAATGCATTTATTTGTCCACATGAGTGGTGCCAACAGGGAATGCACATGGCATCAACTGCCTGCAATGGATGGATATCCAACCTGGAACAAGGGAGGAATGGACAACCAATGGATTAAGAAAGGTCAAATATATGAATACAGTATGCAGAAAAAAAATTGTGAAAGCGCTTGGAACAGAAAACACTTGATTTAAAACAATACTTCCTCAAATAATCTCGTGCGTAAAGTCAGATTTTACTGAGTTACATTGGGACCGCAGTGTTGTACTTTTGTTATTGAATATAATTAATACAACAAATTAGAACTTCTTGCAGAACACCTTTGGTATATCACAATAAAAGTAATGATAAATAGCTTGCATGTGTCTTCATGCCCAAAGTTTACAAAAGCTCACTCAGAGCAGTTATGGTGGTTGAGAATTAAATTTTGTCTAGTACTCAAGATAGGTTTGTATGTGTAAATAGCCTGTAGGTTAGCTCACAGCCTTTAACAGAGCTGGAGTATTTAATTAGAATTTCTTTAACATTTTAATGAAGTAATCTTTCATTCCTGACAAGACTTGCGTGTGTGCTTCCATTTATGCACAGCTCTCTTGAAACCAACAGAGTATAAGCACATCATGCATTAGTCAGTAGGACTGTCCATATGCATATTTGTTTATTAAAAGGCTGATAAATTATAAAAGGCATAGTTGAAATATTTGAGTCCCTTCAGCTTTGTCATTAATGACATTTAACCCAACTGCTGCTGAACTCTTGCTGTACAACTTGTTCTCTACATGTAACTGCACAAATGTGCAGTTTCTTGCTGGCATAATTATATTTTCAAAGAACACCTAAGAGTGAGGACCTACCACTAGCAGGATGCTAAAAGGTGGTGTTTTGTGTAAAAGAAGATGGAGAGGCTTATGAAGGAGGAGATGAGCATCTACAGTTTGATTATAGAATCCAAAGTCTCTAATATAGGATTTGAAATTGACTTGGTGTTTTTTCTAAGCTCTCCCCACTCCAAGGTTCTCTCCAGTGGTGCCATACTGCTGTGTTGTGTACATTGTCTGTGACAAAGCCTGTGACATGGGACCTCTGCCCTCCAGATTTCCCTTTATGTGCTGTAGATTTCTCCCCCTCTCATTTTACAGAAGAACATGAGAGGAGGCAAAATGGAAATGCTTCCCCCCCCAGAACAGAGCCAAGGTTGCTCTTGCTCCATTTGGAACAGCCCGTGTTGTCCCTGTCTGTAATGCGGGCAGAGGTGAGGGATGCCTGTGTAGTGTCTCATCTCAGCTTTGCTTCTGTCACTTCTGCTGCAGTGTGGACAAATCTTTGTGAGAGTTGAAGGAAAATTGTAGGCTGTTTCTGCCAGGAACCCCGTTGCTCCCAGCATGGCACTAATGAGGCAAGTGCCTTTGGAGATTCTGCTTCAGAACTCGGAAGTAAATACAAGCTTGATAAAAACACAGGTGCGCTATCATCAGCAAATTACCATAAATTACGTACATGAGCAGTGCTCAGAGAAAGCACCTGTAGTTATTTAAAATTAATATATAAACTTGTCATTTAAATAACTGCAGATTCATATTTAAACGATAGTGATCAATCTGCCATGTGTTTCCAAAGCCCTCTCAATAAACTTGAAAGAGGTGATAGTCTAAGAGGAGACAGGGGCTCACTGTTTCCTGAAGAAATAAATTGCAGAGGATGTATTTATTAATGTATAAATTAATTTAGGCTGCAGAAGTGTGTTTAAGCCAGCAATAGTTGTGACTGCTGGCCCCAGCAGTGCCCATCATTGAGCGAGCCCCTGTTATCCCTGAGTGCCACAGCAGTGCTTCCTCTGCTAAGTGAAGAGCATCAGAAAGCAGCAGCCTGTGGTGGTTTTCCTCTTTCTCTCAACTTCCACTACCAGACAAGGGGGTGAGAGATTCCTGGTCCTTCTCTTTGCCAGGGGCTAGGGCCAGGCCTTAGCAGCTGCTTGCACAGAAGAGCTGCACATACAGGGTCTGCCAAGGCCCTCTTGATAGTTCAGAGCTGCTGGTTTATGCACCCCAAGATAGATTCCTGTATTCTTGTGTACATATGTCCATCTCGATTTTTGCTTTGTCCAGATCATGGAGCCCTGCTGGTTCCCAAGTGTTCACCGTGTGTTTTCTATGCTGGACAAATGTGTGAAGCATAACGGTAGGATCTGCTGATCCAGATCAAGGTCAATTGAAGTTTTTCTGGCCCTGCAGTGGACAAGTCAGAAAACTCTCCTGGATATGTGTGAAGAGGCCAAGGCAAACACATTGACATTTTGTTAATGGAAGGGACTCTTAAAATGTCAATGAAAATGTCACACTTAGATTCCCATTGTGACCACTTGAAGTAAATTCAGGGCCATTTAAAGGAGTTTTATTTTACTGTTAAAGGCAAACACACGCACACACAACTGTTTGAAGAACTTTTAAGACAATTCAGAGCAAATGTTGCTCACGGATGTGGCAAGGAGGAAAGCAAGAGAAGGCAGCAGTTGTTTAAAGGTATGTGTTCACTGCTTAGTTGGTCTTGAGGATGAGATAAAACTGAACAGGATTTGTTTTGTTCAAATCTTTAAATGACAGCTGGGTGTCTTGGAGAATGAAGTATGTGACATGAAGTATGTTGACACTGAGCATCCCAGTAGTGTCCTTTCCCATGTGTGCTAATACATGCAGGGAACAACAGCTCAGGTACTGGGGAAAATGTTCATTCTTGCTCTGTACAGTATGCCAGGACTACTAATAACACAGGTTATGTGAATACCTGTCTACTTGCTATGCAAATACCTCTCAATTTAAGAAACTGTCCATGATCTTTGAACTAATTAGCTCTACAATGGAGTTATTTTACAAGGGGCTTTGGAGAACTTGCTTAACAAATTCGAGCTTGCTTTAGAAAGGTTCTTGCAGAGCCACTGGTGACTAATTACTTTTGAACATTCTTAATCCATACTCTGTTTGAACAAGTAACTATGTTATAATAGGATTGTAGCCCAGAGGAGTCCTGTGTAACTTTTCAGGTGAAATGCACATGGTTCTACTTAAAAATGCTCAGAGAGGCTGACTTGGGGGATTGATGATGGGTAAGGTTTCACCTCTCAGCCAGTATTTTTTTTTTTGGAGGGGGTGGTTGTTACAAATGATGTTCTTTCCCTTTGTTCTTTGGAATGGCAGCACTGCTGTGGACTGGAGGCAGTCCCTCTCACTAATATACCTGAGCTTTGCTTTTTAAACTTTATTTCTCCTCATATATCCAGTCCTCATTGCCTCTGAATCTGTGTGCTCATTGTTTGTAAGGATGGAACTTTCTATTGCTGTAGTCCAGACTATACATTTTCCCGTGTATTTAAGAAAACATTTTTTAAATTAGGCTGATCTTTTGAAAGTACTGTCATGGAAAACTGTCAGTTCTTAGAATCCTTTAAATTTGTTTCCTGAGGTCCATTATTTTAAGTTAACAGCATGGCTCTTTGTCTTTTCTTTAAAAGCTGCTTGCACGACTCGAGGGCAGAAGTTCTCTGAAGAATCTTGAACCTTATCTGTTTGCTGAGGAAGGATCTCCTGTTCATGGTAAAAATGTGTCTTTATCCCATTTATGGAAAAATGTCCATGTAGAAATATTCTCAGAGCAATGTGACAGAGATAAGCATACAAGTAAGTTCTTTTGCCCTAGATCAGAATTTTAATTGTTGATGTAGTTCTATGCAAACTAGATAAAATGGAATAATGCAAAGTCCATCCCAAACATTATTAAAGGCCTTAAAATCTACTTTATGCGTATCAAAACACAGGTGTAGGTGAGTAAATACCAAGTACATTGGTCAGTGTCTAGTAGTTTTACAGCAATTTCCTCTAGAGTTGGTCATTAAACCTCTTTGTTTGTTTTTTTAATCAGTGGTCTAGACAACCACCACAAAGTTATAACTGCAGAAATTTGCAAAGGACAGGAGGTTCAGTAAATAGCAAAGAGTACAGTGATATCAAATGGTCTGGGTAAGTTAGGATAAAGGGCATGAGCAAACAGTGTTTTTCAAAAAAGCCAAGTCATCAAGCCATTCAGTCTTGGCCTGAAAAATCTTAATTATAGGTAGAACTTTATAAACAATTCCATTATGGACATAGGTGCTAATTAGTTGAATGAGTTCAGAATGTTAGGATCAACATGGCTTATAGAGACTTTGAGTGAATGAACAAGCATTTAAAATTGGAGAAATCGGGCAACCTCCCAATGATACCAGTACAATGATACCAGAAATTTTAAGATCAAGGCTGGATATTTTAATGAAAGAAATTACCAAACTAAGTAGATATTAACATACTATTCAGCAAGTCAGACTGATTTTCCAGATTGTGTGAGATTTTATTAATTTCACAATGGAAGAGACAACTCTGATTACACTAAAGACTAAATATATATATGAAAAAGGCATATGAGTGGCAAACTGTAGGGATCATGTGGTGAACTACTACTGTGGAATTTATGTGTGAGTGAGTGGATTTCATTGGGCAAGTATGTGGCTCCAATGGTTATCACTATACTTGTCTGCAGTTTGAATTCCCACAAATATGGAAGGTTCAGAAGAAATAGCAGAAAAAGCAATAAAAAGAATCAGGATAATTGGATGAGAGATGATGCTTAGTCTACAAACACAGTCACTGTGAGACTTTTCATGTATTGTTTTGCAGGACTAGAGAACACATGGGGTTTAGCAGTACATGATTCCTGCCCTGAAAGTTTCCAATATGACATAACAAAGATAAAGGGCAGAGAAATGCTGCTAAGCCAGTGCAAGTAGAACACAGAGAAATAGTTAAATACTCTCATTTCTGAGCTGCTGTGTTACTCACAGGAAGAATTAAGGATCAGGACTGAAATTCGTGTATGCTTCATGTCTCTCAAATTCTTAGTATTTTTAGAAGATGAGATATTACTGTATTTTTTTCAAAGCATAAATATAAAATACTGATCTTTTAGTCTGGATATTTGGTATTTTTTAGTCAGCTTTACACACAAGAAACAGATGTTTGAGACTAAACTGCCTAAGTACTGGTCAAACAGACTTTAAGAAGTTTTCTTGGGGATCACTAACTGCCCTTGCTGCAGTCTATCATTGCATAATTTCATGTCAAATTATCTGCTTTGCTCCTAAAGTTTTATAGGTCATTCAAGTCTGTCCAAAGACGGTTCCAGAACCTCAGTTCTAAGATGGCTGGAAACCTCAAATTCATCACTGGCTTCTCTGTGCCAACACAGTCATTGAGCTTTTGAAGCAATTGTATTTTTCTTCTGCTTTCAACAAATGGTATCAATTATTACCCATATTGGTCATGCTTTTTGGCTGACATTAATGAAGCTGCCTAACATATTAGCACAGCGCTTTAGCTGTATATATATAAATGGACTTCACCTTTTATTACGTTTTTGCTTTGTCTTTTAATACCACAGCATTCATGTGAGCCCATGTGTTATTTTGATGTGTGTTCTCATTATTCAGTCTTAAATCCCTGTTGAAGGCCTACCTCTCCATTTGTCATGAACTTGACTTTTAGTGTGTCACTGTGGAATTCTGTAATATGTTGCCCATGAAGTCCGTACTGAACAGCTCTTCATTTAAAATGCTGTGATTAAAGCAATGCAAAGACCTAAATTATTCTTTTTTTTATGATGGTATTTAAACCAAACAAATATATGAAGTTTCAATAAATTATCCAAAGGTTACATTTTAGTTAAGTGCTCATGACTTGCATGTCAGGGTACTGTAAAATAGGGACAGGTAATATAGGTATTAATGTGATATTCTAGCCACTGCTTCTAATTATGATGGACTTTCATATTTAAGAACACATAAGTACATTAATTACATACCATTTAAGCTCCTCTGGAATGGAGCAAAAGTGACACAAGCCTTAAATAATCTTCCACTATTGCCAGTCATATTTCCCCTGTGCCACTGGCATGAAGGTGTGGGTGTCAATGTAAGGCTCTGATGTTCAGCAATAGCATGACACCCAATATTAACTTGGAATAAATATTAGGCCTTTCTGCTTCACTTATAAATGGTATAAATATTAGTGACAGCTTCTGCACAGGATCGTAAATGACCAGCCCAGGAACTGCAAGGTAGCCTAGGATGTGAAACAAATGAAGTTATTGCTCAGTATTCCAACAGCCTGTTTGTATCTGCAGTGCCAAAAAATAGTTTAACCAGCATTTGCTGGTGGATTGATTACAGACAAAAATATGGCTCTTCTCATTCAAAAGACAATACCAAACTGATGACCAGGACTGAGAACAATATTTCAGTTAAAAATATATTACATAAATATATTACATAAATATATTACATAAATATTTACATTTCTGCAGCATCATTTAGTTTAACCTCCATGCCCATTCATAGCAGTGGACTTTTGTCTCTTTAGTCTGCCCATAGTGGGCCAGTTCAAGCTGCCCTGAGCCAGGGAGTGTGTCGGGGGAGTCTTTAAAACCTACTTCTTGAATTCAACAGTACTGAATTTCATGTGAAATTGCTCTGCTCATCCATCTCCATCTGTTAAATCTTCACAAACTTAAGTCTTTATTAACCCAATTAGTTTGTCTTCTGCATGTTTCGCCAAGCTAATGGAACATTCATCTCCTGATATGTTTAACGTCTGCCAACACCAATTCTAATAGAAAAAAATCCCATTAACTTTCTTCCATGTTAAAGTGTCTGTTCCTGGTCTCCATTTTAGCCTGTTCTCATCCTGTGACAGTATCTTTTTACTAATCCTCCTTTCAAAGTTGATTTGACATTAATGGATGATGCTAGTCCTGATCACTCAGTTTCTTCTGTGACCTATTGTCAGAGTGTCAGAGGCTTCTTGAAAATGTTGCTGGCCTCACTTCCTCCTTTGCTGTGTCATGGTTTCGCCTCTCAGATCCAGAGAAATGAATTTCCCTCTTATCTTACTGTAACAGCCTGGTTGCTAATTCAATGAAACCCTACATTTATAGATGTTGCTATAAATGGCTCCTGTTTTGCACCCGTTCTTCTTGTGGGCAGCCTCTTGGATAATCAGGAAGGCACAGAAATCCCCATCTCTCTTGAGGTTTTCTTGCAGTCCAAGCTATTACTGTTTTCAGAGTAACTCGAGTGTCTTGGTCAAACTAAAAGGCAGCTGTGTATCTCTTCCCAAAATGTTGAACACACTTTGAGGGTGCTTGGCTGTCTTGCTGTTCACATTTATAAAGCACCACCACAAAAACCTCTGGGAATGGTTTCTGTCATTTAACTTAGAATTTTTACCTAAATAAGTTTTATTAGTTCTGCCAATAAAAAACCTCAGTGTTATTCTGTAGCACACAGACATCCTGCTAGAACATCTTCAAATGGAAAAAGTGAAGCATTTATTTCCCAGTATAATTTTTGAATCAAACAGGTCATATTTTGCTGTAAAGGCAGGTGAAGCAGTCTGTATTGCCTGTTGGCCCCACTCAGTTACAGGTCTGGGTTCAGAAATGCCAGTCAGGGTGGCAGAACTTTTGTGGCACAGCCAGTGGTGAAAGATACACTTTGTTCCTTAACAAGAGCTGCCTTACGCAATTGTTCTAAAATATTTCAAGAGACAAAATATGAGGGAATGACCTACCCAGCACATTTAGGAGGAGTTCTTCCAAGCTGGTATCTCAGCCTGCCAGGGTGTGGCTATGTCTCTGGCACAGGCTGTGTGACAGCAGAGCCACTGGCTGTGAGTGTCAGAGTTGGGCACTGTGACCTCTGGACAGGAAGAGAAAATAAAAATTTATGTCCCAGGAAGTGTAGTCATCTTTCATCTCAGAAGTGAGGGAGCCATTCAGAACAGCTTAGTAAGGGCTTGGGAGGCAATCAAGCTTTTTATTAAATTTCAAAGTATCAGAAATTCACAGAAATGGTATTTCTGAGTGTTACTGAAATGGACAGACTTGTCACATCAGGTGTAAATTGCTTTTAACGCTTGCGAAAGGAGAAGAGCCTGGTTTCTTCCCTACTGCCCTCCTCCTCATCCCAAGCTGCATCTTGACATTATAGGCACTTGTGAATGAGGACATCCTCTGGAAGCTGAGCAGTAACTTTAAAAACCCTGTTAACTGAGGCAGGCACAAACATGTTTAAGGCAAGTTGCAATTAATTCTCCACTCTCGCATCCCCCTGTGGACAGCTGCTATGCCATTTGCACTCGCCAAGGACACAGAAATCTCTGACCTTCCTGCAATTACAGTTGTGTGATTCTCCTTACTGCATGTATTTACCCTTCTGCCTAAAATCCAAAATGTCATAAATAAATAATCCAGGTCCCGAAATTAGAAATTTATAAAGAAGAGCCAATAAATTAACTTTTTTTAGAGTCTTGCTCTGATACAAGACAGCAGAAGACTTTGGGCAAGGCTTTAGAATATCTTCCATTCACATCCAACAAAAGAGCTGGTTTCCTAATGAAGCGTAATGCTGGTTTTAATTAACATTTTAAATTTTTATGATACGTATTTTATGACCCACATGGATGAGGTAATTAGGCGGAATCGTTTTATGATCAGAGATCCTTTGCTTCAGACCGAGGTGTTGCCTGAAGTTGAAGGAATCCCTGAGTCTCCCTTGTCAAAGGTTTCACATTATTTTCACCACAGCAGAATATAAGTGTTAAATAAACTTACTGATGTTCTCTTCACCAGTCACAGATTCCTGTAGGAATCTTGTGACATGCAGCATATGACATCTGTGTGACATGACCTCTAATATGTAAATTCTTGTTTGTTTGTTTTTCCTCTACTTTGTTATTGCTTAATTGTGTGTGCATAGTGTAAATGGTTTCTCAGCCACTTGTGTGGAGCAGGTTTCTCTTCTGCTTTCATCTGCCTGTAATGATACAGATGAAATCCAGTTGCCAACCTTTTATTGATAGAAATCTCCTAGATGCTACTGGCAGAGGTTTTCAACCTTTTTTCACAGTTGATTTACTTCACCTTAGAGGCCTTTCTTGAAAACTGAAATACCCTTTGGTAGATGCTGCTGCAGATTTAAACAGTTTTATGAATGTGTAATTTTCTAAAATGCATTTTCCAATTTGTGGAATAGTGAGTATCTGTTCAGAAAACACTGAAAACCAACTCTGGGCTGTAAGTGCTCTTACCTGACAATATGCTTCTTTGTTTTTGAACAGGAGACATTATTGAATTCCATGGTCCAGAAGGAACAGGAAAAACAGAAATGCTTTATCACCTAATAGCTCGCTGCATCATTCCCAAAGCAGAAGGAGGACTGGAAGTAGAAGTGATGTTTGTTGACACAGATTACCATTTTGACATGCTCCGTCTTGTCACCATTCTTGAGAACAGACTGGCACAAGGGACAGAAGAAATCATAAAGCAATGCCTGGGAAGGCTTTTCCTTGTGAGCTGCAGTAGTAGCACTCAGTTACTCCTCACTCTCTACTCTCTAGAAAACCTGTTCTGTGCTCACCCCTCGCTCTGTGTTTTGCTTTTAGACAGTTTATCAGCTTTTTATTGGATAGACAGAAGCAATGGAGGGGAGAGTCTTACCTTGCAGGAGATGAACCTGAAGAAATGTGCTAACTTCCTTGAAAAGCTTGTGACACAGCATCACTTGATCCTCTTTGCAACAACACAGACACTAATGCAGAAATCTGCAAACTCTGCAGAAAGTTTTTTCCCTTTAAAACTTCCACATGAAACTGATGCAGACTACAGACCATATCTCTGTAAACCATGGCAGCAAATGGTAACTCACAGGATATTTTTCTCTAAGCAGTGTCATTCTGGCAACAGCAAAGGTTTTTCAGTAGTTTCTTGCCACCTCAAAAGAAACCAGGTAGTAAAACGTTCATTTAGTGTTGCAGAAGGTGGAGTTCAGTTTTAACATCAGTTTATTTTGTAAATGTTTATCAAATCTTGGTGCTTGACGCCTGATTAGGTCTAAGTAGCTTTTAGTCACTTTTCAACTAGCTGGCTGTTGCTGGGTGATTAAGGATTTTTGTCACCATTTTCTTAAAATTTAGTGAAGGGCAGGGAATGGTAAAATTTTTTAATTACTTCAGGAGTTCAGTCCAAACTATAGAGGAATGTTGACATTACTTTTTTGTGCTTCATCAAGAAAATGGTAACCAAAGACACATTAAACTCCTGGTATCCTTCAGCAATCTAACCTATGTGGCCAAATGCCTGTTGGAATTTCTTGCTGCTTTACACTCCTTCTCTTCCAAGCTCCGGAAGTAGGAGCCTGGTTGTCTGTGGCGGAGGTTGCAAAGAGGCCAGAGTTCACTATTTATAAACATCGGCCTTGGTTTATTCCCTGTAGCCTTGGGCATGTGAAATGGATTCACGATTTTGCCCAAAGAGAGGATTCATTTTCACAGTCTATTAAATAGTGGTAATCCTGACTTCTCCAATCCTGTGCTTCTCCAAGCTCTCAGCCTCTCCATTTATGTGTGCAAATCCTCAGAGGAGCAGGGATTGCAGGTGTTCTGACCCTTACAAACATCTGGCTTTGAAGACTCTTCAGCTATTAAAGAAATAGAGGCCTGATTTCCATAATGGAAGGAAAAGTAAAGACCCAGCTCTGGGTACCTGTGAGTTTGTGCTGCATGCAGCAAACAGTGTAGTTTTTGAAAATAATTAAGTTGTGAGTTATGGGTTGTTTTGGGAGTGGGGTTTTTGGGGTTTTTTTTGTTGTTTGGGCTTTTTTTAAATGATGCGCAGACTTTTTTTCTCTGCCCTCCCTCATTGTTCCTTCCCACTTCTTTCCCTTCTCCACTCTCTCTAAGAAATCCAGGAATGCCATGCCTCTGGTCTTTACCAATATGTATTTCCCACATGTAGAACATTTGTATGCAGGATTTGGCATGCAACATGTTGCAATTCTGGCAAAGAAGATTCAGAACTTATGAGAAATGCCCTACAGTTCTGGCAAAGAACACCATATTATTTATGAACCTAGAGTGCCCTTTGAAAGCTTCAAAGTGCTTAACAAGAAAGAAAATTGCACACAGTACATTATTTAATACAAAAACTTACATTAGCTTACAAATTCAAATTACTCAAACAAGGGGGAAATATTTCTCACAGCGATGTTTGTTCAGTCATGTTGCACAGCACGTTTTATAGTTTAGATTGAAGAGATTATTAACAAAAATGCATATTAAGAAGAAGTATCTAGCTCAGTATCTTTTTGAGGAAGATGCATAAAAAACTCTGTTGTGAGACACCTTTGAATTTCCTGACTTCTGAAGCAGCTTTTTCAAGCTGAATGTATGTCTGGAATCTCAGCTGTGTATAGTTCAGTTACCCTCTTGGGTTCCACCGTTTCTCTTCACAATGAGTTCAGTTTAATTATTCTTTCTATGGGAAAACTTCCTTTTTCTTCCTTCTCATTTTAAACCTTCCATCTGATCACTTTTTCATGCCAGTCAGTTCTTTTACTGTGGCACACAAACGAACTTTGCCTTTTCAACATCTCCGCAGAGCTGATGATCTTAGAGAATATAATTTCGTTTGTGCTTTCTCATCCATCAGCACCAATATGTATTTTATTTCAGAACTTGCATAAGTACACAAATCCATGAAAAAATGTGTAACAACCATTCAGCCTAGAGAGGACCCAAGTTAGATGGTTTACCATCAGTAGACACTCCCACTATGAATTACAATAAAAGGTATTCTTGAATTTTTTGTAAAAAAGAATGGGAAAATTCAAGTAGAACTAGAAAACTTTAAAATTTGAAAATTCTAGGACTGTGTAATTTCTACTAGAAAAAAACCAAGCAGCCCTCCTTTCTATTGGAGAATACAACTTCACTGATTATTAACTTCTTCATAGAATCATACTTACTAAAGAATATGCTTGAGAAAAAAAAACAATGGATATGTTCTGGCATTCCCATCTGGAAAAAAAAGCTTTTATATTATTCACAATGTAGTTTGTATTTTGCATTGTACTATAAAAGAAATGCCTAAATTGAAATGAAGCCAAAGTTCTAGTTGATCAAAAAGAACACCTCAGGAAATTTTGAAATTTCCCAGTTTTATTTTTACTTTGAATGCAGACAGATTTTTAAAATTCTCTGGTAATTGTAATATTCATGCTCTGCACATTTGTTTTAGCTGTATAGCACGCCTGGATTTCCGAGGTGCTGAGCATCTGCATATCCCTGTAATACTGCAGGAGGGATAGCCAGTACATAATCTGGGAGTGCACTGACCTCATTCTCTGACAAAATTATGCCATTTGGAAAAATGAACCTTTAGGATACAAGTCTAAGAAAAATGTAGTGATAAAGAACCTGGGAAGCAGCAGTTTGTACCTTAATGCTCTATGGGTATTAAAAATAGGGTTTGCCACTTTTCAAGTGGAGAATTTTCTCAAAATTTTGTACCAATTTTAGCTAGTGGAGACTGCAGTTCATCCTTGTGAGCCCGGAACAGTGTATGAAATATAGCATTATCCTTGGAATATCCTGTTTAACGCAGATTCTCCTCCTTTCAGCTAGACCTGAGGTGCCGCCCCATCTCCAGCCCACTGTCTCACCTGGGGTGCCCTGAGCTGCTGCAGCTCAGTCTCCCGGGGAGGAAGCACATGTTGGGTTAGTAGGTCTGTGCTAAATCAGCCCTGCAGAGGAGCGTGGAATGCATGTATTCCTGAACTCTGATTTAGCCAGGTATTTCTTAGAAATGAAAATCCTTTCATGTCAGTGCCATTGTTCTTCAGCTCAGGGTGGTATTATTAAGGCTGTTGCAGACACAGGAACTTCTTACGTTCCTTAGAATTTTTGTTTGTTGCTTCATATGCAACATGGAATTAAAGCAGCAAGCTTGAAATAAAGAGGAACTAGTTCACCCTTTCCCCCATCCTTTTCATAATGAGAGGGCTTCTTAGCAAAACCTAATTAGGGCATTTTGCACGTTTTGTATTTATTTTCAACTAAACTAGTATTTCTATGGACACCTGGACAGAAAATGTTGAGTTTTATATTCCGTTAAAAGGCCTTTGTATTCCTCAACTTTTTATAGAGCAAATAAAATACAAATAAGAGTTTGCTTGGTTTAAGTTTGTACTTGCACATAAAATCCAAGTTTCCCTTTCTTACATAACTAATCTCAGAAACTTAATTTTCCCTGGAGTTTGGAAATGGCAGAAGATAAATATTCTCCTGTGGAAACATACCTGCAGTTGTATTTTTGCTGGAGAGTAATGGGCAAAGGAAGAAGAAATACCATTTTGATGGCAGCTGTATAGAAGCCTCAGACTGTGTTTGAAGAGGAACATGACTTTTTACTTTTCTGTGACTGTTCTAATAAAATGTCTCTTGAATCTCTTCATTCAAATGTACTTTCAGTACGCAGATACCATACTGGGACAATGGACAACATCATTTTGCCATCACCAAGCCTGGTGCCAAACTTAACTTTGTCCACCTCAGGTGAAAGCTGTGCCACAGCACCAAACTCCAAGTGGTGTAGGAAGCTGCAGTGAATTCTCACCTGTGTAACAGCTGCAGACAGTTGCAATGTGTCCAACAACTACGGAGTAGCACAGGACTCCTGCATTTCGTAAAGAAGGGGAGACACTGGAAGGGCTTGGAAGACTTTGGCAATAGAAAAAAATTTCAGACCGGGAAAGGGGCATCAGTACAATGCATGTGCATGATCTGTATGGAGTTCTGATGCCCTGCAGCAGTCTCTGAAATCAAAGGGCTGGCTACCTCTGTGTGTGAGACAACACAGCAGAGTGGCACTGGGCTATGAGTAACGTGGAGTGTGACAAAAGGGCCCATGAACTGTTCACTGACGTGTCTATCATGGTAATGCTTTTGAAGAGAAAGGGTTGACTAGAACTGACCTGCAGGTTGTTCCCACCTGGGAATATGGATTACACTATGTATATGCTTTATAGCTTATTTATAATGAAAATATAAAACCCTGCTGCTCTGGACCCAGGAGGAATTAAATGTAAAAACAGACTTCCTATTTTATGTTGGGGTTTTTTTTCCCCTCCAGCTCTAGGCACCTTCCCAACAGTCAGCACTTAGCTCCAAAGCACTCTTGCAGCTTTCTGTGGCAGGACCAAGCACCACTGAAAGTGAGTAGTTTTCTCCTTTGCTGTGAGTTTATGTACACTCTTTATTACCACCGCAGACTGGGCTACCCAGATAGGGAAGCTTGAACCCACGTGACACATCAGTGTCACTGGTAAATAGCTGTGGAGGCTTGATTCTGTTGGCAATCAGAAGTAATGTCACATTTGAGTAGATGATTTTGTAGAAACAGGGCTGTGACTTCCTCTGGGAAAAGTCTGGCACTCTTCCCTCTGCTTTCCCACCCTGCTTTGCATGCTGCCCCAGCCAGCTGGTCGTTGTACCTGTGTGGGCCTCAGTGCTCCAGGATAGCGGTGACAAGATGTCACCGCCTTGCCAAATGCTGGTGAACAGCCATGTTTGGATCTTGGCACTCTTCGTTCTGCAGGAGTTGGCACAACCACTAGAGTTAATTTAAACCTTTTGCCAGGCTTCTTTCTCATACATCTCACTGGGCCTGTGCTAAAGACCTCCTAGCTGTGGGGGAGATAGGAAAGAGAAAAAATCTTGGGGTTTGAGTATAAGAAGGACAAGATTTTAGGCCGTTGCTCCAAAAAGAGGCCAAGCAAGGCTGTGAGGTTCCCGCAGTGGCAGACAGAAGTCAAGGCCTCAAAGGTGGCTTGGCAAAGGTCAAGGAGCTCTACATCTCCTCTGAAGGAATGAATAGGAATTTTGACTTAGAGTATTTGCACACTCTTACACTGCTGATAGAGAAAACCATGCTCTGGTGGGCAGTACTGTCTCTGAGGAACATCTCAGACTCCATCACTGACAGTTCTGTCTCCATCCCAATATCTCTATGAGGAGGGGAGTGAGAGGGGAAGGGGCTGAGAAGAGGGGAGGCTGTTTGGGAAACCCCTCAAGGCTTTGCTGAAGCATGGGAAACAGGAGAGCCATTTGGTCATCAAAAGTTGGCCAGCAAAGGGCTCCATTTCTCTCCAGAGCCTGTAGAAAAATGCCCATAGTAGCAAAGCACGGCTTAGCTGAAAACAGCTGAAACAGCTGAAAAGATCTGGAGGTTGCAGAAACAGTTTGTGGCCACCATGAAGAGGAAAACCTGGCTGGGGAGCAGACACCACCAGAGCTCCTGTTCTGCTCTTCTGAGGTCCTATGAGTCTGTCCTGGTGGAACAGCTCATAATGCCACTGGAAGGTCCTGTCACAGCTCCTTCCAGCTGGAGATGGGACACCATTCAACCCCTTCTGGGAAGCAGGAACATGGTAGGAGGCCACCCTGTCCTCACCCCGCTGGGCAATCTTGCCCATGATGAGAAGCATTCAATTACAAGGTCATGGCTGAACTTTCCCTCATCCTTTATTTTAATGCCTTAACTTAGTGATTCTGCAGTGATACCACTGCCACTGCTTGCATTTCAATTACCATATGCATCAGTGGCACTTTTCTGACAATAAAATCACATTTTGTGAAATTATACAGGTGCTTGTATTTTCACCTATCAGAAAAAAATGATGCTTTAAAAAAAATTTATGAATCCCCTAAGCAAATGCCATAGACCAGTCACATAGGCAATGAAGTTACAGAAGCCAGTGGAGCCAGGAATTTGAATAACCCATACAGTTAAAGGAATGGGCTCACCATGTTTAAATCCATGGAGGCATTCCAAATATGATTATTCTGCAATCCTGTTCACAACAAATCTTGCAGGCTGACACAACATGCCCCTTCCCATTGATTGTATGGCCTGCACAAGCACTCTGAGCCTATTAAGCCTGAAGTCCCTGCTGCAGATAATAACTTAGACATTTCAGTCCCTCGAGCAGACACAAAAAAATACTTACTAGCACAGTTGTCAATTTTGTGGAGATATCCTGTGGGATTGCCTAAGTATCCTAACAACTGGCTGAGCTCTCTCCTTCGCTCCCGCAGGTGTGGTTAAATCAAGGAGCAGTCAGTGCTAGCTGGAGGCAGGCAGGGCTCAGCTGCCTGGTGTCTGCCCCTGGTGTCTGTCCATGATCCACTGCTGGCTGCTAAATGCTCAGGAAAGGTTCCATCTTCCACCACGGCGGGGGAGTAAGTGAGACCCCCTCAGACTCAGAAGGGAAATCCTAATATGCCTGATTTTCACCATGCTACAGTAGCTGATGAACCTTTCTCAGTGGTGGAAATGGGAATTTCTGACCCTCTCAGGTCTTTGCTGGTTGCAGATCAACTCACAGCGATGCCAGTGACAGCACTGCAGCACAGCCCGAAGCAGACTCACCTGAAGGCACCTCCTGGGAGGTCCAGCATGGCTCCTGGCCCGGGGCACTAGTCCTGGCATCCCTCCTGGCACAGGGAGAGCCAGCCCTGCTCCTTTCTAGAGCAGCACAATGCTTGCATGTGGTGGCAGTGGCTCCCAACCGCTGTCACAGAGTACAGACACCACTAAAGCAAACCCCTTTCTCTCCTTCTGGTCAAATTCCATAGCTCTGCTCATGGCTCTGCTCTGCTGGGATCTCGTGCCTGTGTTTCGTGCCGAAGTCACTTCTGTTTTGTAAAGACATTCAAGTGGTTTTCCTTCTCTGATTGAAGGACAAATGTTGCACCCACTTCACCCAAACCTCATGGCAGTGCTGGCTATGAACCAAATATTAATGTGAAAGAGCAGCGTAAAAGAGTGTCAAGATTACAAAACAGGCTTTTCTTTTTGTGCTGGTTTGGGCTTTATTGCTTCTTCTAATATCTCTTCTAGGAAACAAAATTTCCCAATACTTCCTTTTCTGGTAAGACATAGAGTGTGTGTGGTATCCTACCCCAAAGGCAAGAAAGGGACATTCTTTGGGTTTATTTTTTGAACTGAAACCATACTCCAGTTTGGGCTGCACATCCCTCAACAGTGTTCCACTCATGGATTGATCAAAGATGCCATGGACAATGGGAAAAGTAGGAGGGAGTGCCAGAACACAGAGCAGGCAGGACTGCAGACAGGTGTTTAAATGAACTCACTGGATACGAAGAGAACCAAATTCTGCAGCATCTGAAAGCCAAAAGTCAAACTTTGAACTATTCCTTCTGAATTTGTGCTTTTACATGTACAGCACAGCTGAATTAGAGCCTGAAGATGATAAAAATGCAGACACAGAATAACAAGGCTGGTTTTTGAGATCTTTTGATCCTACAACCTGTTTTCTCCAAGAGCATGGTTTAGCTTCAAGGAAAATTAAGGTGACACAAATGAAAGTGCTTTCTGTTAGGATAAGAAATCATCAAATATCAATGCAAAAGTTCAAAACCTGCTGTTTTCCCAGAATGTGGAATTGGTCCTGGCTCCTCTCTGCTCTGGATGATTTCAGTGTCACTGTTGTCCTGTCATTTATTTGAAGCCAAAACCATTATATTTGGGAAGCAGGTAGGCTTTCAGACTCTCCAAAACCAATTCAGTATAATCATGGGGTAGAATGTACTAAAACTAAAATGTTAATTCATACACAGACTAAAACATATATTTAGCTGCCTTCAGGATTCTTGTGAACAACAGCAACACACACATAGGACAGCAGACATTTCATCTTGCAAAGCCATCATGATACTAAAGAGGACATCCAAAGGCAATGGAGAAATCCTTTTGCTTAATGAAAATTCAATGCAAGGTACATTTTCTTACACTGTAGTCTCCTGTACCAGATCTCCTCCCTGTCTGAAACACTGTGCCAAAGCTCAAGCAGTAAATCTGTCCTTGCCAAAAGAAGCCTGCTGGAAACCAGAATAAATACAAGTGGAGACTGGAGTAGAGACTGCAGCCTCATCTCATTTTGGATTTGCCTTGTTCCCCCACAGCTTTCCTTCTCACCAGTTCATTGGTCTTGATACTCAAAAGCAGATCCGGATAATCCTGGGCAGAGTGACGTTAGGTTTTGAAAATAGAAGAAAAGAGAGGTCAGAGTGTAGTCTTGAGACAAAGACCCACCCTCACCGCCCCACCCCCCCCAATTCTGTGAAACTGGATAAACATCTTAAGTACTCCTGAATAAGGAATTGCTTTTCTGTAGACTTTTAGTTGATGGTCTTGTTCAAGTACTTATTTTTAATTCATCAGAAGAAACAGAGAAGATGGTTGAGGATGCAACTTGCCCAGGCTTCTGCCATGAAACAGCAAAGCTTAAAGGTCTGGGTTTTAAGGTGGTTTAACAAAGGTCTAAAAGGCTTGAGTATAGGGCAGCTTTGCCAAACAAGTGGCCTTTGGCCTCCTGAATGGTTTTGATAGTGCTATAGGCTGGGTTCGTGTTGTTCTCCAACCACCAGTTCAAGTCTCAGTATAGCTTATTTGCTGGAAGTTTGTGTAGCTGACATTCCCAAACAGGCCATGGTAACTCCAGAACAGCCTATAGATTTAAATGCTAACAGCTACAGCATAACCTAGACAATAAACCTGTCACGAAAAACAATGTGAAGAAACAGCTACAGACAATAAGAATACAAACATTTCCCATGTGAATATTAAAAAAATAATTAGAGGCTAATAACAGAATTCTTGCTAGCCCAAGGAAGCTACTCCTTGAATGAAAATTCATTACTTATGAACAGACTTGGGATATCTTGCCCACAACAGACTGCTTAAGTAATGTAGATCCTGTTCATTTTTATCCATTCCCTTTGTCAGGCCCCAATGGAATTGTTTAAGTTGGACTTAGCACAGAAGCCACCAGCAGAAATGCACTGAGTGTGCTTCTCTGTTGGCAGGACTCGAGGTTGTCAACGCAGTGAAAGGATCTCAGCCACACAACCCAAGTTAAACTTGCCTCCTGCCAATCTGCCACATGCTAAATTCCAGTAAATTGCTTAATTAACGAAACGAATGCAAACTGCACTCCAGTCTGCTCTATAGGTAGCTGGAAACACCCTCTCATTCACAGGCAACGATGCCCTGTCCTTTAACAGTGTAGCCTACGTTTATGTGTTCCTAAGAGCTCCTATTTGCACACCTTTTGTAAATTTTTCTATTCCATTGTACAGAAAGTATTTCTGGTTAACTATTTTGGTGGCCTCATTTATATTCTCTATTTCTAGAAAGGCTCATGCATATGTTTAATGCATGAATAGTTCCAGGGAAGTCAACGGGAAAATTTATACCTTTAAAGTTAAGGGTGTGCATACATCTTTACAAAGTGAAAATGGACTTTTCATCTACACCCAAGGTTTCCTCCAGCTGTGTATGCCAGAACATACATAACTGAAGCAGACTTCCAACACTAATCCATTATTCCTCCACCTAGAAACTTGAAATCCACCATTAACTCTACGATCGTTATATATGGCTTTCTTCCTTTTTCCTACTTCTTTCCCAGATTACTCAGAACACGGGGCATGAAAAAATTACTGTGGTGGCTAGGGTAGCACACGCACAGGCAGAGCCAGGTGGTGGTGGCCGGAGAAGGACACTGGCCTGTGCTGACAGTGGCTGTTGTCTCAAGGGATTTTGAGGCCTTTAGTGGTATCCAGAGGCTCACTGCACACAGGGGAGTGTCCTGTTCCCAGCCTGTGATGACTGGCACTCACTTCCACCTTGTTCTGGATCAAAATCCACAATCTAAACATCTTCTGTCCCCATCTCCCTGCACTCTCCATGCCCCGGTGACTTGGAGCCCTTTCCCAGCAAACACATTGTGTTGATGGCTTAGGACCACACTGGTATTTTTGGTATATATGTTACACGCAGGAAAAAATCCAATGAAGTGTAATAATCTGTGTTGCAGAAAAAAGTAGCTGCATTTTTCCTATCTCAGTTTATTTTCCTCTACTACAAGGACAGGCCAGTCAAAGACTCCAAGGAGCAGAAAAGGAATGCTCAGTAGAAAAGCACAACTCCTGCCTACATAACGTTAAACTATCAAGTAGAAACAACATTTTTTGCTTGGTGATTGCATTCCCTCCCACTCTCACACAAGCCAAGAGGAGTCTCTTGTGTTTACAGCCAGAGAATGGGAGACAAGCACTGGGCTGGTCTTGGCTCAGTTCAGCTTTTTGTTTGTGTTGGACGCATGATGACACTCCCCTCTTCAGATCCAAGGTCCTAAAAGCAATTTGTTTTCATTTAAAAACAGAAAAGGCCGTGCTTTCTTACCAGCACACACACTGGGGAAGGCTGACAAAGCAGCTGCCTTGTCCTTGTGCCTCGGCAGAGGAGCTGTAGCTCCCATGGCTCCCACTCAAATCTTGGGTGCGTCAGAAAAGTATAACCACAAACTTTCCAACCTTTTGCGATCGCGCCAGCAATATTCCCGGTTTGGCAACTCCAACTCCTAGTTCTCAGCCTTCCTGGGCTGTAGCAGAGCCACGTGGACACAGGGAGCTGGTCACACAGCCCAACTTGCAAGACTGGTGCCTCAATTTGTCACACTCATATAATAAATCAATTTGTTTCCTTTAACTAGGGGTTAGTCAGCAAACCCTCACTCATGCTTTTCTCATACAGTAAGTCCCACTTCCCTGTAGGACCTGTGTGAATGTGGCCTTACCTTTGCTTTAGGAGAAGTGGCGAGATGAGGTTGATTTTCCTGAGATAGCCACTCTCTTGTGACTCCCCCCACCCAATAAACACCTGATTTTCACATGATGCAGGACGTGGCATGTCAGACACATGGCATATGCCATGGTGTGGGGCAGGAATGTTGAAGCTGACCTGGATGTGATGTGGCATTTCACCCCCAGCCCAGTGCCAGCCCTGCTCTGTGTCCCGGGGCCATGTGTGGAGGCTCTTTGTTCTGGAACAGTCTGGGACGCTTTCCCACTGAGCCGAGGGAGATCCTTTCTGTCCTTCTGGACAAACAGGTTGTTGTGCTAAGCAGCAGAGGAGGCCTATCAGTGATGGCATCTCTCAGCCAGCCCCAGCAGGGCTGTGTGGGAGGGCTGCTCACCAGCACCAGCAAAGGTGGCAGCTCCTTGGAGCCTCCTCAGCCCCTCTGGCCCCACTTGAACCCTGCCTGAACTCGGGCTCAGGCAAGAGAGTTCACACGTGGTCTGGCCTGGGACTCGGAGCAGGAGGACAGTGTCAGCAGCAGATCCCTCGGCACTGCTCCTCCCCAGCTCTGGCTGATGGACTGCAGAATCTCCAGCCCCACGTGCTCAGCCTGCCTCGTCCAGCTGTGGGAGGAATTTCAGCTGTGGAATAATTTCTCAGAGGAAGTGTCTATCCATGAATTAATGTCTCTAAGAACTAATTATTGGGTAAACTGTATAAACAGTCCCTGGAGTGCCTCTTCAGTGCTCAGCTTTTGGGCTTCAAAACAGACAGAGCAGGCAAGCGGAATTTCAAAGGATGCTCTGTCTGGGCAAGTGATGATGTAGGTGACTCAGTGGTTTTCCCCCTCACAGCCTAAAAAGACAGAAAGGTCCATAGTGGTCATTTGGGGTGAAAATTTATAGCTTATTAATTAAAAAAAGAAGAAAAAAAAAGCCATTTCTAGGCCAGATCATAGATTCTAGGCTGCCATCCAATGTCAGAAAATGTTGCCCTCCCAGCAGGGGATCCAGGCGAAAAGGTTATTTAATACTTTCTGGTTGATTTTTTTATTTGGAATAACTGCCTTAAATGATTGGTTTTGGCCTGAGAAACTGTTTGCTTACCTGGCACCTGAACTCCAGTGATAAACTTTAATGTCCTCCTTTGAGTATTCCCATAACACACAAAGGAGGCTTCATGCAGTCCCACTAGCTATAAATCTGAACTTTCTTTAAAAAAAAATCAAAATCAGATGTTGTTCATTATCTCTTCCAACTGCTATCTATCCATGAACATCCAAAAGTTTTAAAAGCCCTGCTTAAGCAGGTCTCCTCTCCATTGATGGAATATCCTTTAATATTTTATAGCTCTGACTTGCACTTCTAAAAGTACTAATTAATCTCACTAGATAAAAAGTGGCACGAAATGGCACAAGTGAGAATAGCTCCATCCTTCCTCACAGCAATCGTGTGCCAGTTCATCTTGGAGCATGTAATGATTTACTGTAATAGTTTTAGGCCCGTAATGGGGCCAATAACTGGCATCTGGAAACTGTGAGGCTCTTTCCCAATGGATGCCATTCATATATAGTTATTTAATTAATTAACAGCTCCACTACCATAAGCCAGTGAAGAGTCCATTAAAGTTGTTTTTTTTTTTTTAAATATCTTCCAAAGTAAGAACATATGCTGCACACTGCTTTTCCCTTGGAGAGTGCTTAATGTTGCAACCTGTTTATCTTATGACTGATTTTCGAATTCCAGCTTAACCAGCTGCTTTTTGCTCGACTTTGGGATTCAGCAGAGACTGAACTGCCGAGTGCTCAGCAGGAGCAGCGGAATAACATTCTACCTGCATGTGCTCATTCCTGAGCGAGGTGCCAAACCCCTGCAATGGCTGCCTGGCTGCCTCTGTGCTCTTCCCAGACTGTACATGTGATGCACTTGCACTTGCCCATTTCTCTGCTGAAAGGAAAAAAAAAAAAGAAAAAAACAAATCAAGGTGTGCAGTTCATTTGAAATAAGCAAAGTATCAGCGGGGAAAAGAACCCCAGTGGACATTGGAGGGAGTTGGTCGAGTTTGTAAAATGCATTTGAGAGCTCAGTCCCATGTGAAATATGGAAAAGCCATCAGGGGCCATTAAGCCAGCAGGGATGGGCTTGGTCTGGCTACAGTGCCAAAGGATTTTGCTTCCCAAATGAGGATTCCTACTCCTGAGGTGCAGTTAAATGCAGAGCCCATCCTAATGGGTGCTGTCTGCAGTGGGGTGAAGGGCTGCTCCATAAGGCTCCCTCCTTCTGCAGGGAGCTGATGTAGGAGATAAGAGCAGCTTCCCCTGGCACTGCCCGGGCACAGGCACGTGCAACGAGCAGCTCCAGCCTGGTGCCACACAGCACACGGGATCCAAGGAGCTGCCCCAAAAGGACACAGTAGACATGAAATTGGAGAAGCTCTGACAGAACGGGAATGTCATTTACCAGTGGCTGTCTAAAGTGAGCCCTGCTAACGTGGCAGGGCACAGTGTGAGCTCTCTGGTACTGGATCGTGATATGTAGGACATGTCAAAAGTTACATAATCCCTGATGCAGAATCCTTTTCTCTTCCCTGGCTGTAATGTGTTGTGTCGTTCTTCCTCCTGCTCTCCCTCCCACTGGTCTGCAGCACAGCCTTCTGCCTGCAAGGCTTTTACTGGGGTGTGCTGCAAGGCTTGGGAAAAACAGCAGTGCCCTGGAGCAGCTGTCACCCAGAGCCCTTCAGCCGGTGCCCCATCCCTGTGATCCACCACGGATTGTCCAAGGGCAGCCAGAAACCCAGGGGAAGGCACCAGGAGCTGGGTTTGATACCCCTGTGAGCCATGCCAGGTGTGCTCTGCCCAGATGTCAGGTATGGACAGTGAAGAGCCAATCCTTTTAACTGTGACGTCCCATGCTCCTCCCTAGGCAGAGCCTCAGGCCTGACAAGCCTCAAAGTTCGGCACCCAGCTCACTTCCAGGTCCATTGGGGCTCTCAAATTGCTCTTCAACCTAAACCCCCTGAAGCAACCAGTCTGTCCAGGCTGCTGGGTCATGGCAAGACCTCCTGGCAGGTCTTCCTGCTCCCAGAAGGTAGCGGCAGCTGCTGCTGCCTCCCCGAGCAGGGGCTGTGCAGGAGGTGGTCCCATTTTCAGTTGTTTAATGGTCAAAGCATTCTTCAGGAAGCAGCACATGGACCGAGTTCCTTCTCCTGTAAAAGGACATTCAAACATGCATCTTCCACTTTCCTCAGCAGCATCTCAGCCCCTGGGATAATGCATTCACCCCTGGAATAATGCCCTCCATCCCTGGGATGATGCATTAGCCCCTGGGATAACGCACTCTCCTCGGCTGGAGGAAGCAGGGACACTCTGCGTTCACTAATGTATGTGTCTGTGTGACCTGTAACCTGCACAAACTCCATCAGAAGTCTCTGAAGCAGAGGCTAGAGCTCAGGATGTCTCCTCCCAGAAGAGTGCCATAACCAATAGGCCGTGCAGGGTCACCTCAGCTCACTTCACCAGTATCCAGGTACCTCCATGTCTCCTCTAGGCAGCAGGGAAACAGGCATTTCCTGTCCTGAGACAAATATCTCTGAGTTCCTTCTCCTCTCCACTGACTGCACATGGAGCCTGGGGTGACTAACACAGTCTTTGAAGACCAGCTGTTCAATATCTACATCAGGGATGATGAGTCCTCCCTCTCCTCCCTCCAATCCGTTCCCATCTTCTCCTTCTACCCCAGGAAACCTTTCATGTTGCCGCAGCTCTAACAGGAAGACCTGGGAGCACACAGATGTCCTAATCCCCTGCAGAAGTGCCAGGAGTGAGGGGCTGGAAGGCTCACCGTGGAGCTGCAGGCTCGAACCATCCCCAGGAGCTCTCCTGTGACCCAGCAAGCCCCCAGAGGAGGTTCCTGACACACGGCTGCCTTTCCCAGTTTGACAGACAAGACTGACCACTTCTTCCTTATGCATAGCAGATGCTGGAGACACCTATCTTCTGCAAAGAACTGTAAAAAATATTAATTAATATGGTAATTAATACCCCATGGGTGCTTTGTGCTTTTGTGGAAAGCAAAGCAACTATAACCCAGTTTGACTGGCTGCTCTGTTTTACTGATTTGTCCTGCTCTACTACTTCCATTGATATTCTCTTTAAATGTGATTTAGGCTTATTACTTATCGTCAAAATATTAGAAGCATCCCACATGACTTCAGGTTTCTTGATTAGTGTTCACTTGCAGATAAATTACCTCAAGGTGGAATGAAGGTTAAGCACATATACTGAGAATTTAAAGTAAAACACGTCTGACAGATTTTGCAACTAAAGTAAAACCCTGCAGCAAAAAATCCAAAGCACTCATTCCTGAAGTTACACTTAAAATCCAAATGCATTACTATTAGAATCCTAGAATCATAGAAAGGTTTGGATTGGGAGGAACCTGAAAGATCACCTCATTTCAACTCCTCTGCCATGGTCAGGGACATTTTCCAGGTAATCCAAGCCCCATCCAGCCTGGCCATGAACACTTGCAGGAATGGGGCATCAACAACTTCTTTGGGCAAGCTGTTCCAGTGCCTCACCAGCCTCAAAGCAGCAAATATATTTATTCTCTAGTAGAGTTTATTTCATGAGTAAAACACACATTCTATCATAAACCTCAAAAAAAAAAAAAATTGACCAGCTCCAGCCATGGATTTTGACCCCTGCGAGGTCATAGGCAAGTCCCAGTGTGGAGCCTTTGTGTGCTGACTTCCTACCTCCACACCCAGTCTCTAGACCAACCTTCCATTTCTTTTCTAGGTTTGCAAACACGTCAGACTGAACTTCTGAAAATATTCAGAGGTTCTTTGCTTCTGTGATGTGGAAGAAAACCCAATTCACAGCCTGAGAACTCCCTGGGATGGAAACAGGATGGTGTGATTTTCTGTTTCCAGGAGTGTCGCTGGAGGATCAGGGAGTATCATTAAAGCAGACAACAGAACTTTCCTTGGACATATGCTGTATAATGTAAAAACACTCAAAGGATTAACAGCAATCGGGGATATATCTCTGGCTGTGCACACACAGCAAATCTACAAACAAGGGATTAGAGACACAGCATATGAACCTGCAAGAAAAAAATACAGTGGGACCAGAAATTAAATCATAAGAGAAAGGTTATTCCTGCATTTGTAAAATTTTATACAGATCCTTGTATTCCACAATGGCCTTTTTGTACTGCAGGAATATGTAGAAATCCCACAAAAAGAGATCAGTCACAAGCTGCTGAGGTTTGTACACGCTGCTCATGAAGCAAAGTGTGTGCCCTGGAGCTTGCAGGCCAAGAGCTATTCCTTGCAAGTGCATCCACATGGTTGGACTCTCGACGTGTGCAAACCCAGTCCCAGGCGTTAGCCCAGAGGCGTTATTTAAACAAGAAACATCTTTATTCTTTCAATGCTCATTATTAAAATAAAACACCCTTGTGAATTTTAACAAGACCCATGCACTCCCTGCCTGGCTTTAGTGCATCACTCTCTTATCTAGAAAGTTTTTCCTAATGTCAAACCTAAATTTTTATTAGCTGCAAATAAAACTTGTTCCTTCTTTCCCTATCCCCCAGTGAGCATGGGGAAAGATTTATCACCATCCTCCTTACAATAAACTTTAACATATTGCAAGATTTTTATCACAGCTCTTCTTTAGACTCTGCTGTTCCCAGACTAAACAAACAATCCTTTCAACATTTCCTCCTAGGTTGTTCCTTCCATGCCTCTGATATTTCTAGTGGCTCTCTCCTGGATTCTCTCCAGTTTGTCTACATTTTTCTTTACAGCGCAGTACCCAAAACTGGACACTCTATTCCAGCTGAGGCCTCACCAGTGCCAAGTGGAGTAGAATAATTATCTCCTATGTCTTAGGTTGCAGTCACACATCCTGTTCTGCCTGCAGCTGAGCTGGGTGAAAAGTTTATTTCTTTTCACCCCCTCCAGCTGCTTATCACCAGCCCTCAGCTGCAGGCTCTCCCCCTCCCAGGTCAGCAGCGCAACTGCCGGGGGATCGCTCCAAACACAATCCGGGTGAACGGTCCAGGTTAGAGGCAATAATTCAAATAACAGGGCTGTCCTGATCACCACTTCAACAGGCCCAGGTGAGGCTGAGGATAAACAGGCATGAAAGAGCTGAAACCTGAAGCAGGAGGAGATGATGAGCAACAGGGTTATGGACAGTGGCTTTTGCTGCTGGAAGAACTGCAGCCAGGGAAGGAAAGCTGATATTGTCCTTATCCTCAGCCTTTTGTCCCCTCTGCACCCTCAGTCCCTCCTGGTGCTGTTGCCCAGCTGGGAAATCCTCTTTTTGTGTTTCTCCTCCCAGAGTGCAGTAGCTTGCACTTCACCAATCAGGCTGACTTTATAGCATTCCTCCTCATTACCAATGCCCTTCCAAGTTCAGATTTTGTTGTCCCAAGTAAAACCACCCCGAAGAGGTCTCTTGTGAGCACATCCCTTGTTCCCATGCCCAAGGTGGTTATGAAAAGGACAGAGAGAACAGTGAGGTTTGGCTGAAAAGCTGTCCTGGTGTGGCAGCAATATTTCATAGCCATCACCCACAGGTCCTCATCCACTCCGGCACCACATGAGAGTGAGAGTTTTGTGTCTGTCTGCTCACAGCCCTGCACTGAACAGGGTCAGAGGGCTCACCAGGGTCACAGTGAACATTCCTGTTGCTTTCCTCCACTTGCTTTGCCTACAGAGAACACCTGGCAGGATCAGTGTGGGCTTTTCCCACTGACAGGAGAAATACAGCCAGACAATGTGGAAATACTGCACTGGTTAGACTGGAGATGAGCCTGGTTTTGCTTAATCTGTGGCTTCTGCGAAGATACGATGGAGGCCTGAGCTGGCTGCTGCTGTTTGCAGATTTTCTGCTCCCTGCAAAACAGTGTTTTGTGCTCTGAGGTATGAAAACTTGGGAAAACAGCAATTCTATGAGGTGTAAGGGCATTTCTCTACCAGGAGCACCAGCCACAGAGAGAACATTCAGTGACACCACGACCCCATGGGACTCCCCCCACAGCTGATTTTTCCTTCTGCTGTTTAGACAGAGTTACACCCATTCTGCTTTATTGCCGTCAGCTCTGGGCACACCTTTATCCCACCCGTTGCTTATCCATGCATCCTTTCCCTGTCCATCCTCATTCCTTTTTTCCTCTTTCTCACCTACTTTCCATCTCCTTCCACTGAAACTTCCCTCCAACAGCTTCCTTGTTTTCTCAGGCTCCCCTGTGCCACCTCTCCATTCTCCATGGCCCCGAGTAGCCGCAGGCAGGCTCTGCCCTGCCTGGGCACAGCTGTGGGGACTCTGTTCATGCCACAAATCCCCTCTTTTCTCAGGCTCTGTGGGAGCTGAGGGTTGGGTAGTGCAAGCTCATGGAAGGCTGAAGTAATAGGAGTAGAGATGAGGTGAAGTTCTTGTTCTGTCTTGAACACAGACTGCCAATCATGCCATAATAGATGGTGGTTCTAGGCAGGGAACAGCTTTTCAGCCCACCAAAATTGCACCATTAAATGGAATTTCCTCTATGGGCTAATCAGGATTTGAACCCATTTCTCTGGAGATAAAAGGCACAGCTCAGTCTCCTGGTTTGCGAGGTCATCTGGAATACAAATCAACTTTCATGTATTCATTTGAAATGTTTTTATGTAAAGGATATATTTTTTTTTTAATCTGCTTGTTAGTGCCTTGTGCCTAAACTGGAGCTGTGAAGTGACTTTTTCTCACTAGAGGCTAAATAAAGTACTGTACTGTTTTTATAAATGTCCTAAGCTTTGCCAGAAGGCTGGCAATGAAAGAGGCTGGCAGGAGACAGGCACAGTCTCTGTTCTGTATCACGGAAGTGAGCCCAAGGACACTGTCCAGTGCCTCCCATCCGCGGGAACGCCACCAATTAACGCACGGGTGATGTCATGGGATGGCAAAAGCACTTCCCTCGCAGCTCTCCCTGCTCTGCCAGCTCCAACCTTCAGTGTATTTTCCTCAGTCTGGTCCATGTACTGTAATAACTAAGTCAACTGGAAAAAATATTGAAGAAAAGACTGAGGAAAAACAGAGTGTAGGGGCAGCTGGAGCCAGCAAAGAAGGCACACTGAGAGCTATAAAGACGCTTTGTGCAGCAGCTTCTCTCAACTTCAGGATATTTAGTTCCACAGGAGTTGGAGAAGATGGGTAATAAGCTGGCCTTTATTTTAAGGGATATCCCTTGTAGTCTCAGCTGCATAAAGATCAGTCTTTGGGCATGTGGAAACAGTGCTAACAGTATCTCTCTTTCAGTACCTCCTGCTACTCACTCCATTGAATGGCCTTGGTCCAGCTAGAGAGGAAAAAAGCCTTCCATCCCAAAACAGTCATCATTCTGAGGGAAGAGAGGTGATGAAAAGAGGCTGCGAGTGATGAAGTGAAGCAATTATTTACAGAAAGATACATGAGCACAGCACTCAGATGCCTGCTCAGGAACAGGGTGCAGCACCGCTCATCCTGAATGGGAGGGAGATGGGCCTGTGCCTTCCCTGGCCCAAAACAGGCAAGGGGAGCACATCTCTGGGCTGCAGGCCCTGAACCACCCTGTGCACAGGGCAGGGATGTGGCATGAGGCTGCTCCAAGATCAGCCAGGTGAGGGATGAGGCCAGGCTCAGATGGAGCTGCGGCATTCCTTGGGCACAGAGCCGGGGTGGGAGCTGGAGCACGAGCAGCTCCTGAGAGAAGGGGTCAGCTGCCAAGGGGACTTCTCCCAGCTCCTCCCACATTCCCTTTTCCCAGCAGCCTGCAGCCACACCAGTCTGAGCTGGCAGCCAACCCTCGGAGAGGGAAAAAGGTTTTACAGAGGCACTGTGTGCATCCAGGTCTGTGTGTACCTGTGTGACCACCCACAGAACTGGGCTCAAGAGGAGACCACTCTGTGAAAACTACGAGTTGAGACATCCAAATGGAGTCAAGACATCCAAATGGCCACGTGCCACTTGGGGTTATGGATGTATTTGCAAATTGGTTCTGTATTTGTGAACCAATACATGCAGTGCTGCTGATGATATATATAAATTCAAATTGGCTTCATGTGACTGTGAGTCAATACATGCTGATAGGGCACAGATACAAATTCCAGCTGGTCCTGTATTATTGTGAATCAATATCCGTAGTGCTGATTACACCCATCCAAGTCCTTTTATTTTGCAGTTGATGGGGAGAGCCAAGATTTGAGCATGGATGGGAAGAAGAAGCAGCCCTACAGACACTGAGCAGAATGTCCGAGGGACCAATGTGTTAAATTGATCAGAAAACAAGTTTAAAATTTTACTTGGAAAGAAATTCAGAATAAAATTGCCATGAATGTATCACAAGGGAAGGTGGCTTGGAGTGTTCTGTTGTGCTGGGCAAGCCAGTAAATGTTCACACTTCCTTTTAACCACAGTCACCTGCACACACTTAGAGAACATTTTTCTACTCTCATCATTTTGCTCCCAAGCCTTTGCTTTTCTGTTCTACCTCCATTACAAAAATGGCTTCAAACCATCTCCCAAGTCCGATGTGACAGAGATGAAGAGCAAAGAGATGCCAGATTGCTGGTGGGGGCTCCGGCTGACAGGGACATTGCTGGAATGTGCTAAGACAAAGGGAGAGCAAAGGAGCCCAGGGTTTTCATACGGAATTGGAAGGTTCCAGGGGACTTATCTCTGCCTTGTGAAACACTCTGCAGATCTTCCAACAGGTAAAATGTAAAGTGACACTAAGTGAAATAAACTGCTTTATAATTCAGCTATAAGTATCTTCAAGAACCATATAAGTAAATTCTAAATTGTTTAATAAAATAAAAAGTTCTTGTTCTAGAAGGGTTTTCTTCCTAATGGGTACTTCAGATGCTCAGTTAAATGTATTGTGACCAATGTAATTATCATTTGCCTGCATCTCACAATTGTCTAATCAAGCACTAGTGGGCTGAGTAGTTAATATGCACAAATAGAGATGCTGAACTCTCTTATTGTGGATTTCATCATCTTCCATTTCCACTCACCAAAAATATGGAGACAAGGGCTAGCCATAAGAGTATAATAGGAGAACTAGCTGGGAATAAACACAAGCTCAAAAACTAAGGTTGGGCATAATTTCAGTGCAGGAGGACAGGAGAAAAAAAAGGAAAACAAGCAAAACTACTTTTAGAATGGAAGTTTGCCCATGTAATGAGAGAGATTACATCATGTTTGTCTGCAGTAGTGAAGGGCTGAACCCGGTGACCTCAGATATCCCTTCCAGCTCCTCGGGCTCACAGATATCATTTCACTGAGCACAAAAGAGACACCTGACCCTGCTTCCTTCTGCCACCGACCCAAACAATGCGGCTGTCTGTGGGCAGGAGAGCAATTTATGTACTGGGTGCTTTTTTGGAAGGATAGTCAGAGTTTATCCCTGCTCCTTAACCTCAGGATTGGGACAGAATTTAGACACCTGAGTTCCAGAAGTGCCAAAGAGAGCACTGTCTAACCACCATCATTGCCCGATCCCCGAGGGGCCCTGGTCAGTGTCCCACCTAAGCTCTTCTGCAACCCCGATTTAGGCCAGATCCCACAAAGAACTTGAACGACCACTGGAATGGCACTCTCAGGAAGCACTGACGAATGCTAACAGAAAGAGTGATGAGGTGAAATCTCTGCCCATTTCTTTCCCATCAGTTTGGGCACCCCACAGGATGCAGGAACAGGGCACTGCAGGCTCTGCTCAGCCCTGTGCCACTCAGCACAGTATCCCAGGTCAGTTTGGTGCCCAATAGAAGTTCTTTCAGGGGCAAGATCCCAAAGGGATCCAGGGCAGTCCTGAGGTGAGTGCTGGGAGTTCAGCGAGGAGGAAGGAGGGAAGTGAAGGCAAACACATTTAGCACTGTGTACATCCCCCCAACACCTCATTCCCTAGCAAAGCAGACTGGCTGTTGGACTCACTCTCTGCATATGAAGCCCAAATATCTAATCACAGTGACCAACTTTGTCCTGCTGGAGTTAAGTCTCCTAATTGCAGCCTAATGGGGGCCTAAAGCAGGTGGTCGCTATTCCTGAGCTCAGTTCTTAACCCAGTTTCCCTGGTCTGAGGTGACTTGCAATTTGCAGCGCTGTGACTAACCAGTTAATAACACTTTCAGGTTGTGCTGCATGGATTTTACAAGTATTTCAAAATGTCACTGAGCTTTACAGTGCACTGCTTTCCCCTGCAGATGGAAAGAACAGCCTCCACCAGCCCTGCGTACCAGGTATGTCTGTCAGCAATGCCAATGCACCACAGTTATTGTTTCCCCCCACACAAATATTGTGTCCATCTCTCCATTAGGAGGCAAAAATCACACAGTGTTTCCCATTTCCCAGAGTAGCTGGGATCCAGCAGAATACAATATCCCTCCTTTGGTATTTTGTATTGTTACTTTTGTATAGAGATTTTGGGAAGCAATGGGTGTATGGGCTGCCTGCAGCAACTCTGCAGAGCTGCTGCTCCTGCTGAGCTCCCGCGGGCAATGTGGAAGCAGCAGGCTCCAGAGCCTCTCCCTGTCCCTTCTAGAGGCAGGATCCAGGCACCCCAGCACTCCCAGCTCGGAGCGCCCCGGCTGCCAGCGCAAGGTGGATTCGGAGGCGCTGCTTTAGGTTTCTTTTTCCAGCCCCATTTGGAACTCTGTCGGCGCAGACAGGTGCAGACAGATGTGAGCTCACCCTGCCCCTGCTCCAAGCCCAGCGGAGTGGTGCCAGCCCCCGGGCAGGAGCCACGGGCGGTGTGAGCGTGGCTCGGTGCCCAAGCCAACACTCCCTGCGAGAGGCCTGGGCACAAGGAGCCTCTCTCTGTCTGCACAGCTGCCCTGAAAAGCTGCGGCACAGCCACTGCTCTTCAGTAACACAACTTCTTTCTTAAATATGGATACGGGCATGAAAGCAAGGGACTGATAATTCCAGGAAAGCTCTGTTATCTTTCTTTGAAGCTGCCATGGATCAATCCAGCCCCAGGAAGAGCACAGTAAGAACCAGGGGAGCTGCCTGCCTCCGTACCTCTGCTCTGGCCCTCCCAGCCCAGATTGCCTATGTTTACCTCCCCTTGCTTGAGGGAAATGGAGCATAACGTGCACTTTCCTAATGCAATTTTGGCCAGCAGCTATTGCTTGAAAGCTCTGTGGTGGTCTGACATTAAAAAATTATAAATCTGTTAAAAAAGGTAACACTTTTCTAGAACACAGTCACACATTATATCCTATTTTGATAGAAGGAGAACAGTACCAGCATCCTTCAGCCCATATGTAGGCATGTCAAAAAAGGAATAATTTTCAAAAGAAATTCCTGGCTGCTAATAAAAAGTTTACTATCTGATCCTTTGTGTATCAATATGGTGACTCAAGGCTGGTTCTGGTGCAATATACAAATGCATTCGGAGTTTCTTTGTGCAACACCTACGTGGTTTACCATGTTAAGACATGATTTCCAGTGTTTGTGGCCAGGTGGAAAACGTCCAGCAAAAAAGTTCAGTGTCCATGTGCCCAGTTTTCTCAGGAAGATAAGGAGAATTTGGAAGGGAACTAGTTCTTAATTTGGGCTTCCTTCAGATATGAAGTTTGTGACTAAATTTGTATTTAGTAATCAAAGGTCACCCTATTCTGAAACTCCTATGAACTTCACACCCAAAAATGGCAGCATTTGGTGGAATGGAAATGATAGACAATCCTCACAAAATTAAATAGACTTCAGGAAGAAGATTTCAGGACTCTTTGAAAAGCAGAATGCTATGCTGGGATCTGGCCATGACTGATAGATATTAAAAATTTCAGTGAAGTTTTGTTAATGGGAGGAGCCTTCCTATTGTAATCTGTTTCCATATAATCCTGTAGAGAGTTAGTATGAATAAAAATAAATAACTGAAATCTTCAAATCTTTGGGAAACAAAATCAAGAGTAGAAATCTCAGTCGCTGTATGTTTTCTCTCTGCACCTCAATGGGTCAGTGTGGAAGAAGGAAAAAAACCAGTCACTATCTCCCTGTGATTCCAGAGGCTGCAGCTATCATCCTATCCCATATCCTTGGGGAAGTCCAGACTGAAAAGACTGCACAGTGCTGAGATGTTTTAAAAATTATTTGGGTTGTGGCATGTAACAAACATCTATTCATTAAAGCCTTGCAATTGTGACCCAGCCCTTCATCTTGCACAAGATCTATGAAAAAGGCTGAGTGACTATAAATGTGTCCCTTGGAGCAAATTATGGAAGACATTATAGGAAGACTGGTTTCTAGCCAGCTTTTCCAGCTTAATGAATTCCTTTCAAGGATGTGTGAAAGCTCCATTGAGACCAATGGCGAGTATCCTCGGACTCCTCTAGGAAGATTTTATAAGAGGTCTCGACTATTGTATTCTCATTTTTCTTCTATTTTCAGAGAGCAGTTAGAAAATGATTTGAAATGGTAACGCTACAGTTCAAACACTTTTCACTGTGAGAACTGACCTAACTGATCCTTGAAGAATCAGCAAAAGGCTCCTGGGCAGGTCAGGTTTATCATGGTAACAATAACCATGAAAGCTATTGGAATTTGTGGGCTGACCACTCTGAAAGAGATTAAAAATGTTTTCCTGCACCTTCCACACTAAAACCCCACCCATTTAATTAATGCATCTGGATTTTCAGCGTGTTCCTACAGACAGCAGCTATACATGGACCTGGAATAGGAATACTGAGAGTCAAGGAAGACTTCGCTCAGATCAAATACCTGCAGGTACCTTATATTTATGATACCTCTTGCAGCAAAAGGACTTTCATCTACACATTTATTATGTTATCAGCTGGCTTCACATATTCTCTGTTTCTCCATTAACAGAGTGAGAAAGATAATGATCTGCAGTGTTTCTCTCTCTAGAGACTGGTTTGCTCTTTCAGACTCCATCCCTTCAATCACTCCTGCCCAAGATGTTGGGATGAGTGGGGGAGGTGAAGCAGAGAAATTATGAGCTATATGGAGAGAACCTACAAAGGGCAGTCAATGGAAAAAAGAGGGATGTTTCATCTGGGAAGAAAAAGGCGCAGAGCAACAGGGGAAAAGATGGCAAAGAAACAGAGCAGTGTATAATATGCAGGCAGGAAAGATGGGAGATGAATAAATGGAATAAAAAAAAGGGTATGAAGTTTTAGCTGAAAAGTTCATCACGAGTCCTTTACTTGTGTGTCTTCCCACCCAGTTGTACTGGAATATCCTGATATTCAGCTTTTTGCTCAGGTACAGAGCAAGTCACAAGGCACAGGGAGTGATCAAGTGCTACCCATGGCTGCCCACGCCAGGCCAGCTGCTCACACTCTGCTGGACCTCAGCACATTGACCCCTGGAGCTGCTGCTGGTACTTTGTAAGGTACTGCCCAAATGAAAACTCTGATTGTTATCCAACGACAGAAACATTCCAAAATATGTGCTGTTGCATGTATGAGGAATTACAGACACATACTGAAATGCCTGACAAATACACAGACAGGTCCACAGGCTGATGTTAGGGCAGCTGCCACCTAGAGATCCTTCAGGCCTTGCATCAGTAAGGCCTAAAATATTATGTGTTTGTGTAGAAAAGACATGACCATCAGGAGTATATTGCTACTGTCTTCATTAATGGGCAGAACCATCCTTCAGTTTGGAAAGTTGAGCCATAGATTCTAAGCATTTCCGTATTTTATTGTTTTTCAGACTACAAACAGAAGAAAATTAATTCCCCATGTAATTCCATTGAAATCTAGTGCATTAACTGAGGGACTGCATGTTTTAAAGCCTGTACCAATATTTATGAGATGAATTTAGGCCCAGAATGTGTTGGCTGATGGCCCTGTATTGGGAGATGAACAGGATTGCTTTACTGGGAAGACTCCCCAGCCACTGGGAGTGACAGTGGGGAGTGGGGAGGAGGAAAGAGAAGAAAAAGGGCAGAAGAGAGTGTCGAGACCACAATAATTAATGCTTAGTGAGGCAGAAAAGGAGACAGACTCAGGGGACAGCAATACCAGCATTTTAATTCATATGCTGTGGAATTTCAAAGTCAAATCAATGGCTTGGACGCAGCTTTATCTACACATGCCACAAGGAATTTACACATTTTCTATTATTTAAAAAACAACAACCAGCATTAAATTGTCCTGCCATAGCAACAGAAGTGCTGTCACAGACTGTCATGGAAGCAGGGACAGTACAGGTGGGAAAATCTTTTAAACCTCACTCATTTTAGAATTAAAAAATACATCTGACATTGTTATCCCAGCACCAGAGGCCTGAAAAGGTGAGAGTAAGAGGCAGTTCATTTCAGTACAGGGATGATTATTTGGGTGTATTTGAAAGTAATTACAGATAACCGAGCTAGAAAGAGGCTGGAAATGATTAAAAAGGAAATTCCCCTGGACAGAAACTAATATAACGAAGATGCAGAGCCTTCCAATGTTTTGGATATCCTTTTCCAAGTTATTTAGAAGTTCGTAAGGCTGAAGAATACACCTCTTGGAAGAGAGAGATTTTTCACAGCACTTTAACTTAGAGATAAAAAATATCAGTCTATAGGCCTAAATAATGTGGTTTGTGATGCACAGAAATGTATGTGCCCTCTGAAACACTCAGCAAAGGGATCAAGAGTCAAGAATGGTTTCTTCAGCATTTTACAGGGGAAGCAGTTTAGAAGCGAAGTGTCAGTCTCATGGAAATCATCACATGGAAATTCCTGCTGAATTCATGGGCAAAAATAATACCAGGGCAGTGTAGGATCAATTGAGCATCTTCAGTTATTTTAAAATGTGATCCAATTTTAGTTTGTCACGCTTTTATATTTGTGAAACATAAAACCTCCCTCGGTATTCTGTTTACTCAGGTAGAATTTGAGTCACATGGGCTTCCTACTTTTCTTTGCAATTAGATTTTGTCACAGTTATTTATAATTTTGTCACCTCCAGAATGGATTGCACAGAGGGACCTTTGGCACCACCGGTCTGTGACTGCAGAGGAGTTTTGACCAATGTACCCACACCCCACTGAGACTCTGCTCATTGCTTTGGATACCCCTCCAGCTCTTGGTAAAATTCATACTTTTAGTGATATACTGTGAAGTCTTTGATAACTGGGGACTCCATTTAAATACAGTGCCTCATTCAAATCTGAGTTTATCTGTTGGGAGCTTGGTTTTTCCAAAATCAAAGCTAAGTATTCTTGGTCTGTACATCAAAACCTTCACTTGGCACATTTTGGGCTTTGTAAGTCAAACCAGCCGTTTTCAATGTTATTGTATTTCCATATTTTCATTTGTTTGGTTATTTGCTCCTCTGTTGCTGGATTGGCAGGGGTGGGGTATTCCTGGTTTCTTGATGGAGCTTTAGGAAAGGCAGATCGACTTCCAAGGCTGTTTTTTCAGGTTTTTATGCACAAACGCGCCAGTCTGTGGGGACTAAGGAGTGCTGAAAACTTCTCCTGTGTGTCAGCACAATGAGCAGTTCGTGCCCTCCAATATCAAGCAAATGGTTGCACACCAGGACAATCCCCTCCAGACCAGCCTGGCTGGGGCTGAGCCCCGAGATGCTGCATAACAAAGTAAATAGGAAAATGTGCATGTCTGAAAAGGGAATTATCACTGTGGTTTAATGACTGCTATGCCTCCCTGGAAAATGCAACATGGTGTGGGACTTTGTTCAAGCACGTTTTTTTCCAAGCTGCTATTGCCAGCTCCAAATGTTCAAGAACTACAGTTTGACCCTCAAAATCACAAGCCTGTCTGTAAAATGATAAATGTGGAGCTCTTTTACTGTGCTTTCTGGTTTTTGAGCTGTTAGGGTGCACCTGGGTCACACTTGCAAGCTTTATACTCTAACCATTAGGACTAGAAACTTACTTTAAATTAAAGAAAGAGGAAAGCTGAGTTTCTAACCTCATTACACAACTGTAGTAGCTGGAGTGTAAGTGAAACATCAAACATCACAAGACCTGTGATAAAATCATGAGTGCTGACAACATCAATTTAGAGTAGGAGGTGGGATAGCAGGGGAAACTCAGGGCAAATGGATTTACTTTTTATCTTAATGTTTTTACAGGCTGTCTACTTTTATCTTTAATCAGAAGTTTTCAGTGGCAGTTCTTTCGTCATGTATCTGTGCATGACATTAAAAGGTCACTTCTGCATTAATACCCGATGCCATTTGCTAACTGCATCTCTCTATCAGAGATTACATGAAAAGGGAGGTGTACTGATGGTACACCTGGTGCTCATATCACAGCAAAGAGGAATTATGGAAGTCCAGGTCATGAGTGCATGGGTAAAACGGCATGGAGAGGGATTCCAGTCCCCTGTGGTGTGTGTGTGAAGAATACACGATGTTTCTCATGGCTCTGATATTTACTGCCAGAGAGGAGAATACTGTATGAGAATTTGCCAGTAAAGCTCCACATTCTTTGTGGAATGGGTTGTTTTAAGGCATTGCTTGCTGGATCTTTTATGCCTGAATACTACTTCAATGAAAAATAACATGGAAACTCACAAAGCTAGGTATAGTTAAACCTTTCATTATAATAAATTGGCTGTAATTAAGTCAAGTAATTAACGGATTGCTCTGATTATAGATCAACAGACTGGCCAGATCAAGAATTCAGGTCAGTCTTCTGTGATGCCAAAGTGGCAGCAGTGACAAAGTGGTCAGCTGTCCCTCCACTACTAGAGGCAGTGTCTAAACCGTGCTTTTATTTCTTGAAATGCTCCAGTTTGAGGGAATTGTGCAGTCACCAGTCCTTCCCACCACATGCAAAGGGCTGTCAGTGGCAGGTCCCTTGGTCACCCACCCGCTGCCACTGGTCTGATCTGTCACTGACCTGAAAGTGCCAGGGCAGCAGTGGCTCCTTAGGAAGCAGCCCCAGCACAGGGAATACTCTGCTCTATCACCATAATCCTGGATTTACAGCAGGAACTAAGCCTGGTCCAAATGGCCAGCTCGCTTCAGCTGCTTCCTGCGGCACCAGAGGTACAAGCAAGTGAATTTCATGGTGACAAGCCAGAGGTTTTTATGTGACATAATGCTGATATTATATGTCTTCCACTGAAGGAACCAGTTCCAGACCCGTGTGGGTGTGACCGAGTTCTGTAGTTCATGGATGGTTATGTTGTTAATTGGAAGGAGAGACACAGGCCCTGTGTGAAGGCAGAGGTGTTGAGAGTCTGTAAAGTGGGCTTTGTCACAGCAGAAGGGATCCAGGCCAGGGCAATCCCAGCAGGTATATAAAAAAATCAGAATATTACAATTATTCCCCCCCAAAAACATTACAAACTCAGAAAATTCAAGGTAAGTATGCACAATTTGAAAATCCTAATAACCTCAAGTTTGCTCTGACATGATACATAACCATATGTAACTCACAAGCATGAGAGAATTTCATAGTTCATAGTCTGAATTTGGGGAAAAAAATTTAGAAGAGAAATTACTTTTAAAAACTTGTTTCGGTACATTTTTGTTCCACATACTGCTACAGGAACAGGGTTTGACCTGTTCGTTTTCACACAGATGATTTGGCGTTTGGTCTGATTTGAGAGATTTCATCTTTCTACAAAACTCAACTACAGAGGTCAAAGAAGGAAATGCTCTGTCATCCCTGTCTGCTTTCGTGGGGGAGCATTGAGGTTAGCCTTCTGGATGTAAAATCTTACCACAGAGACAGAAAACAAGATTGGCTAACCACAATGACTTGACTCAAAGAATTAGCAGCTCTGACATAATGGAGGCATTCCTGAAAAATCTAAAGACAGAGTTCTGCCCACTTCTTTGAATAAATAGCAATCCAAAAATCTAGGGCAATAAAACTCCATAGGCATCTCAAAATTTTATTTCAGCCAACATCAATCTTCCTTCCCTTCAGACAAGCTAAATTATACCGGTAAATCAGCAACATTAAATCAGTCAAACCAGCTGAATGCAAAAGCTGATGGAACAGACCAAATTTGAACCATGTATACTGAAAGAAAACTGCTCATAAAGTTAAATCTTAAATAAACATGAACCCTCAGTGGGGGTACACAGGGAAAAGGAAAGACTGCAGTCTAAAACTTCTGAGAGGCCTCTGAATAAATGTACAGGGAAGTGGGAAAAGGACTTGGGTTTCTCTGTGCTTCAGAGGCTGCAGAGCTGCAAAGGAGCTAAATCTGACTTACCAAGAGGACAAGAATAGAGGCAGGGCCTGGCAGGGCTCAGCAGCCAGGAGCAGTCGCAGTTTGATGGATGCTGAGGCTGACACTGCTGGAAGGATGCTGTTGGAGGCGCAGGACGCAGCGCGCTCAAAGCATCTGCACAAAGTAGGGCACGGCAGCCCCGGCTCTCCGGGGACCCTCCCGGATGGCACTGCAGTGGCTGAGGACGTGACATCCCTGCCTTTCCAGCTCAGGACCCCTTCCTGCAGGGACGGAGATGGGAACGAGGCGGCTGCCGAGTCACTGATGCGGCAATGCAACTTTGCTGTTAGTTTAAGCTGATTTTTGTTGGAGATACCCGACTGGGAGCGGCTGAGCTCCAGGGGCAGCGTGTGTTTGGTTCTGCTGATCACACAAGTGTGAAAATGGGGAATGGAAGCTCCAGCAGCTGAGGAACTGGTGCCCATGGAAATGCTGGCCACACTGCAGGGCCGTGCCTCAAACCCTGTGAGAGCCCAGAGGTTCGGGCACTCTTTTCACCAAGGCCAAGGACCTGTCTCACATCACCCACATCTCTCCCACGCAGACATCCACATTTTCAGCTCCCAAACCACACAGGACACGGGTTTTGAATGCTCCAATGCAACACTCTTCAAGCTTGCCACATCTGTAGGAATAGGATGGCTCATGGCTTGGTAGGTGCCCTGGAATAACCTTTAATCAGAGCAAATATTAGAGAAAATATAATGAAAGAATACCCATGCACATAGAGACAGCAGAACCCAGTAAGAAAATCATGATTTTCTTCTCCTGTACTGCAGACCAGCTCCAGGAGATATTTTGCTGTTTCATCTAGTGAGGCACCTGTGAACTGTCCATGGCTGGGATCCGCCATCCCCCTACAATGATTTTGATGGAGGTTTTCTCAAGGAGTGCCCAGAGGTGGAAAACTGAACTTCTCTTAATGCAGAGCTCACAACAGATCTCTCTCTGCCCTACTCCTATTGAGCAAGGAACACCTGAACCTGTCTGAGAAAGCAGCTGAAAAAGAAGGTAGAAAGGGGCAAGAATGACTTGAAATTACTCATCCTATCACTTGGGATTCCTTTGATTTCCTCTCACAATATGAAACAGTAGAGGTGGAGCAGGTCTAGTAGATCAGTGAATGCATCTTACTTGGAGAACAGGATTAATATCTTCCCACAGCCATCCACAATGAAGAATTCTTCAGTTGCCAAAATAATTTTGTGCTGAACAGAGGAATCCACAGGTGGGAAGCAATTCTCAGTGAATTTAGTTTCTGGGGTGCTTTATAACTGCACATATTCAACAGCATAATTCTCTCAAACAAGTAAGAGCATTTTTTTCTGTGGTGCCCTCCTGCCTGTTGGCCAAAGGGATCAGAATCCTGAGTTCTGTTCCTAAAGGCTGGACCCACACTACCAACTGGTGGGTTGATCCTTGCCAAGACATTTTTAGAGGAATTATAAAAATCCCTCTTACAGAAGGGAATTATATGCGGTACTTAGGCAAAACAGCCATTCCATTTATAAATATAATTACTTCTGCTATTCTATCAAGAAAAAGAATGTAGTAGTGAGGGATACAACAGAGAAAATTATTTATGTGTTGACACTTAACAATATAAATAGAAAACAGATCTGGCTGGAACTAAGTGGGAAATGAAAAAAACATGAGAAAATATGAAACTGAGATTACCAGTTGGGGGGATAACTTACGACCACTCCTAGTGCATTCTTTCCAGTGGAAGTACAGTGCCTTGTTTTGCTTTATGTTTGGATTGTAATTATGTGTGCACTTAATTAGCAACAAATGCACAAGCTTACTTTGCATTTTTTGGCAAATTATCTTCTTTTGACTGATGCCCTTGAACATTACAAGGCAGGCACTGGTCTGCAGTGGAGGGAACATAGTCGCTCTGCTCTAGTGAGCTGCAGCACAGGTTGGGGAAGAAAGGAGTGAGTGTGCCATTCACACTCACAAGCAGTGACTGGATGAAATATTATCACCTAAGGAATGATTCTGACCCCATCTCTTGGATTCATGCTCCTTTTACTCAGGCTGCTTGTCTGGGTATGTCCATTACTTCACGTCTTCTGCTTTAGTTTTGGGAAGAGTATTTTTATCCAGCATCTTCATTCTTAATATTAGTGATTTATCACATATGGTGCACTATATTTTTACAAAGCTGTAAGATACCATGGTGATTAACACCATATGAGAACCTAAATAGAAGGGAACAGTATAACAGAAACGTCCTCCCAGCAGACACAGGGCTTTGGCTTGTTTTTAGAGACAGTATCTCAGCTGCATGATTTTACTCTGTACAGAAGAATTCTGGGAGTTCCATAACAGAAAGCTGTACTGTACTTGACAATGTTGTAGAGAGAACAAAAAACCTCATGTTTAATTTCTCTCTAGCCTTTAACTAGGATTTTCAGATCAATTTGGAGAGATTGATTACTCTAACTCTTTTGATCGTACGGATTTATTACTTTGATTAAATAAATCAATCAATCAGGAGAAAAAATGTAAGAACTAAAAGTATACCCTTGTGTACATGCACATAAATATATTCTGGTAGGAATTTCTGGAAGGAAAATATCCCAGCTTCACACAGCCTTTCAAACTTGTCCTGTCAATGCCGCAGTCCCCGCACAAAATCCATGCAATGAATCGACATGGTAATGAGAAAATAATCACATTTTACTTACCCACCCAAACACTGTGAAGGCCTGGAGACACTGAAGGCTGCTTTAAATGAACACATTACTGCTGGGCACAGCACAGCCCTGCTTTCCAAACAGCTCTGTCCTCACCCATCTGGATTAGGGCTGCCACTGGGAGAGCCTTCCCCTCTGCACTACTGGATCCAAAGCAAGGATTTTACTGAAGCGTAGTGGCCAGCAAAAAAGGGGATTGTCTCTGGGCACTGGTATAAACCATGAAAACAGCCTGGGGGTTGCTGGAAAGAGTCAGGGTGAAACCCCTGTGCTACAAAGATGCTGGACGTGAACTTTGTCTCCTGCTGGGCTCCCACAGGACACAGGCAGAGGTGTGGGGAAGCCAAAGAGGTGGCTGCAGGCTGGGCATCCCTGGATACTGCCTGATCCTCCCCAGCCAGGGCTGGCTGATCCTCCAGGGAGGGCCAGGAGGGCTGCAAGGAGCGTGGGGAGATGAGCACAAGCAGCTCCACATGCATCTTCCCCCCTGAGCAGCACAGCCCAGGTTAAATTAAAAAATGCACTGGGGAAAAGGTTGTTTCTGTAAAACTGGTCACTAGCAGCCAGGCCCCCAGGGATGCTCTCTTTGCCTAAGGATGAAATGGGATTATGATGGTAATGTTTGCTGCACTGTAATTAAGGTGGTGTCAGGACTTTCATTAAAAAGTGTGTTTTTTTTGAGGGGCTCCAGCTTGGAGAAAATTTTTGCTTGAGGCTGAAATATAACATGGTTCTCAGCCAGAAAACACATGCATGACCTTTATTATATATGTAATTCAGAATCTCTGTATAGTCTTGGCTGTGAAGGCTCTGCTATTGTTTCCATAGGGCTATGTAGCTAATTGGTTTAAAAAATCAGTTATTAAAGAAGTGAAGGACAGAATTCTGTCTGGAACTCATGTATGTGACATGTCCCCATTAACTGTTTGCAATTAACTTCAAAAACCAAAGGGCAAATGCTGCCCTTCTTACTCAGACACACAATGTTATTGAAGTAAACAGCTGTAAACAGGATTGGGCACCTGTGCCCAGGTGTTTACCTCACTACAACCCAAGGCCTCTCCCACACTGTAAAAACTCACTGAACGTGAGGCCATCCCATGTGGGACAGAGATTATTTCCTTGCAACAATGGCAATCTGTGGCAAGCTTATTTCTACTAACAGTGTTTAAATTCCTGTTATCCGTGGCACCCAAGGTCTCAGATAAGGAACCAGGACCCCTGTGCACGAGGTGCTGTGCAAAACACAGAATAAAACCCCAATATGTGATTGCACACAAACAAATCCTTCCCCCGTTTCACGACCAGGTTTGTATTATTTCTGTTAAGTAATCTGAGTGTAACGCACCACTCCTGCAAACAGCAAACAGTGCTCAGACATTTATTTAACTTTCTGCATGATAAAGTCCCAACTTTGCAGCAATCTATTGTCTTTCCCCAGAGGTGCACACAAAGGGGCCAGCTACTGCACTGGGTTCTTGCTGCTGGCTTGGGTTTTTCCATCCTTCTGCAGTGTTTAGCATGTACTTGTTTCTGATTTTACACAAACTATTAGCATTCTACCTTTTTGGATTGCAACCCTCTTGCAATTAATAATAAGACACAAAAGAATATTTCTGTGCTGCCCCCCACCATGTGGATAAATAAAAGAATATTAAAGTTTATAAAATTACAGTTTCATAAATGTGTAAACCAGACAGGAAATCACAAAGGATGGAACAGAAGTTCCTAAGTAACTTGTAGACTGTACTGTGACCAACTGTGACTTCACAGAGATGCTAAAAAATACAACATAGCACAGTTCATTGTTTCTTCCGAGAAAAAATTATATAAATTGCCAGTTTAGGAAGAATTTTGGCATATCTGCAAATGTTTAAACATGGAACAAACTTTATTCAGGAGGTAGTTGTCTTCTGTGAACCTATTTATGCATCAAGTTATTTATCTGCCTAATTTAGCATCCCCGGGATCATGGCCTCAGTTTGGAATAACTTAATGAATTTCAGTAGAGTGCCTCAGCTACCACTTGTCAAAATAGGATGATTCAAATGCAAATAAGTGCAAACATGTGCAAAATTAACATTCCTAATAGACAAAGCTTCTCCACATAGGAAGGTATTATTAATACTACTACCAGAGGCAGGCAAACATAATTCCTCATGTGGACAAACTCACTTTGAGTACCCTTTTTTGATTTCACTTAAATGAATTAAAGAAGTTAGACTTAATCTGAAAAAAAAGAAGAAAAGAAAAGCCAGAAGATGCCAGAATGAGTGAGTCTGCATGAGGGTTATACTACAACCACTGGTTTTAAATTCACACTTTGGCGTGCACAAAAAGAACATTTTTTTATGAAGATAAAAGCCTCCACGTGTAATAACTCGATATATAGACAAGCCCTAGGGGCTTGCATCTTGAGCACTTAACATTTTTGGCTTCATCTTAATGGATAAAAAAAGGTGTGTTTCTCAGTCACATTAGCCCAGCCAAAGGAGCTTAATATGATGAAAAGGCCTTAGGGTTTGGTGAGGCTGAGGAGTAAAGGTGTGAGGCAGCACATCCATCACAGCGTGGGCACTGCTGCCTTCAGCACACACTGAGCTGATGGGGGGCAGCAGGCAGGGATGGGGACAGGCAAGGATGGGGAGCAGGCAGGGATGGGGAGCAGGCAGGGATGGGGACAGGCAGGGATGGGGGACAGGCAGGGATGGGGACAGGCAGGGATGGGGAGCCTGGCCTGTGTTAGCCCCATGTCCCTACAAACTCTGGATCCCTTCATGGGGAGGGCAGCTGTTGTACAACAGAAGTCAGGACATTTCACAATGGGGAGCAGGTGAGAAAACACGAACTAGAATGGAATATTTTTCCCTCATGGACTGTGAATGCCTCCAAAGAAAGCAGTTAGATGGGTTCTGGGTGGACTGGACCTCCACACTATCTGTCCACTGCTCCAGAGCCCCTGGTAACTGGAATTCTCCAGCTGCCTATGGGAATGCTGCTCAGGATGAGAAGGGAGGCTTATTCCCCACCTTGGCAGCAAAAAGCATCTCCCCAAACTGCTGGGAAAGTCCCCACTGCTCAAGGGTCTGTCATACCCAGACTGTGCCGCCACCTAAAGTAAGGCAGATCTATGAGATGACAAGTTAGCAAAACTGATAAAAAGAAGAAACAAACATTTCAAGTTTAAAACTAGGCATCCAGAACACATTGGTTATCATACGACAATTAACATACGCTAATATTTTTTGTAGTCCAGCCAAGTTTAGTACTTTAGAAGTCATGTATTTGTATGATGTAATCCTGATTTTGTCACTTGATTTAGGCTTTCTCTAGAACTCAAATTCTCTTGGGCTTGGTTTTTTAGTACTGGAAAGGACCAGTAATTTGTCTGTTTCTGAAATACTTGGGTGAATATAAATGCAGATGTCAAACAAATATCACAGGCAGCTGATGTGGTTGCTGCACTCAACTGTCCCAGCACCTTTATCCTGAAGTTTTCTACAAGGAGAGCCATACGGGATGTGCAACAGCACCAAACTCTCCCCAGCTTTCACAGCAGCACACTGAAGGAAGCAGTTGAACACAGTCAATTATCAGTTTAGCACAGGTTAAGACAAAGTGGTTCAATATACTGAACATCTGAAATGTTAGCATGTTGTTGACGTAGCCTAAATGAAGCCTCTGTGATAACTTGGACATTTCTGCAATGGGAACACAAGCGCAAAGGGAACAAAAATTAAACTTTTATTTGCTTTATGTAGAGTGATGAACAATCATTAAACTGGAAGAGTTCTGAACTAATGTCACAAAACAGAAAGTATCTGGATCCCATTCCTGATAGAAAGCAGAATTATTTTATTATTTATGTTACATATGCTGCTTGAGTTCTATAAAGGCAGAATAGTATTTACATTCCAGTTGTCATTTTCCTTTAATTGTAACAGGATCATTTTCCTTAACTAGCTGATTTAGGACAACATCCTGTCTTCAACATTTTCTACTATGAAAGTATCACTCTTTGTTATTAAGCACATTGGGACAATTTAAGATGTTTTGAAGTTAAAACTGCTAGCATGCCTTGTTTAATCAGCATTGCAAGGGTCTTACTTGTATTTCAGAAAAAATTCTGAAACTACAGAAATGTTTAAGGAAGGCTAGAATATAAAATTCTAGTTGAAAGTTTCAATGCCGCCTGCCCTTCAAAGTTAAAAAAAAAGCAGGTGTGTCAGCTCACCTGAGTTAGTTTACAATGAACTAGACAATCTCTTAGCATTCAGTAAAGTAGACAACCTGTTCACTCAATATTACATATTTGCTGTAAAAATGTGTGTTTTCCAGACAGCGATAATTTATAATAGGTGGTTAGTGTGGCCAAGGTATAAACGTAAAAATTTTCCTGACAGAACTGTTCAAATATCCTGAATCAACAAAGCACTCCCACACTGGATTTATGTGTGGTGACACGTCTCCCAGCTTGTCCCCCTGCCTGCTCTGAGTGATAGATAATGCCAGCAAATACAGTTTCCAATTCCATCTCCGCTTCAGGTTCCTGCTCACGAGTCTCTCCCAGTCCTGCACACATCTTCACACCTTTGATTGCCACAGCAGTGGCTGCAGCTGCTCACAGCACAGACCTGCCCAGCTGTGTTTGGACATGCAAGGAGATAAGGCACAGCAGCAGAACCCAGAGGTTAAGTCCCTTAATTCACTCCTGTGCTAGACTACACTACACCAAAGCTGACTTCGTCCTGCCTCCACTCCCATTTTATATTGAGTGAGATACATACAATGAATGTATTAACAAAAACAAAAGGAAAAAAAAATATTAAATCACACATCCGTTTTTGTGTAAGAGACAAAGCCCAAGGCTCAACCACTCGCAGGTGATCTGAAGACATAAAGAAACGTTTCCATGGGAGGACTGGATGAACCATGCATGGACAAGTGAACCCAGCAATTTCGCCGGACGCGTTTCTGCCGTGGGATGTGACAGCTATTCCCCACACACCAAGCAGTTGATGTGAGCCCACGGTGTGCTCACATGTCGCAGCTCCAATCAATTTGCACATGCAGAGTGGCTCTGACACATCCGAGGCTCACCCAAGCCGTGGCGCATGAGCACTGGCTCGGCACACGCACAGCCAGTGTTCCAGGGGATGGCCATTTTTTTTCAGTAGACCAGATGGCAACCTGGCAACTCCAGCAAATGCCACACCAGCGATCCCACTGTGCAGAGGCTGTGGCGTTTTCCTTCCCTCTCCCCGCCCTTTTTCTCTCTACTCCACCCAAGCCTGGGCCTGCATAGTATTAAATGTTTTCAGTTAAATTACACTAACTTGCCTCAGTTAAAAAAATTCAAAGGCACTTTCTTCTGTAAGACAACATGTAAACACATTAAGATCCTGTATCTGAAACTCTATGAGCAGTATATCCATGCTGTCATTTGCACACTTCGTAACACAAACATTTAACTCAGGATGTATTTTTTTATTTGGCATAAATGGGTACATTTTCAGTGGTAGGGCCAAGAAAGCCAGACCAAGAATCCAGCTGTTCCCATTGCATGGCTGAACAATAGGGATGGCTTTATATAATATTATACATATATAAGTGAAGACAAATGTGTTATTTTCTGATGTGCTTCATACATTGTATGAAAATGTCACAAAGGTCTAATTTAATTACTCACAAACCTAGAAAAGGAATCAACAAAGGTTTTATGTCATGAAGTGGTTCTGAGGAAAAAAGGCCAGCAAAAGTCTTATTTGCCACAGGATACCATTTTAATTTAGAATTCTGACGCTGATGTGTGAAAAACTGGGGAATGAAGAGCACTGTAAAGGTCTGGATTGCCCGACATTTGTTTTTACGAAAAAAAAACCCAAAACAACAAAACCCGACTAACATCAGCTCCTCCTTCCCTCTTTGTACCTGTGTGACACCCCGGGCCATTTTATTAACTGGGATTCAAAGAGAAGCCGAAAAGCCACCGGAGACACTCTCAGCGCGGGCCTCTCGGGATATGCTCATTCGCGCCCTTGGGGCTATCGCTCCCCATCACGTCTGCAAGTCCGGCGGAGCTCCCGAGCCCGCCCGCCCCGAGCACGAGTCACCGCGCTGCTCTTCTGCCCGTGCGCCCGGTTCCGTGAATCAGCATCCGCGGCCCCAGCCCGCTCCCTCCGCTCCGACCCCGGCAGGGAAGGAAGGAAGCAGAGAGGGAGGGAAGGAGGGACAGCCGGGCTGGGGCCCCGTGGGGGGCGGCTCAGGGGTTCCCTTGGGGCGGTGCCCGGCGCGGGGACCCCGGGCCAGCA
>VZRL01004629.1:1911692-1929662 GCA_013397895.1 Origma solitaria | reverse complement strand
CGCGTCTCTCTCGCTCGCTCTCTTCACCTCCCCCAGCCCCGACAGACCCCGCCGAGCCCGGGGAGGGTGTTACTGTGTGTGAGACCCTTCCTTCCTTCCTTCCTCTGCGCTTTCTCTTCGCTCCCCCCTCCCCTCCTCCTCCTGCTCTCCCCATGCTGCTCCCCTTGCTACCTGTGCTGGTCGGCGGCGGCTGAGGCCAGCGATGCGAGGCGGAGGTGGAGGAGGCGGAGGTGAGGAGGAGAGGAGCCGCGGGAGCAGGAGGAGCATCGGGATCCCCATCACCATCCTCATCTTCATCCTCATCATCATCATCCATGTGTCTCTCTCGTCCTGCTGACTAGGATGTCAACGGAGGACAAGAGTCTGGTGGTGGCGGTGGTGGAGCCGCCTCAGCAGCAGCAGCAGCCCCCCGAGCCTGGAGCTCCCCCCCCAGCAGCAGCAGCAGCAGCCACAGACAAAAGACCTAGGGGCCGGCCTCGCAAAGATGGCGCTTCCCCTTTCCAGAGAGCCAGAAAGAAGTAAGTTCAGCGTTTGTGTGTGCGAGGCAGAGAGGGGCCGGGGCAAGAGGCCAGGCGCAGGCAGAGCTGTCAGTGGAGACTCGCTGCTCGTCGCCCCCTCCCTCTGCCTAATGCCATTTTGAGAAGGGCCCTTCTTTCTTCTCCTCCTCTCCCCTTTGCACTTTCCCCTCCTCCTCCTTTTTCACCTTTGTCTTCCTCCGCCTGCTCTCCCTTTTCCACTTTTCTTTCACCATCCCTATTCCTTTCTTCTCCTCCTTCTTCGGAGTTTCTCTTTAGCTCTTCCCCCTTCACCCTCTTCCTCCTTTTCCCCTTGCCTTTGCACCTTCCCCCTTCTCCTTTTTGGGTCCGTTCCCTTCCAGGACGCTCGGCTGCCTTCAGCGTCGCCTGGGTACTCCCTGTGCGTTGACGGTAGTTCCTCGTCGCTTTCCCTCGTTATGCCCCCCCCTTCCGCTCCTCTTTTTGGGAAGGAAAACACGGTTCTCGGCGGGTGGCGGGGAGGACACCCCCGCACCCCCCGCGCACACGCAGAGTTGAGGCAGGAGTTTCTGGGCGGCGCGGGGGGAGCTGTCAGCGGCCGCCGCACGGAGGGACGCGCCGGCGGGACGGTGCCGGAGCACAACAAACACACGGAGGGAGGGGGCGGAGGACGGCGGGGGGAGCCCGTTCCCAGGCGCTGGCAGCGCTCCCTTCGCCGCGGCCTCGCCCCGCCGGGCCGCTCCCCAGGGGCCTCCCCGCGGCCCCGGGCGGGNGGGGGCCGGGCAGCGCTGCCCCGCGGAGGGCGGGAGCGCTGTGGGGGCCCGGACAGCGGGGCCGGGCTGCGCTGGGGAGAGGCCCCGGCGGCCGCTGCCGCGCTGGCTGCGCTCCCCGCGGGCTATTTTTGAGTAGGATGGAGCTTGCCATGGCATAGCTGATGGCAGCGGTAATAGGGCAAAGCTGGGCGGCTCGTTCGGAGAAGGAACGTCAGGATGTGACCCAAACAGCTCCTGCGCTCTGGGCTCCGTCCGAGCCTCGCGGTTCAGAGGTTGTTCCCTTTGTTTTGGGGGACGCGCTCAGTTTGACACTCCCGTGTTTGTCCTGACGCTTCCCTAAACGCCCACCCCAAACCTCACTGCCAGTTTCCGTGCCGGAATCATTTCGCTGGAAAAGACCTTTAAGGTCAAGCCTGACCATAAGGTCACAGTGGAAGTCCACAGCATGACAAGGGATTCTGCTGGGCTGGACCTAAACGCAAGCAGAGACTGTGCATTGTCTGTATGCATTTGTTTTTACAAATATAGAAGTATCCCAGGACAGAATTATCATTTGTTTGGGATACATGAATTTTTTTGTTGTTGTCATTCACGAAAGTTTACCTGTGAAGATTTTTACATCACTTCTGGTTTTGGGGAAGGTGTGTTGTTTGGAACTCACTTTTTCATTATTTTACCTATTTGCTTGAAAGAAATTTTAATATAGGGGTTGTTGAAAGTAGTTGGCAAGCATATACACCCCGTGAAGTTCTTGGGTTCGTCTCCTTTACACTTAGTTTTACATACTTTGGTTTAATCTCTATTTATAGAATCCAAGCCTTACATAGGAAACCTTTGAATATTTTATTTTAAAGGATATATTTTGGGAAAAAAACCTGCAAATGCAGCTGAAATGTACCAGACTGCACAAAACCCCTGAATTGTGTTATATGTCGGAATTGACATATCTTGGTAGGCCAGTTTGAGGTTGTGTATGCACTCTTGAGGAAAGTGTGTGTTAAAAGGTAATTCCTTGCCTTCAGTTAGGTTTTTGGTGTCATGTGAATACTGTTGGCTAGGTTTAGGAAAAAATTAAATATTCCTGTAAAAATATGTGTTTATGCTGACATGACTATAAGTGTTTGTATAAAAGTGGGAAATAAAATTAGCTGAGACAAAAATGAGAATTAAGCAGTACTCTTTTTCTTCACACTCTGGTTGTTCCTGCCTGGTGTGATAGTCAGTTGTCCTGCTGCATCTTCATGGAAATTGTGTGCTTTTGGTGAAGGCGTTATGACATAAGTCATAAATGCTTTTGAAACAAAGATTTTATAAAAAATAGTTATTTTCTAGCTTGCGCAGCATAGGTATGGACTGGCGGTTTGTAGTTTCATGCATTTTGTGAAGAAAATGGTTTTATTTTGTAAGTTTTCCTATTTACAAAATACTGATGACAACTAGCCCAGCAAATACAAAAATAAGTAAAACTATTTTCTCTTTTTTCCTTAAGAGTGCTTGGTCCTGTCTTCCTTTTCACTTCTGTTCTTTCCAGTTGGATTAATGTGCCTCGTGTAAACCAGATAAAAGAGCATATGTCAGACCATTTTCTGTACTGTAATCACATGTCTAAATCACTATTAGCCAGTCAAATTGTTCAACCGCTTTATCCCATTATAGGAAACATTCCACTGAATGTTCAGTCTAAGTGCAGTCTAAGTAATGATAAAACCAAGAGCCCTGCATTAAACTGGCAAAGCCAGAATGGAATAATTTCTCAGCTATGGATGCCTCCATTAAACAGCAGTGCCATATTGAAGAGTGCTGTAGGTTTGTACTTTACCTTCTTTGAAGGCCATGTTTTTAAGCAAATTTGATGAGTTTAAGCAGACAGATGGAAAACTGCCTTGAATCTGCTCCTGTGAGATTCCAGGGATTCTCAACTCTTCCCAGAAGTAGGCTTATGTTAAAGGAGCAGAGGGTTCTTTGGTAGGATAGTGCCTGCCACATCTCATTCTGCATTTTACCTGGTTTGCAGTAAGAATTCCAGTGATGCTGGGGACACAGATAGGGACACAGATAGGTACAGGGAACAGTGGAGGTTTCTGTAGGTGAAGAACAGAATCCGTGTCATCAGTACCTGGAGAGAGGTACAGATGGTAGAATGTGGTGCTAGAACAGCCTTTTATCATTGTTTGAAGGATGTAGCTTCATGGTAGCACTGTCAGGAGAGTTAATCTTAGGTGAACAGTTCATTTTTATTATTTATATTGTAATTGTGCCTAGAGGCCAGGGCACCACTATACTACATGCAGTACAAATGCATAAGCAAAGATTGCTCCGGCACAAACAATTTCTTAATTTAAATGTAAAGATAAGACAGCATGTAAATGTAAGAAATGTATTGGGAAAGCACAAGGGAGCTGTGAGAATGCTGTGAGCAAAGGAACATGCAGAAGTTCAAGCACCCTGGCTATCTCAGCATCGGGGAGTGATTCATGGGCATCCAGCGTGGAGGATGTATTTAAAAGGAGAGGGGGCTGCCATTGTCACCCTGAGGATTTTCACAGATAGCTGTTCTCCTGCCTGAACTGCCAGGCCAACATTCCTATTTTCTTCCTTAAATTTTGACAAGGGGCTATCTCCATAGAGCAGCAATTCGAATTTAAGAGGTGGGGCAAGAATGGGCCATGCAGAACCTTGAAATTGAGAGCAAGAAGGTTGTTCATGCTATGGTGCATCATGAAGAATACACGGAACTGTATACAAAGCAGTGAACAAGGGAAATATTTTTGTACTATCACCTTTCTACCTTAAAAGGTAGAAAGATTGAATGTATGAAAGTCGAAAAAAGACAATAAAGTTGCATTACTGAAGCTAGGACATGATGGAGAAGAAGGAAGCTTTCAGATGTATGGTTAAAGGACCTCTTGCTGATATTGTAGAGGAAAAAACAGAAATAATTAGGTGCCATCTCACTGTATGGCCTGAAGTCTTGGGAACTTAACTCTTGCTTGGATTATACCTCAAGTTCCAGGGTAGGGACCTGAAGGATAGGAATGTGGTCAAAAAGAAGTTGTAGAGGAAGAGTTCTGTTTTAACGGCATTGTCATTGTATAAACAGCTGGTTATTCATGAAAACGTATCAGAATAGTATTGTACAGGTGCAGTAAACATTTTTGTAATCAATTTTAAGTAGTGAAGCTTTTTTAATCTCTTCAGGTTATAGGCAGCACAAACAGATGCAGCTTCTTAGCAAAATTTAGTAGCAGAAGTTTCATTGATTGTGACCCTTTGTAGATCAGTTTCTGAGCTCACTTTAAACTTTATTTTCAGCATCCATAAGATCTCGTTGTGTGTTACAAATTATTTTTGCAAATGTGTGTAGTTTAAAGCAGCATATGATAATGATTTCAGAATTGTGGAAAACATTTTGTGTGTTTATTTTTAATTACCTGTGTTTTAATTTCCATAGTAATTTTTCATTACTTTGGCCAATGCAAGCTGCAGTAGGTTTTCAAAGGCCATTGATTTCACACATGCAGATAGTTTTGAGGACCCTTAAATATAGTGTTTTTGCCAGGAAATGATTATTTGAGAAATTTTATCATCACTTCAGTTGCATTTGCATTAGGGTAGGCTAATATTTAAAGATATCTATGCTCATTTCAAAAGAACCTTAACGTGTTGGATGGAGCTTTATAGCTCAGCTGTGTTTCTTTAGTTCATCACACACCTTCTGTGTGATACTTGTGTCTTTACTTGCCTGCCCTTTTCTCAATTCAGAATTTAACATTTGCAAATGTAAGATGTATATTGTGTTGTAGAATAAAAGTGTTCCTAAATACAGATCGCAGTTAGGGAAGGTCATCACTGCCTGCTCTTTTGATGGATGAGCTTTTAACAAGTATTGCACAGAAAAGGGTTAAGGTATTAAAGCAAACACTGGCCTGTAGGAGCCACGTGTATCAAACTGTTTGGCCAAAAGCCAGAAGGCACTAGGAGAACACAGAGTGAGGAGATGAGGTGTGAGGATTGAAGCTGGCTCTTGGCAGAACAGGGCTGAGCTTTGTGCCATTTTCTTCAGCAGCCCATGTTGTGTGACATTCTCCAACGTATTTGAATTACCAAGCAATTCACCAACTGCTTTATGTATTTTTTGCATAGGAGCTGGGCATGAACTGCTCACAGTGCTCAGGAGGCAAAAGATACCTGTATTAGTCTTCACATTTTCAGTTCTTGAAGAGAACTTCTGCGATGAATGGGGTTTATCGAATTGTTTTGCCATGTTCTCAGAGTTGTTAAAATGTGGATTCGTGTGGTGTCCTAACTTGTGTCTTAGGGTGAGTGAAGTTAGGCTTAATGGTGGAAATAGATGCACAGTTTCCACAATTTGAAACAGACAGCACTTGCTGTGAAGGACTCTTTGAGACTTTTTTTTTTGATGTTGCAGTTGTTAGGTTTTTTATGGTTGTATGTAAGGATCCATTGAAGTTCTGTAGCACCTGTCGTGAGAGCACCTCCAAAGAGCTGTTGGACACTAGGGTGACAGATCAAGTGTGGTGGCATTCCCTGAAATTTCACCGGATTGGTAACAAGGTGTCTCTTACCACTCTCTTGGTTGCTACTCTGAGCCATCTACACACCAGACATCTCATCCTGTATGCAGTGACACTGGAGACTCCCCAGCTTAAAACAATAAAAACAGTTCCATTTTCTTGGCTTTGCTTGTGGATTTTTTTTTTTTCTTGTTAGCATGTTCAACTCCTACTAACTTCTTGTCATTGTTCTTTCATAAGATAAGTAATTGGAAGTGGACATTTCTATTCTTTGTCATCATTTCAGTTGAGAGATGGTTTTCCAAGGCAGTTGGCTTGCTGAGAATAAGTGAACTCTGCCTTTCTCAGGCTGGAGTTGTTTTTTAACTCCTTGCACCACAGCAATATTAGAGGAGTAGCAGGGTTATGTATTACTAGGGAAAATAGAATTTCCTTATCCACCACTAATGATCACTCCCTTATGTTATTATACACTAATGCTGTGAAAACAACTTCTCAAGAAATGCTGTCATAGGTACACTAAAATGTTATTAATTGCTAAATAATTAAGTGACTGACAATTTCAGGAAATATTGAAAGCTTTTCTCCTTTGTTTTCTCCTTTGTCTCCTATGTTTAATATATTTGATCACCAGTTCATACAATTTGCATGGTTCATATAGTTTGGGTAAATACCAAGAAGCAAGATTTTACTTACTTACAGCAAGTACTTTTTTGCTAGTAACTTGTATTAAATTCTGCATTTTTTTGGTTTTGCTTTTCGCTGGAAGGATCGCACTGGACGTTGCTGTTCATGCCATTCCTCTATTAGTCAAAATAAGTTTGGGCACTTGTTTCAAGAACTACATTGAGTAAGTTCTTCTAACAGCATCAGTGCTTTTGAAAGCAAGTAAGATGAATTAGGAAACCCCTTAAAACCTGGAATATTTATTACTTAAAGAAACATAGGCAGAGTGTATGGAGTGCATCAGGTGGTTATTTTCCCCAAACGCCATAAATCTTCAGCTGGTTCTGGCAGTGAAAAGCAGCAGCAGCGCTGCCCTCCCTCTGCTACCAGCTGTTTGTTCTCTCCCCTGTGCTGACCCAGGCGCTCGTGGTGAGCTGCACTGGGAAACTGAGCTGGGCTAGGACTAACCTGGCAAAGAAATGTGTTTGTGATAGCAAGAGGGAGGAGGCCAGAGCGAGGGCCAGGCTGCAGGGAGGGAGGCAGAGCTGCGGCTCCTGGCAGCACCGCCAGCCTGAGCGCTGTCTGCGAAGGTACAGCCTCGGAGGGCTGAAATTGGAGGGTCTTTGGTTTTCAGGCTAACTCCTTTGAGTTTTCCAATACAGGAGTGATTGCAGGAGATGGAGATTTTTATAGCCTATAGTCACATTATGCTGGTTTTGTTGGTTGTTTTTAAAAAAATTACAATGTTGGGAGGGCTCTTGAGCATATAGATAGAGGAGTTGTTCTCATCTTTCTTGCCCCAGACATTGGCATTGATTAAATAAGGAATTTTAGTTCCCACTTTGATCCTGAGAATAATTTTTAAATTCAGTATTGAAAGTACCCTACAATAATAGTGTAAGTGTTTTATGTTAACAGTAGTTTCTGGTATTCTAGAAGATCTTTCCTGCAAGTATATCACTATATAGGCATTATAATAAAATCACACAAGAAATTGCTTCTTTCAGGATATTTTTCCCTTTCACATTTTTTGGGAAGTATTTTTATTAAATCACACATGCACCCAATCCTATTGCCAGCCATTCCAATATAAATTTACAATTACTAATTTTCAGTGCTGTATTTATCAACATTCTAATTGCTTTTCTTGAAGAAATTGCTGGAAGCGCTATCAAACCTAGGATGTTTCTGCCCAGACTTTTGGCATTGGATAGGGGGAGGAAAAAAAGGCCTTTTTCTCTTCTACTGCATTATTACTGAAAATAAAGTCTTGCCAAAACTCGTTTTAATTAGGCTATCAGAAAAAAAAAAATCAGCTTTAGGAAAATTTACCAGTTTTTTACTTTGCCTGTTACATATTTATATTCCTTGGAGCATGTGCAGTTGAGTCACTTATATGGCACAGTAAGATAAAAGGGATTTTTGATAGCAAAGATGTGGTCCAAATGTGCAGTCTCTGGCACTAAACATTTACTGACATCTGAGGTGACTGACTGAGAGTACTGTCTGGAAGCTTTGGCTAATCCAGAGTGTCTTCTGGAACATCCCAGTGTTCATGGAATCTAGATGTTCCAATAATGATGTCTTACCCTCCCGCCTTTGTCTGGCAGTGAAGACTGTCTGCAGTGTTCTCAGGGAATGAATGTTTTCTCAATAGAAAAGAACAGGATGGTTCCATATTGTTATAAAAAAAGAGAGGAGTAATTCAGTCTTAAAATTTGGGAGATTTATTTGTAAGCCATTTCATAAACCCAGAATGTGAATTATTTAGTGTTCTTTTCCCTGAAGTGTGGAGTTCAGAAGCACAATGAAATTCTTTTAAATAAAAGGAATATTTAGTTTTCCTATATCACCCGAGATAAATGGAACTGTATGGACAAAAAAGACTTCAGGGTGATCTTGCTCATCCTCCTGTGTGTTGTGTATCTGTACCATTTCTGACAAATGGTTCTCTGACTTGTTTTTGAAGTATTTAGTGAATGCAATTCCCCTGTATCTCTAGGCAGTTGGTTTCAGTAACTAATTTTGTACAGTATAAAATAACTATTCTTTACTGCTGATTAAGCTAGTTTGGTCTTGTATTACTCAGAGCTAAGACTCCACAGCTGAAATGAAGAACAATTTTTATACAAAACTTTCATTTATTAGGTGATTGTCCCCTTTGTTCTGCACTGAACAAGCTTAACCTCTATAGCAACATAATATTGATTTAACTGATTTCTCTTTCAAAAGATTGCTAGTCTTTATTAAATTTCACTTGGTTGGTATGAGCCACTTTACAATTTATCGGAATGATTTTTGTTAAGATCTTGTCTTCAAAAATATTTGTAGCCCCTGCCTCAGCCATGTGTCCTACATAACTCTCCTGTGTGTGTGAATGTCCTCACACAGGTCTTGGAGGAAGGGACTTTCTTTCTACGTTCTCCCACACTGATTGAAAAGAATTTCCAAATAAAAACCCTCAGAGTGTTCTAGCTTATTGTTGCCAGCCTCTCTTAGGGCATTTTCACCAGGACTGTATTAGGGAAGACGATTGCTCATAGTTTAGAGATTACTTCTCTGTGTTTCTTAAGCATTGTGTGAAATTCTTCCAGTCCTGCTGACTTGAATTTCTCTGATTATTCAGTCTAGTAATGAAATCAGTTTTTAGTATTAGTTACAATAAATCCATTCTATGAAGGCTAAAATACAGAAAATGGCATTTGAGTCTGTTTTGTTATCCGTTTGTTCTTTCTAAACACTGTTTGTACAGACTTTCGTGTTTTTCTTCTTACTTCTGAAATATTTCTGAAACTTTGTTTGCCTTTTATACTGCACAGTGGTAATACTGCATGCTGTGCTTTTATCTCTTCTGATTTTTATCCCTGACAGTTTATGCTGTTCCTTTATATTCATTAAAATGCCCTTGTTTCCATTCCTAATATGATTCTTTCTAGTTTCAGACCCTTATTACTGGCTGCTTTTGATGTAGCCCATATTGTTCACATACATTTCCTATCTCTCCCCTGCTTGGCAGTACTTTGCCATTGTGCCTATTCCAGTACAATAACTGCCAGTCCTCCTTTAAATTGCACTCTCAAGAGATTCTAGCAACAAGTTCAAAGAGTTTGTTGAAATTTGCTTTTCTTATTTCAATTAATGGAAGATAAAAATTTGCTCTCCTCTCTCTACTGCTCTCGCTTTCCCCCTTCCTTGGCACAGCGAGTGCTTCTCGTTACCACTTCCAGCCAAATCACTGTACACATTGAGATGTTTAAAATGGAGCCTGCCCTAATAGAGTGAAGTGTGAAGTAACTGCTCTTCTGGCACCCTCAACTTTGTGAAACAGTTGTCCTCAGCGTTTTCACAAACATGTTGGGCTGTTTGTTCTGATATTTTGCTTTTCTATTAGACGTATGGATGATGAAGGCCTCCTCTTACCCTCTAAGATACGTGCTCTGAAAGCTTCTGTTAGCTGATTCCAAAGACTCAGCAGCTTCCTCAGATTTTTCTCTCCCAGTCTTCCGAGTTCCTTATTCCTTAGTTCCCATTCTCTGTTGCTTATGTGTTTGTTTCTACTCCAGCTTTTTTCCTTCTCTGTTTTTTTCCCCTTCCTTGTAATGAAAGCGAGTCTTTTTTTTCTTACTGTGGCCCACTGAACTGCATGGGACTAGAACTTAGAAATGGGCCAGATGCTTTGCATTTTAAGGAAAAGCTTGGAAAAGGGAATTTTGAAATAAAAATAAAAAGGACTAATAATTTCAGTTTCCTTAAATTTTACCATTTCTAAATGGGGCTGGTTTGTGGCTGTGCTTGTGTTTTGTATGGATTGGTGGCATGACTGTAGGCAGCAATAGTGTTCTGGCACGTGAAGCACTCGGCTTCTTGCCCGTGGTTGTGGAAAACGCAGCAGGGAATGTTTGGAGCTGCTGGACACCTTTGTCCCCAGTGTTGTCCCCACTGCCAGATGGTTCCAGTGGTTGCTCGTACAGTTCTCACCACTCTGCCAAACAGTTCTCAAGGCTGGCCCAAGGTTTTGTGTGGTCCACACACTGTTCCCAGTGCTTTGTGTGGGAGTTTGGGAATTAGATAAGCGTGGCTGAAGGCTGTCCGGTGCTCCTCGGCCTCAAGGCCAACATCGCCAACCATGTTGAATGTTCTGGCGTGACTATAACTGGTGGTTTTGTTTTGTTGGATTTCTTTTTAAGGAGGAATTCAATCAAACTGGTAGAATTCTCATCAGTTTCACTCTCAGCCTCCTGGGCAAACAGAGTGCCACAGTTAATGTTCTCTAACCCATGGGGATGTAAGTTTGGGAGGAACAGCTCACAGCAGAATTGCTCTAGAGGGAGCAGAGGAGATGGGATGTACGAGCCATGAGGCTCTGGGAAATGCTGGCTTTCCATGCTGCTTCAGGCTTCTGACACACAGTGTTTCCTGGTTCGTGTTTTGAGTAATTAACCTTGCATCAGGCATCCTGGTAGAGATTTATACAAAGGAAAGTGCAAAACACATTCAGCAGGAATTCTGATTTATATTTCTGCTTGTGACTTCCAGAAACCCTTTAGGAGAGAACTGGGCCCAGAAATGGGAGGGTAAGTCAAGAAATAAATGATCTGGAAGCAAAATTATTAAAGAAATAATCTCTGAGCTCTTTCATGTAGCAGTAAGGGCTGGCTCATGTCTGACTATGCTGTTGTCTCTTTCTTTAATGGAATGGGAAAGTGTTCTTTTTCCTATGCTGTGCTGTGAACAGCTTGGGAATACATTCATTTCAAATGTATTGGTAAAGAATAAATATAAAAGCTTGGTAAACTCACATTTCGTGTGCTCTCTATGTGGTCTTCTCAGACAAGGATGTATTGGTAGAGCAGAACAGAGAAAGTACTGTGGGTTGTGAACCCACTTCATGGACAAGCAGAAAATCTTGATCTCAAGGCTCGTTAACCAGATGCTGTCAGTGAGGCTTTTAAATTACTAATAAAGTAAATAAATATTTGTTTATGAATATTTTCAGTTTACTTTTTTAAATTCACATATCTTTTCTTGCTTTAGACTGTCTTGATAGACCAAAAAATAACCCGGTTTTACATTGTTAGCTTGACTATGTTATTTTAAAGGCTTTTTTAGACCAGGGAGAGTTTCTTGTCTATACTTAGTTAACATGCTCACACTTAGAAAAAGTGAAGTCATAGGTGTCTTGGACATGTTTAAACTTGTTGAGTTGAAGCTTGGGCTCTCAGCTGTTCTGTATCTTCTCAGATGCACTGTTTTCCTTGTGTGGCTAGAATTTTGAAAAGTACTGTGATAGACATTTTTTAGCTGGCTTTTATCTAAAGACTATAAATGTTAGATCAAGTTGTTGAATTTTTCTGGGGTTTTTTTTTCTTTTTTTTTTTTTCTTTTTGTCCCCTAGTGTGTAGCCTGAACTGAACCTGGGGAATTTACATCTGCATGGATGTGATCACGTCATGTGGTGTGGGAGCATATTCCATAACAGCTATTACTAATGGGCCTTGGGGACAGGGCAGAGGCTGAATTGTAGCTCCTGTAGTCATGCCACCTAGGTTTCTTTTTTAGGAGCATTGTGATGGTCTAGTTTCTGTCTGAATTGTTTTCTTTCAAAACTTTAACGGAATTATTATGTTTATTTTACTATTCTAGAGGAGCTTACTAATGAAAGGAGGAAGTGTATTCAAATTCTGCTGAGGCCTTTATGCTTAGTCAGAAGAATTAAGTAGTTATCTCTGAAATGCAATTCAGGTGGACTTGAGTCTGAGCAGGGACCATCTAGTAGGAAATACTAAACAAAGGTGTTCAGGTGTGATTTAGGCCGTCTGAATATCACCTTTATGCCCTGATGTCTGTTGTCTGTACTTGGCATAAGTTATTTCACATAGGATCCCCCCCTCGGATTTCAGCACTGTGTGTAATTACACAGCTATGTAAACAATGAATTGAACTTCAAAATATTTGTAAACCATTTTGGGAACTGACTCTGACCTGCTTTGAGCAGGAGGTTGGACTGGCTGACCTTTGAGGTCTTTTTCAACCTGAGTTACTGTGTGATCCTGTTCCATGAGCATCCCTTCTGATGGTGATGTCCATTATTTATGTTGGACCCATTGCTTTTACACAGTGAATGATGTGTAATAGCTTTTATTTCCTAGATGGTGTTTTCCTGTATTGTTTATGGGAAGAAGATAGTTTACTTAATCTCTTTGTTTCATTGTCTGTATTTCTTATTTCCTTTGTCACCTGATACTTGCTTTATCTATTAATGTGTGTGATTCCACATATACTAAATAAATTATTACTTCCTTACCACATTGGGATTGTTTTTTTCAGAAATGGTGTCACCTGGCATTCCAGATTTTCTTTTTACAAAGTACATTTAAAAGTTTATCTGCTGGAAAAGGGTAGGGCTATTTTGATTACTTTAAAGCAAATATGTCAGAATTTATATTCTCAGTGGATTTCCATCATGCACTTTTGAAAACAGTTTTGTCCTGCCTGTGCTAGCAGCTAACAATGCATGTCACTTGCAATGAGTCATTTTCTAAAGACCTGGGAGTGTTTAAGTGTTTCTGTCTCCTACCTCTTCTCCTCTTACATCTTCTTTTGAACATGTGGTCTTTTCAACCATATTGGTTTTTAGTCCTCACTGAATTTATTTGCTCACCCCATTATTTCTTTCTGGCGTAAAGAAAATTGTCATCAGGAACCGTGACAGAACAAGAGGGAATGGCTTCAAACTGACAGAGGGCAGGTTTCGATTAGCTGTTAAGAACAAATTCTTTGCTGGGAGGGTGGTGAGGCTCTGGCACAGGTTGCCCAGAGAAGCTGTGGTTGCCCCATCCCTGGAAGTGTTCCTGGCCAGGCTGGATGGGGCTTGGAGCAACCTGGGGTAGTGGGAGGTGTCCCTGCCCATGGCAAGGGGTTGGAAGTGGGTGATTAAGGTCCCTCCAACCCAAATCATTCCATGATTCTAAGGGGTACTACACGATCATTTCAGTTTTGTGGTGACGTTCACCCCAGCAGCAGCGTAAGACAGACAGACATGGGTCATGAGACTCTGTCTCTCGTGCAGTGTTTCTGTAAGGAAGCACCACATGCTGGACTCGTTCAGTGTCAGGGGAAATAGTGAAGACGTGTGTAGGGAAATCTGATTTCCAGAGGTAATGCAAGGTTTGAAGACCTTTATTTTTCCTTTCAAATATTTTGGTTTTGAAATGCTTTTTAACGTGATCTAGCCCATGTCTCTCCATTGATATCACCATTTGCCTTGTGGCCCGGGACACTGATGACACCTTGTGAGCTTGAGCTCCCTTGAGAGATGTGTGCTGATGCTCTGCAGGTAGATATCACCCATAGGGCAAAAGGGGACACTTCAGTTTGTTATGAAGGGTTTCTGCATCAAATTCACACCCATCAGTCAATCACGTGTAATGGTAGGCTTTGTACTGGAGTGACCATTCTGCCATCTCTGTCACAGGGACAGAAGCCTTTGGCTGAAGCATGGAAAGATGTCAGGGAAAAAAAACCACCTTGAGCCTTTCCAGTTATATTTGCCAAAACTTGCCAGTCAAAGCCATGAGAAGAGACAGAATGTGATGCTTTCTATATTAAAAGCTATTTCAATTACCTGACTTACATTGCTGTTCAAGTTCTATTTCTAAAAGCAAGCTTGCTAGGTATGACATCTTGGATGTAATAGCTTTAAATCAAATTTATCACAGTATGTTAATGTGGGTATGCAGTTAATACACAAAATGTGTTTCTTGGCTTTGTCACGTGCTGCCAACCTGTCTTTGGGTCTAGATATGATCTGGTTCATGCTCATAAGAAGAGAGAGCAGGGGAGAGGAAATAGACTGTTTGGAACCAGTTTGGAACCTTTTTTTTTATTTTTAAATTTTTTACTTTTAGAAATGGAGTCTATCTCTAGAGAATGTTGTAGTACAAGTTAGAAACTAAGAACTTCCAAACCCCTTCAAATGCAGTAAGAAAAGAAGTCAGTTGTCTTCTGTTTAATCCTTTGGCATGGAAAGTGGAATTTACAGAGAAATTATTCACAGAAGGAGGGTGATTTGAGTCGCTATGTAGCATGGAAGCATAAAGGGATGCTAGAAGGTAAAATGGCTTTACATTTCAGCAGAAGTGCCAGGCTAAGGAGAAATATTTGCATTTCCTTTTCTGCTTGTTGTCCTTTTGTAGCTCAGTACTTAGCGCTTAATCTCAAGTTCTTAAAACTATAATATTTTTAGAAGCCTATTGAATATTTTGGAAATAACAGGTCAGGAGGAGTTAAGGAAAATGTTTAAGAAAGACAAACACATTTTTGTGCTTCTTAATATATCCATCTTTTTACATTTTAAAATCAATGAAGTAACAAATCAGATGTATGACCTAGTTAGAGTAACCAAGTTATACTTCCGTTGAGAAGCCCATGTCTCCTACTTGTACATGTGTTCCATCAGAAATTTTGATAGGAATAAATTAGAATTGGTGACGTCTATTTCTGAATTTCTCTTGTTTGCTGTGAAGAAACATCCTCCCAAAGTTAGGAATTGTAAATAGGGCCTATGACAAACAGATAGGGTGTGCTTTGCTCAGTGTGTCTTGATTAACTCAAGTGTGGCATCCTTGAGTTAATCAGTTTGAGCTTGGAAGAAAACAGTCCACCATATGCATAGACATAAGTTTTTATCTTAATCATTAAATCTATCACTTCTGTTGCTTATAAAAAAAAAAAAAAGAAGAAGTCTGTCTTAGGAGAGATGACTGGTCCCAGTCTTAGGAGAGATGACTGGTCCCATTTTTCCCATGTACATTTTCTTGGCAGAAGCATTGGCATAAACAGTTCCTGCCTTGCCATTGTGGTGACACACGTTTGTGGAGATGTGTGAACTGGGGCAGGGAGCTGCTGCAGACACAATTGCTTTGCCTTTTCTCAGTGTCCAGCCCTGCTGCTTCTGGCTGGGTTGCCCTGTAGCAGGTTTGGTCCATGTGCCTGGTTCACAATCCAGTGTTCAGCTGAATAGGAACAGTTCTGAGGCTGGGAAAAGAGGTGTGGGGTGGGATCACCTTCAACTGGAACTGAACTTACAATCCTAACGAATGCAACTTACAGGTAGTTTGTGTGGAGAAGGAGTAATCAGTCAACATGACTGGTGTTGGACCATGTCTGGCTGTGCTGTAGTACAAATACATTTGTCCTTCCTAAGATTTTTATGGCAATTAATGTGTTTTCACAGTAAAAGAAATAAATCTCACCCTTTGATGTGAGAGAAAATGCATCCCTGTGTTCAAAGCTCTGGGGAAGAACAAGGCCAGCTAATATGGCTTCATACCTGTAAGCTTGGATCTTGGGTCACATGAACAGCAGAGAAAAGTACTGAGAGTAATTTATTATTATTATTTTAACCTACTGTTATTAAATTACAACTTGTTTGTGCTAGCGTACTTAAACTTGTCAGGTGACCCATTACCTGGTAGGTTAAAACCTACACTTTTTAACAGTGTAACATATAGAAATGTCAGCAGGTTTAAGGTACAGCAGCACAGACAACCCTGTGAATTGATGGAGGGTCAGTCATGATGCAGGGGTGTCACCTGGAATGGTACCTCACCAGAGTTGTAGTGGAAGCTCATCAGAACAGGCAGTTATAGGATAGATGACACACAGTAAACTTGGTGTTCCAGCCTTGCTTAACCTGCTGACTCTAAGCACTCCTTTTCTTTAATACAGTTTGGAAAATACACAGCTTCTGTCTGCTGCTCGGTATCTTCTTTGGTTGAAGAGGAGCTTACTTTAGTTGATCTTGGAATAATAGGTTAGAAAAATGTTTGAACTCAGCAGAGATGAATGTGCAACAGGGGCTTGTCCTGGTTGAACCTGAAGGACTGTGAGTGTGAAAGGGAATAGGCAAAGGGATTAATATCTCAGTAGGGGCTTTGAAATTCACCACTTGTTGGTTGGACCAAAGCAACCAGCCCTTACTGCAAAATAAACCCCTGATATTCACCATCTCAGCTAAGGTTTAGATTAAGATATTTAACCTTCTCATTGCAGCAGACTGAGTGTGCTAATATGTGTGGTTACAGAGATGTGCTGATAAGCCAGAGCTTGATAGCTCCTTGTAGCCAAATCTATTTATGTGTCCGTACCTGTACTAACATGGCACAATGGCTCTTATACAATAGTTACTTGTTTCAGAGTAAACATCTGGAGATTTTTTCATGTGAGTGCTTTCTTTTTAAAATTCATCTCTGGGGAATGGGTTTGATAAAAACTTTCTTGTAGGCTGGGCATCTAGAACATGTTTCAGTTCAAAATGTTAGGAGAGGCAGCATTGGTCCACTCCCTCTGCCTGGCTAGATCCTGCTCTGTGAATCAGTGTGGGAATTTGGGTTTGTTTCGCTCAGTCTTAGAGGTGAAATGGTATCTTTGAGTTCCTAGGTGCATTTATGGAGAATTTCTCTAACTAATAGTCATAAGGCAACACTGAACTTACTTGCTTGTCCACAACAGATGCTGCCCAAGATTAACTATGTCCAGCTGCAGCTTGGTGTGACAGAAGAGAATTTGATAAGAGAAAATATTAAGATGAGTGAGAAAATAGACGTAATTCATGGCCTTACTTTTGTTTGGCAGACAAGTCAGATTATTGTTGTCAACCTGTGTCTTGCAGAGGTCTGATTCTTAAACAAATTTTAAGAAAACTTGGGATTGACAGAAGCAAAGCATTACACAACAGCTGCTTCGGGGTTTTTGCGTGAAGTTGAACAAAGGTAGTTGCATTACCGCTCAAATTGGCGAGACCTATTGGTTTGCAAGTATCTATCAATACAAGGGAAGTGACACTTGCGTAATGTTTTCTTGATTTGTTTTTCTCTCTGTAGGAGAATAAAATTGGCAGGGAGCATTTGGAGGATTAGGAAAGAACCATTTGTAGACGGACATTTGTCAAGCTTTGCTTTCTTAGCTTGTCCATTCCAGATTGTTTTGGAGAAGTGCAGAGCAGCCTGGAAAATTGGGGGGGGGAGGGGGGAGAGGAAGGAAAGAAAACTAAAAAACTAACTAAAACCACAAAACTAAACACCAAGGAGTTTCACCTCCACATGAGGAAGAACTTCTTTATGTTGAGGGTGGCAGAGCACTGGAACAGCTGCCCACGGAGGTCATGGATTCTCCCCTCGCTGGAGACATTCCAAACCAACCTGGACGCGTTCCTGTGCCACCTGCTCCAGGTGACGCTGCCTTGGCCGGGGGGATGAAACAGATGATCTCCTCCAACCCAAACAGTTCTGTGTTTAAGTGAAAAAAGGAAAAAAAAAAAAACAAACAGGCGATCCCCGAACTCCCCGGTTAATCTTTCACGGGTGAAACCCTGGCTTTCCCAGAGCAGCCGAGGAGGGGCCGCCAGGAAAGCGGCTGGCGTCTATGGAAACGTAACTTTTGGTTGCGGCGCTTTTGTGAAATGGCAAAGTGCGGGCGTGGGGGAAGGGAACGGAGCGGCAG
>VZRL01004629.1:1862584-1911307 GCA_013397895.1 Origma solitaria | reverse complement strand
CGAACATGGCAGACCGCGGGCAGTGCTGAGCATCGGCGTCTCCGCTCCGCGCTGGGCTCGGGCCCTGACATGTAAATAACTTCTCTTCCCTCCGGATCGCACCGGTGCCAGCCCCTCCATTTTCCAGAGGGGATTTGCGAGCGGTTTCGCGGCGCTGGGCGATGTCGCGCAGAGCCACTTCGCCGGGGGTGAGTACGGCTGGCGCTGAACTTCTTTGTATCGAGGGCAGGCGGTGACAGCGGCCGGGGGCTCCCCGGGGAGCGGGGACCCGCCGGGACCGGGCGGCAAACTTGGCGTGGGGACTGGGCGCCGCTGACACTCGGCACAGCGAATTCGACGCCGTTAAGTCAAAAAAAAAAAAAAAAAAAAAGCCCGGACCCGCGTCCAGCCGTGGGTGTAGAGGTTCAAGTTACACGCTCGCTGGATAATCCGCGGCCGTTTACAAAATAAAAATAAGGAAAAGGAGGGTGGTGGGTGGGAGAAAGAGCCACAAAAGCCCGGCTCGCTCTGAGCCGGGCGCAGCCGGGCATCCGGTCAGCGCTGCCCGGGGTACACCTACACACGTGTGCCCGCACATATTCTTATAAAAAATAGGACTTTATATGGTTAGCTATAGCACAACTTTTTTTTTTCCTTTTTCTATTTTTCCTGTCACTTTCACTTCCTGATGTTAATATTGGAGTGATGGAAAATGGAGATAGGATTAATATTTCTTAAATATTTTGAAGTATTCTGCACACGATATTTTTGAAGAGTGTGCCATTTTAATTTTGCATGCTTTCGAAGCATACCTGTATAGTGTTAATTTTAGGTGATCCTCCCACTGCTTTAAACTGTAGTTTTAAACTGAGAAAAATAAGAACATTTAAAAAAATAAACTCTATTTCTGGCACATAATGGATGGCCAGACCATCACATAAGATGATTTTTCTATGAGCAGTGAGCAAATAGGTCATAAGTCAAAGTAAGTGTTATGTAACTGGCTGGCTTTAACAAACTTGGTACAACTGTAAAGAAAAAAGACTATTTCTTCTATTTGGGCAGTATGAGAGGCTGGCTGTCCCTTTTTCCAGTGGCATTACTTTGTAGCAGGCTGATAAAAAATCCACCCAGCAAAACAACCTATGCTTTCAAAATATGAACCAGTTAATTAGTGTAGTGTTTTGTATTTTCCTGAAAAACTCCTTCCGTCTTGTGCTTAATTCTGGATACTAAACACTACACACTCACCAGTGAATCATTAGTTAACACTATAACCTGATTCTTACATAATTGAAAAACGTTCCTGAGTTAGTTTAGTTTATTATTTAACTTCATTCTTTTTTTCCTAGAATAGTGTTATTTGACATAGAGTTATTGAAAGAACTGAACATCAGTATGGGAACGGTTTGGGGCTTTTTCATGTGAGGAAATAAAGCAGTAGTGGGTTCGTACTCCTATGGCAAAACTGAAACAACAGGGCAGACATTTAAAGGTTCGCAGTGACTCTGTACGATGCTGGGTATTGAAGTACACACAGCTCCTAAGCTGGAGGTTACGTGCAGGGGTCTTTGTGCTGTCTGTACATCATGGTGATGGTCGTGTGTGGTGTTTGATGTTCCTGCACAATAAAATACACTTGCTACTGAAAATAATGGCAGCTCCCAGACTGCTGAGCGCAAATATTTTAACCATCTACTTTTAGGTTAGAAGCAGGAGGCAAGACAGACTTTTTCTCAGTGTTGTGTGTTCAGCTGCCTCTAAGTGCCATTCAGTAACTTCACTGATGAGTACTCTACAATTGTTTTTAAAGGGTTTGGTTGTGCATCCTTTACTACTTTGTTGTAAATGACCTTTCTTTTGAGAATATACTTGGAGATCGAGTTTCTGTAGTTTTTAGTTGCTTGCCTCGCAGGTCATCTTTGTAAGCTGTTTTATGACTCTTCTTTTGTTGTGTCTGTTCTGTGCAAAGTAGTATCTAATATTCTGCTAGCATTAAATATAGATGCTTTTAGATCAAAATACTCCCTTTTTTGGTAGGAATTGTATTTAATTTTATATAATTATTTTGTCAGACTCTGCACTCAGTTGACTTTTTCTTGGCCTTTTTCCTTTTTCTTATTCTTTGTTATTCTTTCCCAAGCAGAAAGTCTTGCAGAGCTTTGACAAAATGTTCTTTGGGAGGTTTTTTGTTTTGTTTTTCTTTTTGAAGGGAGGATGCAGGGGGTTGGCATTATTGTCATTTACATAATATGCTGGTAGAAGGTAGTTGCATCATTTACAGTTTCTTAGTGTGACCGTTCATTGGACTTGCCTGAAAATGATCTCTTAAGAGTAAATGGCGGAGCAAAAATTAAAAGCAACCATGTATTTATTTCACCTTTTGTTTCAGGCTAAAAGGACCATTCAATATGTGCTTTACGGGTATTTCCAGCCTTACTTTATTTAATTTATTCAGTTATTTAAAAATAATGGCTAAAGTATGCTTTTCTCATCACTGCTGTCAAATGTTACGGCTTTGCAGTTCTGGTTTCCTGTTTTTAACATGTGGATAGAAAAGTCTCAGCATGGAGGAGTATGTACTTGGTGATACCATTTAGTATAAAATAGCCCAAGAGGAAAGGGACTGACTCTGGAGCGTTGTCAAAAGCACATTCTAAACAAGCTGAAAGACACTTTTTTGTTTTATTTGGGCAATTCCAATTTTAGTAATTACTAAAGCCCCTGGAAACCCCGGGATGTGTAGGGCGTTTGCAGAAAGAAGTATTAAAACCCAGTTTGACAGTGGGCCTTCAGTTAGTCTTTTATAATTCTGCCTTTCCTCTGCAAAATCCTTTTGGCATGTTGTGGTTCTCTGGCAGGATCCCAGCGTGTGATATCACAGATATCAGATGTCTTCTTGCGATTCATGGCATTTGCTGTGCCGCAGTGGTGCTCCCTGGGACGGCTGAGGTGAACCAGGAAATGTCAGGGAAATTCGGTAGGGGAAGAAAGCGGCGTGGCAGAGAAACAGTCACGTGGGTTTGGGAATAGGTGAGCACCTTCTGTTTGACAGTGTTCGTGTCCTTGTGTTTGGCAATCCGGTGTGGAATGTGTTCAGCAAACAGATGTGTCTTTTAGTGGTCTTGACAGATTTTTTTTTTTCCTGACGTCTCACACATAGGTGAGTGGCAAAACATCTCAGTTAAGCTTTGTCCTTTGGAAGTACCTTTGATTAAAGAAATGGAGCATAATTACACATGGCCTTGTTAGGGTTATTTTTTCATCTCCGTGTTGAGGTCCAATGCCAGGCACAAGCATGGATGATATCACGCATTTGGAAGATATTTGACTCCTCCATAAGGTCTGTTGGAAGTTAGTCACAGCACGCTGCATTTCTGTCTGTCTCTTCAGGGAAGTCTCCCTCTTGTGTGTACTCGCTGGTGAAGTGTTACGCACTAAGTGTGGCTTGTGCTGCTTGTGCTTTTGTAATACAGCTGGAAAATAAAAGATTTCATGCTGGCCTCCTTGTCCCATGTTTTCATCCTAATTTCCAAGCATTAAAAGGTAAACACTTGTGTATTTGTTTGTTTAGCCAGGACTTGCAGTTCTTGGGTATAATTCAGTTTCAGGAATCAGTTCTTTGTTTTAGATGGAGCTCAATGTGTTCCTTCCAACCACAAACATTTCCATGTTGTTTTTACTCTAGATCTTCCTTTCTCTCTCTTTTTTTTTGGTCCTTATATTTTTTTCCTTATTTTTAATTTCTGGGCCCCAAATGCCCCCATGCTATAAAAAGAGAAGGTAGGTTGCTTTTGGAAGACTCAGTTTCAGAAGAAGTACATGCGAGAGCAGGTTATTACTGCCTGGTTTATATAGTTTATATATAGTTTATAGTTAAGCAGTTTGCAATCCCTGTTAGCATCTAACATCAGGTGCCATAGAGAAAAATGGGACAAACTCTGAAGAGGGCAGTTATGGGAATAATCATTCCATGGGGGATCTGCTTGAGGTGGGATTAGACCAAGAGGAAAGGGAGCTCTGTGTTTTCCTGAATTCAGAAAACCTCAAACAGAATTCTTATTTATGCTTATAGTTCTGCAGAAATCTGCCTTCTTTGAATCAAGTGACTTGTGAGGATACTGAGTTTAATACAATTTGAAGGCTATTTTGAAGCACAAGGAACAGGGTGAAGGATGTGATGCATTTGGCAGAACAAAGAGGATGGGGCAGGGGAAAGGGATGGGTTGGCTGGGACTATACAAGGATGGCATATCTGGAGCAGTGGGAAGGAATAAGGTTGGAGCTTTGTTTTAGTCACCTTGTCCTTAGGCTTGAGTGGGGCAGTTTTGGCTGCATGGTTTTGTGGCACCGTTGAGAATGTGTTTAAGAGGCAAGGATACACCAACAGCGGTCAAGGAGAGTGATGAGGGAATGAGCCTAGAATATTTTCTAACCTTTTCAAAGGTTACTTGATCTGGGTCGAATAATAGGTGTGCTAGGTGTTGTCACTGCCATGTCAGCCTTGCCTTGTGTACAGAAGGTTTAGTCACAGTTGTGGCAGGAGTCATTCAGTGTATGTTCAGGACTGCCATAAAATGGAGGTCAGGGTTTAGCAGTAAGTGCTACTATTAACCTTTGAGAGACTGTTCTCACTGGAAAAAATTCACTTTGGCTTTGCAATATTTTAGTAGAAGGCTAATTGAATGTAAGAAGGGGTACAGGAGCAAGGTAGAGGGGTTTTGGAAGCAGCATGGCTTTGCAGTGCTCAGAAAAGACGAACCCAGAGCTACAGGAATATAATCTGTAAGGCAGATGGGAGATGGAGGTTGAGAAGCATGGACTTCAGTCTTTCTCTTTTACCTTAATCCACCCTGGTGAGGTAGCTTGCCTGTGAGCAGTGCTTATTCTTACCTGTATTTAGTAGTCTTTTCCCTTCTATTTGTCCCATGTCATCTTTGTTTTCACCTTGTTAAAGGAAGCTAAGATTTTTAAATTAAGAAAAACAGTTTAGAGAACGATGTGAAGACAGTTTTATGCAGCTTCAGGAGTAGTAACTATTGCAACTTGAAGTCTAGTTCTTAGAAGAAGAGAGTGATGGTGTCTGGAAGATTCCTGAGGTGGTTTGTGTGGATCAGGGTACAGTCCTGCATTAATAAATTCTTGAAACGGGCCTGGGGAGTCTGCCCTGTATATTTTGTTTAGATATGTATTAGTCAACAAGATGTAAACCAGTTAAACACATCCTTTGTTTCCCCTGGTGTATTTGTCTTCAGATAGTAAGATCCACCTATAATGATGAAGAATGTTTAGCTATGAGGAGTTAGTAAGTTAATTACTTTCTTCCATTTTTCAGAAATGCATGTAGGTATTGAATCTGTCTTGATGCCTGTGGTTCAGTAACTGAGATGGTTGAGTCACTTCTCCATAGAAAGTTTTTAGAATCCTGGAGCTGAACTGGTGAATAGCTACTATTTCAGGCAGTTCTATTGCTTCCCTTGGGGATGTTTTGAAATCGATTGACTCCAGTTTAGTTTGTTACCGGAAAGTCAGAGTTTGTGGGCTGTGCTGTGTAGCCAGGAGTTGCTCTGGCCAGTTGACATCTGCATTCACCCGTGTTGATGAAGATAGTTGGCTGCTGTTTTCTCTGGTGAAAGCTGAGAGACGTAAAGGTTAGGGGGAGGTAGTTCCCCTGATCATTGGTAGACCTACATACAGTTCATCTGTAAACCATCCTATATTATATTTATTTCTTTCCTTATGGCTGCCTAATGTTCCATGTTTGCTGCTGACAGCTTTGCCAGTACTACAAAGGAGTTTTCATTATTGATGCCTCTGGACCTCCAAATAAAGAACTGTCAGTGAATAAGTACTGTATGGATTCATTTAATTATTAATCAGCATGATAGGGTATTCTCTAAGGTACACAATTCTGTTTCAAAGACGAGTGAAGTCAATAGAAAGTTTTCCATTGAAATAAAATAGTCATGAGAGTAAACATTCATCAGTACAAGTAAGAATTCGATAGCCCAGACTGTTCTCGTTTCTGTTTTTTTGAATAGTGCTAACCAATTGCTGCTCTGCATGATCAAAAAGTGTGGGGAACAGGATGCTTCAGAAGAAAATAAACCAGGCATTGTGGAATAGTTTTTCATTCTTCAAATATCAAGAAAATGTGAGAACAGTTTTCTGCCAACTTAGATTCTGTGAAACAGTGCTAAGCTGAAATCACAACAATTATAAATTGCATAAACTTGTTCTTGATTTCTCTATTATTCTTTTACTGGCCAATTAGTCATGTTTTACTCCCACTGCTTCCCAGAGGCTGGCAAGAATCACAGTTCTGTTCTGTGCAGAGAAAAAAAAGGGGCACTTTGGGGTCACTTAGAGAGAACTGGGCTTGTTTCTTCCTGAGCTAGATGTGTATTTCATGTCCGAGACCCAGCCCACTGTCTGATACTCGATTTCATCAAACACAGTCAGCACTGAAAAACTGATAGTACGTGTTAAGTTTTATCAGAATGATGTAAGGCTGAACAATTTTGTGCGTTGGACTCCACATCCTGTCCTTGCACTTCTTACCCTCTCCTCTGCCAGAAGTTTCAGGCCAGGAGGTGTGTAAAGAAGAGCTACTTAGTTGCCTTTCCTGGTAAATAAGAGACTTATTTACACCTACCTATTTGTAGGTGAAGAGCGGGAGACTTTTTCTGGGGAAGGCTGTCTTGCCAGGGCTCCTTTGTAATGGAAAAGCCAGCGATGGTCGTGGTCTCTTCAGGACTTTGTAATGGCAATTTTTTCTGACTGTTCTGTGGCATCTTCTGAGCATGAAATTACTTCTGAAGAATTTGATAGAGGTGCTGTAAGTGCTATAGTTAAGGGCAGAAAAGCAGTGGTGGTGGGGTTATGTCTCTTAAGACTCTGAGAGGAGCAAGGATGGGGGAGAGGTGGTTGCATTTTAGGGAGTGCAAAATCAATTCGCAAAATCCTTTCAGTGGCAGCAGCTTGTACTGAGAGAAGAAGTATCTTGAAATAATCTCTCCTGTAATCTCCTCTCCAGTCCTTCCAACAACCTCCTAAGCCTGCTAAACTCATCAGAACTAAACTTTCTGCAGATCATCCTATACCCTGATTGTACCTGAGCAGCAAAAGTGAGATTTGCTGACTGACAGAGCTCTGTGACATCCCAATGCACACACTCCATGTCAGAACCAACTACATCACGGCATTCTGCATAATACACGTTGTCTTTTACTAGGTTTCGTCATGAACATCGACCACATCCTTATGGAAATTGGATGGATGAAATTAAGTAACTTTTAGGAATGAGGATGAACTTGCCCACAGTCAATAAACACCAACTGTTTTTCACAAAACTCTTTCCTTGACTCTTTGGTCCTGGCATTCAAAGATGCTTGCCAAATTTCATCAAAAAGATGAGTCTGAGTGCTGGGACTTGATCCAGGGTGAGGGGCAAAATAACCTTGCATGAATCTCTCCTGGTAGTCTTTAAGTGACAAGAAGCAAAAAATTATGAATTTCCTATATAAAGTAAGGTTAGAATGCTCGTGGATTGGATGTGATTTCAAATTAGAAGATAGCAGCAAAACATCATCTGAGCATCTTTTCACGACACAGGGGTTTTAGCTTATTTCTGAGGTTGTGCAAGGAATTAGGTGACTTAGGGCAATCCATTGGTCTGCCAGAAGAGCTTCATGTTGCTTAAATAGAAGAAAAATAGGTGTTCTTTGACTGTGAAAGCACCTTGTCAAAAAGCATGATTGTATGACATGAAGCTTGCTGTTCTCGAGGTTATGTTTTACTGTGGTAAGTAATGACCTGACTAAGGGTTAAGGTATATAACCTTTTCAGATACAGTACAGACAGAGATCCTGAATGGGAAGGTATGTAGGATGTCTGGGCATTTTCTTTGCTTCCTCACCCCCGTGCTTCCCACCATGCAGAACTGAACCTCTGGAAGCCCACATGAGAGTCTCTGGCACCAGAAATCAGGAACCAGTCTTTCAGAGGAGTGAAACTTCTGTAAACCACTAAAGGCTGCATAGTTGCATGTTCACTGTTCGGGATGTTGAATACAGGGCTGGAAATGAAGTTTAGTGTTACTCAAGGTCACTCTTCAGCTGTGACAGTAACTTGGGCAATATGATGAGCTTTGTTGGTTCAGAGTTTATTTGTAAAATAATGTGGAGAAATTATTCCACAGCAGCGTCTGTGCCAGGTCAGATCAGAGATGTGGGTGTCCCATCACCATGTTTCCTGCAGTGGTTAATGGGAAAATAAGAGTAATTTTGTAATGATGCTTCCCCAAATGGCTAATTGCAGGAGATTGGGAAAGAACTGTGGGATTTCTGGAGTTAAGGATGGTATTGCTGTGTTAGATCTGTTGAGCATAAGAATCTCCTTCGAATGTGTTCCACTGTACAGCTGCATATTGTGAGAACAGCAGGCTTTCACTTGGGATTTTCTTGATCCTTCTACCTCCTAGCATCAGTGCTGTGTAGTAAATTTTGGAAGAGACAGTAAATGCTAATTCTGTGATCACCATTTCAATGTGAATTGTGGTTATAATTACCAAGATGCATGGAAATGTATGTGTGTGGGAAAACCAGACTATATACTTTCCAAAGATGTGCACAAATGCCAAAGATGTGGTTGAAAGCACTAGGGTACATCAGGGAAATTTTATTTAAACTGAAAAAAAAACCTGTATGTGTGTAACAGGAGTGCTTTTTGAAGGCAGTAAGAGAAAAATAGACTCCAAAAGCAGGATTTCTGGACTGTTAGCAAGTTTTGCTGTGGTTCTTAGGGCAGGAAATTTTTTCACTTTCTGCAGCCTTAAGGAATTGTGGGATCTTGTTTTCTGATGTTAAATGTCTCTTGCATAGCTTAGGCTTTGATTCATTCTATTAGTTAAATAATATTTGTATTTGGATAATGAACCTGGTTTCTATGTAACATAAATTGACTTAATTATTCCGTGTAATATGTCTCCTGATAGAACTGGTTATTAGTGAGTTAAGGTTTCACACTTGATCATGCTGATGTCTGTGGATCTACAGATCTTTAAAACCCCCAGTGTATTAGTGCTGTTATCAACCAAAGCTGCTGCAGCAGCTTTATTTGTTTTTCCTTCCTCAGGGGTACTGTAGGGGCCAGTTGGAGCATTAGCCACCAAATGCCAAGGTGGCTGTAGAGTAACTGCGGCAGCATTTCAGCATCTAATGGACCAGGTCACGTGCAAAGCCTCATTAAAATATGATTAAAGTATCGCCTTTTGTTTGTTCGGTGGAGCCAAGCCCACGCTCCACGCTGGACCCTCCATTATGTTTGTGCCGTGTGCTTGGAAATGCCTCCTGGTTTTTGTGAGGCTGATTGTTCACCCCCAGACCCAGCCCTGGCCAAGCTCTCCGAAGGCCCAGCTGCCTTTGCCTGTTCTTCTCCCCTCTTCATCCACCGGTGATTAAATGCGAGGAAATGAAAATGGTGTCTGCTTTCCTTTAAACATAGTCTGCTAAAGACAAATATGAGGCTTCTGTTGTTGTCTGGGGGTGTCTCCTGCTTTCCTGTACCTCTGCCTTTTAACTACTGAAGACTGGGGTGTGGGGGTTTTTTTTTGTTTGTTTGGGGTTTTTTTTTCTGGTATTTAATTAGTAAGCTAGTCTTGCAGTTAAAGAACCAGCATAAATTATGTTGGTAATTTGCCATGACCACCTGTGGTAGTACATAAATAATGAGAGAATAACAAAAACTTATGACTAAATTAAAAAATAAAAAGGATTTTGTTACGCTTTCTAAGACAAGCCTTCATAGCTTGTCTGGAAGCAGAAAAAAATGGGCTGTTCTTTAGGTTTATTTTTTGTGAAACATGGAAATCAGTATGCTTCAAGCTCAAAGACTCATAGCATGAATCCACAAATTTAGTTTGTATCTTTGATCACTTATAGCCTTGACAGTACCCATGGACAGCATAAACTTATCAGAAACATGGTGTAGTTGATTAAGTCCTGTGATCAGTGTAAATGACTGGAGAGGGACAGCAGACTTCTTGTGGTCCTTGGATTTTGAGCAAATGAAGAGTATTATTTCCAAATCAACATGTTGCAGAGGAAGAAGGGATAGAAAATGCTATAGAAGTTCTTAGATCTGGCTTTTCTTTTGACACACTGTGAAATCAGATGATTTGGCACTTGTAACTGGTGTGGGTAAGAGGCGTTCATAAGAAAATAAAATGTATATGTGGCAGTGGTGGGGGAGGCGTCTGTTCTGAAAACATCTGAGATGCTGGAAAGCTTGTCCCCAGTGGGAAAGAGAAATTGCATAGCTGGCACTGAGGCTCGCTGCTTATGCTTATGTGGCCATATTTAGAAAAGGATCAACACTGGGAACTGAATTATTAGAGAAGCGAGTGACTGGAGGGATTGAACATAAAGGAAATTATTTCTATCTTGCTTGTTTGTTTGAGTGTGGCCAGATGATGCTGTGGGAGGGCTGCAAACTCCAGACTTGCTGCCTGTGTGGAGTGAATGTGGTGATGAGTTTCAGGAGGTCAGCGCTTGTTGGGGCTAAAGCTCCCCATTCCCTGGGTTTGGAGGTGGCTGCCTGCACGTAGAAGATGAGCAGGGGTGAAAATGAACTTCCTGACTTGGAAAAGTCTGGGAAGACTGGATGGAGCGAGGTGCAGGCTGCTTGTGCTGTGTGTAGCGCTGTGGGAGGCTTCTGGTTTCAGTACATCTTGCAAACATTCGTGTGTATAAGTAAAGCAAACAACAGCCAATTAAAAATAAAAACCAACACCACATTTCAAAGAAGTTGTATATATAAAAAAGAAAGCTGTCTTATTAACAAATACTTGTCAGTATAGCAGCACAGTTCATCACTATTATTTGCATCGATGTGGCAGTTTTGGTTTATTGTGGTTTTTGTTGCAGAACAACAGATTATCTAAATAAATAAATTAATTTTTGAGGGGGGGGGATTTAAGCAGCACTTCTAAAGAGAAAGCCAGGAGGAATACTTTCAAAGTTTTTAGGAGCAGTTAAACTACCCTCACCCCCCCCGCTTTTTTTTTTTCCCTTTAAGAAGTGGTTCTTTTTGTTGCAGTCATCAAGACTCATTTTGAAAGACTTATTTCTCTGGTTTTGGCAAAATAGTTGATCAGCGCGACTGGCAAGGAACTGCTGTGGAGCAACAAAGAATTTCTGTGTAGCTAAAAGCTGTGTTCGAGGCCATCTTGGAGCCGTTTGTGAAGTAGAGTAGAAACTCTGTGTAAGAAAGGCCATTCAAGTTAAGTTGCACGTTTTCCTCCCCAAAATTAGCATACCAGAATACTTCATTGCAGTGTTTAGAATACTTTGTACAAGAACTAACAGTAAGTTGAAGATTGCTAACTGAGGATCTGTAATGATGCCAACTGACTTTTTTTTTTTTTTAATGAAAGCTTTGTATACATAACAGGATGAGTCATCACTGGAGAGTTCTGAAAGTGTTTGGCATCCCGAAGAATCCTTTTGTGTGTCTCTGCCGCACAAAACAAGTATTTTTGTCATGAAACTCTGCCTTAAGAAGTACTGCACTAACTGTAAGCTGTAGGGGGAGGTTTTCTAATGTGGCTTAAACCTTTACTTTCTATTATTGTTTTAAAAATATTTTGGTATTCTTAGATCTTCTTGAATAATAGGATGAAAATTTCTAAACATTTGTTGGCTGCTTTTTTTTTTTTAAGATGTAGCTTCAGGCAGACTTCTATTATAAATTTGTTTTTAAAAGTATGTAATAGGAGTTTGACTGTTTTCTTCAGCTTTAATGCAAGTATTAAAAATCTGGTTGTGGGAGAATACTGTTCACTCATTTTGCTTCATTCAAACAGGATCCCTGTAGTAAACTGATAGTAGCTGCTTATCTGAGTCACACTTATTTTAAGTACATTTTCTTTTGATACATTTGTCATGTGGAAGAACTGGTTTGCCTTCGTAGTTTTTGTTATTTCTCTTTGAAACTTATATTTTACAAAGTTAGAGGCTTTTCTTATTTGTGTTCAGAGCATCAGTAGTTGGTGTACTCAGTCAGTCAGAGAAACCTTTCTTACTAAGGTGTCAGTGAGTAACGTGTCAGACCACCATTGTATTTGGCCCATGATTTTCCTGATGATGTGAAACCTGGCTCCTGTAGTCTTCCAAGTGTGTAAAGGCAGCAGAGATGGAATTTTGCAGCTGGTGCAGTAGGGTAGCGAAGTTATTTTTATCTGAGATATTCTGGAGTGGATGACATTTTTCTGAGATTTTTTCCCCCGCCATTCATTCTTCAGCAGTATGTTTTCTAAGGTGTGCCGTCATTAATTTTAAAAATTAAATCCATTGATGGATTCTTTCATGGTTTGTTATAGCGATGGTATATTTATTAGCTAGTAAGTGTAGCAGTTTTAATATGTATGATTTCTTTTGAGTGAACCCAAATATAAAATTTATGGCCAAGGAAACTTGAAAGAAAGAACACAGTTCTTCTTCAGAAGAAGAATTCATAAAGAAATCATCAGAATTTGTAGTGTTCCATCAAAAAAAAAAACAAAACAAAAAAGCTTTCATAATAGTTTAGAGCTATATAGTCTTTTCATCCAAATGCTCTGAATGATGCTGATAACAGAATTCATAAAAACCAAAGAGCTTTCAGACAGTCCTTGACAAACTCCACAGGTTAATTACTCAGCCCTGCATGTGCAGGTGTGATGGTTTTGAGTCAGGCTCTCAGACTCATGTATTTTTATTTTAATGTGCTCATCCAAGGCTAAGCATTTAAACAGTTCTTGAATTTGACTTGGAAGAGAAACAACAGAAATGTACTTGGCTAATAAAGTTTGTATGTGGCGATATTTTGTATTAAGCTTAGAATGAGTTCAGTGGCATTGCTAAAAGATTCTATTTAACGGTAGCACACTTCTTCAGTTTTGGGTTTTCTTTCTTTAAGTTGAAGTTCGTAATGCTATGCATTACCAACTTAGTGTTATTCTGCAAGAAATTAAGTGTTGGGGTGTGCTAATGTGGGGTGTGTCTAATGAGGCTCAAGCCCACATTTGTTTTTATTTTCCAATGGATGCTAAACCTCAACTTCTGATTTCATTTTTGGAAGAGGTAAACCCTCCACGTATCTGCAGATTGGGACATAGAATTGGCTGTAAGAAAATCAGGTGTTGGGGTGTGTCTGTAAATAGAGAAGGTAAAATATTTGATGTTACTATTAACTTTGTTTTCCTGGCATCCTCTCAGAGCTTTTATTGGGAGGATCTCTACTTCCAAATACTGTACTTTTTCCCATCAAAAACATTATTTCCAGCTGTTAGGATGAAGGAAGTTTCTGCTATGGGCCCTGAACCGACTATCTTACCTTCACTGTAGAATCCAGATGCAAAGAAGGAAACTAATATTTGTCCCTTTATCAGATGACTTTATGTGCTTGTTCTGGAGCTTGTAGGCCAGAATGGGGCCTGCAATTTCTGTGAGTCTTCTATGTTCCCTCAAGTCTTTAGAATTAAAGTATCCTAGAATATCCTTATCCAGTATGCTGAGTGCTGCAGCTCCTGGATGCTGCTGTAGCTTTAAGTTTCCAGTAAAAAAGCATTTCTGGTGCAATGTGTCACTGAAACAGAACAAAGATATGTGGGGGAAGAGAAGGTGGTGAAGGTTACTGAAGGTTTCCCACCTCATCCCTTCAGAGGACCTGTTCCCTGGTAATTCACCTCCCATGTTCTGTCGGTAATGGAAACTTTCTAGTTAGCTTTGTGTTTACAGGGCATTTAAGGGCACGGTTGCGGAGATCTGTTCTGCTGGCAGCAGAGGCTTGGGCAGTCGCCTTTTATTGCAGCTGCTCAGCCCCGCTGCTGTGCCAGGACAGGGCTCAGATGCCTGCGTGGAGCTCCGCCTGGGACTGGCCCCGACAGTCACCTCACTTTGGGAAGGGTACGTGCAGCTTGTGTGGTGCTGCAGGTGAATGTTTGACTCTTGTCCAGGAGCTGTTCCTTTCTTGTGACCCCTGCGTGCTTTCCCTGTAAAGCTGTTTTTTGTGTTCTCATAGTAAAATCCCAGTGTTCAGAGGAGCTTTGCTTTTAAAAGGAGTAGGCCTTATTGATGGCAGCTGCTTTACAAATAATTTCTTTTTTTATTTGTTTAGTCTTTACCTTTTTTAGCTTTGAGTCAGTGTTTCACTGTGGTATAGTTTTAAATCTATAAACCTGTGGTTTGATTCTGTTCTATTCTATTTCTATTCCTATTCTATTCTCTATTCTATTCTATTCTATTCATTCTATTCTATTCTTTATTATAGTTTAGAGAATTCTTGATAATACATCTTGGACAATTTTAACCTTTGTAAGTAGTTTGAGATATAAAATGGTTCAGATATGCAGGAAAAAAGAAAAGGTTTGGTATAGTTCAGAGGGGCTGTGCTTTTAAAAGGAATATGCCTTATCAATGGCAGTTGGTTTACAAAAAAACTTCTTTTATTTATTTAGTCTTTACCTTTTTTAGCTTTGAGTCAGTGTTTCACTGTGGTATAGTTTTAAACTTATAAACCTGTGGTTTTATCATTTTATTCTAGCTTAGAGAATTCTTGATAATACATCTTGGACAATTTTAACCTTTGTAAGTAGTTTGAGATATAAAATGGTTCAGATATGCAGGAAAAAAGACAAGGTTTGATATAGTACTAACATCTTTATCACGTCAGTAACATACAGTCAGCAATTAAATATCTGTTGTTCTGCCCACATCTGCTTTACTTGCCAGTAAATTAAACCTTCCACAAGCCAAGGCATGCCATGTTTAGGCTATGCACTCATCAAATTTAATTTTTATGAGGAATACTCAAAACTATCTCAGTACTTTCCAGAATCTGAGATCCAGGAAGCCAGCTTTGTATTACCTTTGTAAGAATTTTGTGCAAAAAAAAGGGCTAAATATAACAAAAAATAGATAAAAAGTAGATCGCTTAACATAACAGCTGTCTAAAGAATTCATGTTGTGATGTGTTAGTGTTGAGCTTTTAAAGATGAGAAAATAAGGGTTAATAATTCATACATTTTATATATGGCACTTGCAGCACTGTTTACAAAATGATAGGAGCAGATACTCTGTAAATGTTTTGTGGAAATTCGTCATGAAAAATCAATACAAATTGAGCTGCAATCCCAGTGTGTTTGAAATTGCTTGTATCCAAGAAACGAGGAACGAAACCCATCTGAAAGGTGGGAGCTGTGTGGAAATAGTTAACAGCAGACTTAGGGATTAGCGTTGGGTTGGCCTTGCTGTTAATGATCTGGAAAAAGGTGGAAGCAGCGAGTTAATGGTATTGACAGACAGTGTGGAGGTAAATGGATTTGTCAACACAAAGAGAGAGAAAATGGAGAAGAACACAGGTTAGGAATATACAAAGCAGGGACGAAGGAGGTTCCCCCCAACCTGCTCCAACAGATGAAACAACCACCATTGATTGAGTCAGTCAGGGCTGATGGGTTTTCCAAACACTGCACTGATGAGAGTGAGAATCTTGTAGTAAAAATGTGCCGAAAGGGCACAGCAGATGAATGAATGGGTTTTTTAAATCATATTTTAATTACTTCAGATGCACGATGAAGATGAATATGTTACTGTTTATTTTGCAGTTAGACTGTGTTGAGATAACAGTGGGCACGTCCACAGCACAGTGCTGCTTTGAGACAGCAGTTAATGTTCACACCTGAGTTTAAACAAATGCATCGTGGGGAAAGAAGTGTTGCTGGGAAAGTATAGAAGTTAAGAATTAAGCATATTTAAAACTAGCAACTTTCAATTTTTTTATTAAGAATATTTAACTTATTTTTTCTTGTAGACAGTGGAGTGAAGGTAATGCTAGGCAGAGATTTTTTTCTAGGAACTTTGAAAACAAAGTTATACTCAGAAAAGAAAGGACAATTTTATAAAATAACGTTTTCTAGTGATAATATCTGTAGTCCACAGTGGATGAAAGCATGTAATAGCTATTACCATTCTAAATAAATAAATAAAATTATCCACTCTTGAACCATCCCAAATGTAATCTCAGCTGGTCTGCAGACACAAACATCGAGACTAGACTAGCAGCATTTACCAGCTGTGTGTAAGAGCTACACTGCACGTAAAGGGATTTCACATTTTATTATGTGGGAGGGATGATGTCAGTTTGGTTGATTATGCCCCTTTCAAGCTGCTGTGATAATTACCTGCTTGTTACCAGAAGTGTCGAACCCATTTTCAGTTCTTGTTTGCTTTTGCTGTCATGCCCTAATTGCTACATAATTTTGTCCCTGCCAATTACTACCTTGGAGTTGAATTTTACAGTGAAAAAGTTGTAAGAAGCAATAAAGTAATTGTTTTTTAGATCTTGAAATTTCAATAGAATATTTTATTGTGCTTCAAAGTATATTGAAATACATGCTGCTCACTTCTGTGAGACAGTGAAATCGCATGGTTCCCACTGAAATGAAGAGAATGTTGAAGGCACGACTTTTGGGGAGATACGGATACTTTTTGTTTCGGAAGTAAATATATTTGCTGCATTCTTTAGAGGCAGGAACTCCTAGGTTTTCTGGGCTTCTTTTTTTATTCTTTCCTTTTCATCTTTTTATCCACTATGTGAGTTTTACAAGTTGCCTTTGATGTAGATATTAGGTCATCTGATGTGGTCTTTTATCCATCATTTTCTGTGAAGATGTAACGTAAATGGATTTCTTTAAAAGTGCTGGGCTTAACAGTGTTTTATATTCTGATTAAAACTATTTGTTTGAATTATTCAGTGGAATAAAGCCTGCAGTAATTGGGTTAAGGACTGGCTGACCAAGCACTTTGTTGTCTTTGGGAACTGTCATCGCCTTGCTTTGGGTTTTTTGGGTGGTCCTCCAGCAGTGAAGTCTGGTATTAGTCAATATTAATAACAATTACTGCTGTTGAAATCTGTATGTGGAATGACATAGATGAGCACAGGAAGAGGCAGAAGAGCACAGTTAAACAAAATGCTCTTCAGAATAAGGAGAGGGGATGGTGTTGCCATGTAGAGGTTTAGGGATGGGGCTGCAGTCCAGAAAGGAGCATTTCTGGCAAGAGGTTTGAAGTGTGGGATGTTTGTGGCTGTGCACTGAAGCTCTGTTTATCATAGAGATTGTGAGATTTGCTGCTGCTATTTCAATGTGATTCAGATATTCACAGCTGAAAGACCGAAATATTGACAAAAAGTAATGAGACGGACCAGAGTTTGTAGAAAGCTTGGAGAAAATTGCTTTGGGGAGAAAGGCAGAGGTGCTCAGTTTGGTTATGGGGCTGGAGAATTTAAACCCTAGAAACAAGTAGTAGTTGAGAGCAAGTGAATGATTTCTCTGGCAGAGAAAATACTGAGTTCTTAAGGGATCCCTAATGTAAGAGGAAAAGAGACAAGAACCAGCAGTCGAAAGCTGAAACCAGACAAGTTCACAAAGGAAATGAGCATGAATTCATAAGGAGGAACAAATGACAAAGGGAAAGGCAAAGTGAGTGGCTTTCTGAAAGATGGGCTTCAATCAATTATGGTTATTGAGTGATAGTTATGGATATTGGGTTCACATGGATAATGATTCTGGCTGGCATTGTGTCCAGTGAATCTGTGAGCAGTCGGACTTCTGTTTTGATAGCACTCCCTGTAGCAGCTTTTCCAGGGATGGTGTAATGAATGTTGAACACCTTTGTGGTTGAAGATTCTTTTCAAATGTAATCTTTAATACATTGATTGCAAAAGACAAATGGTTTCAAAGGTTCCGAGGACATGGCATACCTCAATTGTAGTTCTTTTTGTTAGCATAAAGTCTTTCAGGTGCTTCAGGGAGAAATTTCAGTGTGCAAAAATACTGCAAAAAAAATTATGCAGAAGTAATACTCTGAGAAAAATTAAATATTTTAATGCTGAAATTTGTGTGGTTGTGAGCTAGTAACTGCTCTGTCCTGTCGTGCCACCAAGGCAGTACTTGGGTAAATATGAGGAGCTTTAGTGCCATTAAGTTACATGTGTGTGCTTCCCTGTCTGTGTCATCTTCACAAGTAGTTGCCAGTATAGCTCTTTCAGAGCTGCTCTGCCAGGTTTTTATACCTGAAAGTACTTCTGAAATGTTTGATTAAGATAATTTTTAAGGTTCTGTGGTGTGGTCTGGTGAGTAGAGCTGAATTTTCATGCTGTAAATGTTAATTAGAAGCATATGTGTATATGTAAAAAGCAAGCTGAAATAAAAGTATAAATATCTAAGAAGCTGTCATTCCAGAAGGTCTGTGCTCAGAAAAGATTAGGTAAATACACAAATAGTCCCATTATAAATCAGCTGCAGTATCATTTGTGATTATCTTCGTTACTTTTTTTCTGGTGGTTTGCAGAAAAAAAGTTAGGAAGCCAAGGGATTCAGGTTATAATTTCCAAATCCTTTTAGACAGTGTTGCTTGCACTGTCACTGGAAGAAGCTCCATTTGCTTTATTCTCTCTCCTACTCCTGTAGTAACCCTTTCCTGTCCTTGCTCTTTTCCCTGGCTGCTTGCAGCACAAATGTCTGTGAACCTCTAATGAATGAAACAGACTGATGTGAATGAAAATTACCTCTTTTGCTGGGTATAAATTCAATCAGTGTTAATTAAACTTTGTTTTAGCATAATTTCCAAGTCTTCAGGTCAGCATATTTGAATCTTGAACGTTTTCATGTTTTTCTCCATAGTGAACATAAATTTTGAGAATTGGTTTCCTGCCACATTAAAAGCAGATTTTAATGTTCAAACTGAGGATATTGGTGGGAAACTGGAGAGAAGCTGCAGGCCTTGAGGACGCTTTGCAGGTTGCAGGGCAGTAAATGGAATAAGCTTTTGCAGCCTTGTGTCCTTGGGTGGTGGCATCAAAGGAACTTGAGCGGGAGGTATCAGTTGGTCCTCTTGGATGACTTCCATTGTAGTGGTTGCTCTCGCGGGGTTCGCTGGGGACGTGCCCCTCTCGTGTGACACAGAGACAATTTTGTTTATAACTCTGACCTGTATCATATGACGTAGGCTGAGCTGTAGATCATTCTCGTGCTGGCAGCCCTGACACAGCCTGATCCCTTCTCAGGCTGGGGAGGGTGGCCGTGTGAAGGTGATGATCAGGTTGTAGAACTCCTCTAGCATCAAGTGCTGGGAAGCACTCTTTTTATTACTCTGACTTTTTTCATGTTCTTCTTTAAGAGCATAGTAGAGAATTAAGGAACTAAGACTTAAAAAAATTAACCCCCCCCCCCCATTAAAAAAATATCATTAATTTATATATTTAATCTTAAAGGGCCAAAGAGTGGCATGGAGAAAAAATACACAAAGCAGCTTGGTATAGTTGTTAGTGATCTCAAATAAAAAGAGGTGAAATTTTGAGAATGTTGGTGAGCAGCAGTGATCATTGTCCCAAATAATAATGGTAATTTAACGGTCCTTTGAACAGAAGTTTAAAAGTACTCTATTATTATTATTTGGAGCTGTTTGTAAGCTATCTGTAATTGTCAGAAGGTGAATTTATGTCTCCAGGTTAGAAGAATCTTCTTCAGGGATGGAAAAAGGTGTTAGCACATTTTTGTTAGCAGAATTTCTAACAAAAAACTCAAAATTTCTGCCTCATCAGTGCCCCTAGAGATTGATATGCCTGTTTATACAGAAGCTTTTAAACGTGTTTGAAGATCTGTATTACTCGTGCCTGTGCTTTAGAGTGTTGCTTATTATGCTACTTGTATTGTTGTTTATATTTCACAATAGTATTTCCAGACTTTTATTTACTCTGTTATAAAAATAGTTTCCATGATCTGGCTTTTAGGATTTACATCTAGTTTGAAAACAATTTCGTTAAAAGAAAAACAATTCATGTGAATTATAAATTTACACTGACACCCATCTGATTCCATTGCCCATTTTCTTCTTAGATCTATTTTTATTCTTCGGAGGTTTTCCAAGCCTTCTGACTAAGTTTTAATGGATTTTTAATTAGCGAGCAGATCTTGTGTTTTTTCCCTTTGGCTGTCCTAGGTTTAGCAGTTTTATTGAAAGAGAAATATTTCATAATACTTGTTGACATTATCTGAAATAAAAATGCATTTCTTTATAAGGAGCACTAAGGGTGCTAACAGATGGAAAAGATACGTGGTGATATGACATTCATTTCTGTTGTGTTTTTTTCCTGTCTAAATCCATTTTAGATGGGTAATGACAAACTGTAGTTGACATGCAAGAACTACTTTTCTTATGTGCCATCAATTAATTTGGGTATTATAAAGAAAATTCTATCTAATGTATTCTAGGCCAGCATCTTGTATAAAAGCAAGTTATTTATATCTCTTTGGCTACTGCCATTCCTTTCGTGTCCTGATCCTTCTGGTTTAAGCTTAAATGCTTGGTTAAGATTAAAGCTTAAATATTGTTGCCCGTAGATTCTTCTTTGCCTTTTGTAAACATAATTTCAGGTGAAACCGGTGGTCAGATGCCTTTTTCAGGAAATCCTGTAACACATGCCTGAGGGAGAGACAAGTGTTGGGGTTTTTTTGTGGCATTAGTGATATTAAGAAATACTTCAAAAGCATAAGAATGAATGGAGCTATTTTCTTTGTAATCTACAGGAAGACTTGTGTTTGCTATGAAGTCTAAAGACATTAGTAAAACTGACTTGAGACAAAAGATTCTGAGCTTTATTCGATGAGAAAGCAGAAGATGTTCTGGGTTGATTAATGCATTTTGATAGATGTAAGATCTGGAAACCTCTCAAAATGATGTCACATGGGTGGGGTTAGTTTATCTAAAGTATAGTGTTTGAATATTTGCATACTTCTTTGAGTGTCCAAGCTGAAGTAATGATGAACAAAGGCAGTGGTTAGAGCTCTCTGTAATCAGTGCAAGTAGACTGTAATTGGTGGGTATAAAACATTTTTTTGAGTAAGAACTTTAGTATTAGCTTATTGAATTGTTTGTATCCCTGCACTGTGTGTGGCTGGGTCACAAAGAGCACAGCCTTCACCTGGCACCTAAATATATATCCAGTGACAATTTTTAACTTCAGGAGACAAATGCACTTTGCAAGAATCTTCATGGTGTTCCTGTGATAAGACTCTGTCAGACTGTAAAGTTCCAAAAGGAAATCTTTGAAAATGACTCCTAATTAATGGTGCTAAAATTACAAAAATCTGTTCACAGAGACCAAAACTTCTACCAAGTTGCAAGTACTTGGCAGCTGTTTCTCATGCGTGATGACTCAGATCCGCTGAATTTTATGTGCAGGATCTTGAAATCATCAGACATGAGAATTCCAGCCCTTACCATTGTGCTGCCACCTTTATTCAGAAGAGAGCAAACCCTGCAGCGTGTGAAAGAACAAGGAGCTGGATAATTCTTAAAAAAGACGTGAGCTTGGAGCTGATGTGGGTAAAAAATTCTGGGCACCATGGCTGTTCACAAGATTGGAGGAGTTAGAACTTGGCATAGCCCGTCGTCATGGAGAAGCAAATCTTGTGTTCGGATGGAAGTGGATGCTTACGCTTCCCGTCAGGAAAATGCAGTGTTGGGTGCAATAGCATATTTTGATGCAATTTTGTTTACTTAGGGGAGTATGGGCAAGTGCAGTATTGAATGGTGCAGGTTGAATTTGTCAAAGTCTTGCAGAGGTTAGAAGTTTGTGCTTTTGACAAGGGTCTCTCAGCTGTTCATGTTGCCATTTCATTCTCTTTGCCTCTCAAAAGATACCACGTGAAAGCAGTCAATGGTCTTGCTAAACAGTATTTAGCAAATTTACCAAAGAGCTTCACGCTAACTGTTGTCTGGAGGAGTTATAAGAATGGAGCCATTACCAAGTCTGAAGCCAGGTATAGAAACAGAACTTGCTGGGGTTAGAAACTTGCAGGTGCCTCTACTTGGTAGCTCTTGGTGCTCCTAAAAATTTGTCTAATTTGACTCCAGAAAAGGTTTTTAAAAAGATTGCAAGTACAGCAATTCTGGTATGCTGTTCTGCATCGTTTTGTTGGTGAATATGGCCAAGTGCATTGGTAACAAATATAGAAAGGATGTAGTATGTGCAAAACTGCAGATATGTAATATGTTGGAAGGTCATAATTGCACCCAACCTTTTTTTGCAAATTTTAAAAAATGTTTGTAATTGTTAAGGTCTGCATGTAAAATATTTTGTGTTACAGAACTAAAACTATAAATAAGGCTACATATCAGTGGGAACGTGGTTCTTGAGAAAGAAGAACCTGTAGCAGTTTCTGGTGCTGTGCATTGCTGGGTTAATGTGACAGATAGTTGACTGAAAGCAATTTTCACTCACAGAATTTATAGATGTCTAAGCAGTCAGTTTGAAAAGTAAAAAAGAAAACTGAAAGATATGAAAGCCTTTTATATGATTTCTCACTCTGTTATTGGAACTGTCTCCAAATCTGAACAGTCCATACATTTAGATGAGGCACCCTAACTTCATACTTTGAACATCAAACTCAGATTTTCTTACGTAATGGTATCACAAAAAGGTGTGCAGAAGTCCATTGCAGCATAGTAGGCTTATTGTCAATGTCTCAGTCCATAACTGGCTGTAGCAGAGCTGTAACTTCATGGCTATTTTATGGGCTCATGTGAAAAACGTATTATTTTGTGTGCCTGCAGCTGTTAATGAGCTGTTAATCAGTGATACTGAATCTTCCTGGTTTGGTCTTTGGCTGGTGTGACCCTCTGTCTCTCTTCCCAACCCACTGAGGGTGTTCCCAAATGGGTAACAAGTTGGGAAGAAGACTTCATGGTCTTGTTATTGTTACTAGGGCTCTGTTTCAGCTATGACAGTCTTCATCTGCATTATCTCTTCAAAGAGCAGTTTCAAACTCGAACGGATCAACTGTGAATAATATCAGGGATGAGCGGAGAAAATACTGGAGATGGTGGCTTTGTCCAGACCAGCCTCATCACCCTACGCAGTGCAGCTTCAGGCTCCTGGATCTGGTGGCCTTCTGCAAAACTGAGTTGAGATTAGGGTTTTCCAACAGTGAGATGACATTCCTGTTGCAGTAATCACGGCTCTTTGATTTGGGTAGACAGTCCTGATGAGTGCCTGCAGGCAGCACACCCTATTCGCCTTTTCTCAGTCTCCCATGGAAAATAATTTTGCAACAATATGGGCCTGAAAACCTCCATAGTAAAGGTAACTCTGTGAGGACAACTGAAGTTGAAAATACAAATAAACCAAACTTCACATTTACTTAAAAGTACGAATTCATTTGGCTTTTTAATTGTTAGAACTGTGCAATGTAGGTTCATTTTGATACTTCACTCCCAACCTCTCAGGACAGCCTTGTTTCCTCAAGAGCTCTGCATTTACCAGTGGATTTCCTTTGCATTTGCTTACTTTTTGTCAGCCGTGACTGTACTCTAGAATGAAAGCAAAGATACATCTATGACATTTCATACAAATAATCTTTGGAAGAATTCTATTTGCATTTCTTTGGGCAGTGTAGGAAATCTTTGATAAATCTTCCTGTCAGGGGGGAGTACTGGAAAAGTTTAGCTGAGAATTGTCCAGTGGAGGTAGGTTCTTCTTAAGCTTTTTCTCAGGCATCCCTGATCTCAAAGGCTATAATATTTTTTTCAGGTGTTCATTGCTCCCAGTGGTAACTGTATAAAATATAGATGTGAAAAAGTTTCAGCTCTGAAGATGTTTCAGCCTGTGTGAAGGAATAACATTGAGTGACTGACTAATATCTTCTGGATTGTAACTGGTTAGAGGAGGTGTAGGATGGGAAGTTGGAATGTTTTGGTTCTAAACATAAGCTGGGTCACTTCTCTTTGACGTGATATTTTATGAAAAGATCATTATGCTTTATAAATGAGAAGTATTAAGAAACACACTTCTCTTGAGTTGTACCAAGAAACTAGTAAGCAATATCAAGTGTGTTTTTGAGATCTTTTATAATGAAACTGAAGGTTGAGCAAGTTCTATGAGCCTCTAATACAAGTCTGGTTCAGTAGATGTTAAACAAGAAAGTTTTCACTTCTCTCTCTTAGTAAACGGTCAACTTTTTGTCACCTTTCACTTGTGATGTTTCAGTTGCACATTTCCATACATCAGGATCCCTCAGCCTTTACTATACACATATCTGATACGAGAAGTAAATAGAAGAAATTACATGGTGCATTCTTTTTTGTTACCATGTACAAAAGAAAACACTACAGAGGGTGAAGGCAAATGCAGAAAACATTTTCACCTGTTGCTGATTGTTTAATTGAAAAATCCTGTGAAGAATCTTTTAAATCAGAATCAGTTTGAAGCTGGAGTCAATATGACAGCGAGTTTCCTATTTTAGACTTGTTAATGTTTAGGGCTATTGAAGTTAATTCTGGCTAGGTGGCATCTTCCTTGCTTCCAGAACTGTGTTCTTCGTTTTATCCAGTCTTGGATGTAGAATTTTCTCAACTCTTAGAAGTAATAAAGAGTAAAGTAGTGTTCTGAGAGGGAGAAAAGAAACATTTTCCTCATTGGTATTTCCATGAATTGATTCTTGCTTGCTGTGGTACTCTTTGCTTGGGGCTACCAGCTGAACCTTAGGTATTTTAGCTTCTACTTAAGCCCAGTTAAACTTTTACAGCTGTATTTAGGACTCCACGGTTCCGTAGTAGTGTAGTGGGAGCATGTGGCTTTTGCACACCTGTTAAAAAGATTCTTGAAAAGAGGGTAACAGCTTTCACTTGTGGAAGTGCCTGTGAACATTAATTCGTGACTAGCCGTGCTGATGGCAGCACTAATTGAACCTTTTTATAAATCATTCCTGTACCATCTTCCAGCGAAAGACTGGGGACAGATGTTCATTTAACAAGACATCTGTGCTGGTTTAGGATGTTACTGTATCCCAGATGTTTCACTGCTTTTTAAGGTTATTGGCCCTGCTTTATATATTTAGTACCATCAGCTTGCTCCATGATTTGCAAAGCATAGGAAGGAAGGTGGTTTCTTTTCCTGAATGACGTGGAGGTTTCAGCATTTTGGAAAAAAGAGGAGACACTGGAGTTGCTCATGTGTACCTGTTTTCATAAGCCTGGAACAAAATGCAGTGGGTGGGTAAGGTAGTTTTGATGAATGGTCTTGAACAAGCTGTCACCTGATTTTGTTGGTAGCAACTTAGGGAGGACTTGGAGAAACTGGTGTCTGGCAGTAACTTCTGGGTAATCATAAACTAGGCCTGGCAGTGACAGGCATCTGGGGATAGTAGCTTTGTCAGTTATTTCATGTGGTTCCAGGAAATGTTGGCCCATGGCCTTATTCCTGATCACTTTGTGGAAAGAATGAGTAAGATCCAAGATGTACTTTTGACCTACATTGTACTTGTCCAGTTATGGTGCTATTGCTGTGACCTTTAAAAAACAACAAAGCACCAGAAAAACCCCAATCATGCAGAAAAGAGAAGAAAAGAAACACAATCTCATTACTGTCAGGTGAATAAGAGACTTTTCCATTTTCTCCCAGCATTAAATATCCATGCTGCTCTCCATGCATTCAGCAGAAGCTGCTCAGGTGCCTGGTGATCTCCCAGTGTTATCCAAGTCCTCAGGGCTTTGAGACAGCCTCAGCGGGGCTTTTTCCCTGTGCAGAGGGAGTACCTAATGCTCTGCTGAGCCCTGCGAAAGGTTTTTTTTCCCCCTCAGGGTTAAATTTAATTAGTTGCTTACCCAGAGAAGAATGACGAGATTTTTGTTTACTATGGTATATTTAAAGATGGAGATTAATGAAAGACATTAGCTAAAAAAGCTAATTGATAAAAAATTTAGGAGTAGGTCACAAAGGATTTTGATAAATGACTATTTTATGGAAGTAGGAGTAAAATTATTGTAGACAGTAATTATAGTCAACTGGAGTCCTATATTGATAAAAAAGCATAGTTTTGTCTTTGTTGTTGACTTGATTCCATAAAATGCCGAATGCACTTTAAACACTTCAAGAAGTTCTACTTCTCTCAGCGGATCTGTTCTTTAAGCAGAAATAGACGTGCCTTTGTTTTTTTCCCTTCTAAATTGAATTCTGTTGTAGGAGAAAGGCGGGCGAGGAAGCCATGGCAGAGACCTTGGCAGCACTTCAGGCTGCGTACCAAGCTCCCTGCCTGCCCTCTGACTGATAGTTATTGTTTGCCGCTGGAGTCCCTCCTGGTCCAGCTCTGCCTGTACATTTTGTTCTGGCTCTGTTGTGAGCTGGGGCTCGTCTGTGCTCAGTGCTTCTGCCGTGCCGAGCTGCTGCTGGGGTTTTGTTGATTTACCTGAAAAGGTGACGTAGTTACCCCTCCTAGAAAGAAAGTTTGGGGTTGAGCTGCGAGATCTAGAGCATAGCTGAGGTTATAATGTTCAATACGGCAGTGTGAATACTGTTCTTGTTTAAACAAAATGTTTAAAAAGGCTTTGTGAGATACTTAACACATGAACTGTAGTTTAATAGAAAATCTAAACTCATTTGTAAATTATTAAATAAACGTAAACAATTGTCATCTTCCACTGTCCAGCAAGTTTTGCCTCCAGGGTCGTGTTGGGGAATACTGAAAAGGGGTTTCCATGAAAAAGGAGAATTATCATTTATGTTTGTGATGATTTCAGTACTGCTTGGCTTCCCGTGGGTGAAGGGCAGTAGTCATAATTGTCCCAATATTCTCTAATTGCTTGAAGGCAGCAAAAACTGGCCCTGACACCATCTTCCCCTTACTGCCTTTTCACATTCTCCTTCAGAAGGATAAACTTGGGAAGAAACTGAGTCCCAGGCGAATAACAGAGCGCAGGCTGCTTTTCCCACTGTATTTAAGGGCAAGTGGAAATAAGTATAGAGAAAAAAAAATTAACAGGGTTTGTCAGTGGAAAAATGTAGTGTTATGCAAACCAGCCAAAAGCTTTATGTATAAAACTAGTAAATAAAATGTATAAACTTAATGCAAATAACATGAAACAATCCATTCTCATAACAAATGCTGATTGCAGTGATTAGGTATGCTACATGGCCTTCTCAAATGGCATTTGCTGTGGAAACATTGAATTATAGTTGTCAGTACAGTGTATATTTCACTGTTTTGTGACTTGAATTATTTTTTTCTCTAAGCCAAACATAAATTTGTAGGCTATAAAATCTCTTGTGATGATTGGGAAATGAATGTAACCAGCAAAAAAAAGTTAATGATCTAATCTACCATGCTTTCCACTGGTTCTTCAGTTTTTTAAAACCTGCACAACATTATGAAGGCTTTTTGTAGAATATTTGGGGGAAGGGAATGGCAAGAAAACACTGGACATGGTTATATCTTCTAGTGAAAGAAGCAATTATGTTTAATTAATTGAAACCTCTGCTTTTCCGTGGTGTTAAATAGGTTGCTAAAATACAATGGGGAGTTCAAGGCGTGAATACTGTTCTTGGTTAAACAAAATGTTTAAAAAGGCTTTGTGAGATACTTAACACATGAACTGTAGTTTAATAGAAAATCTAAACTCATTTGTAAATTATTAAATAAACGTAAACAATTGTCATCTTCCACTGTCCAGCAAGTTTTGCCTCCAGGGTCGTGTTGGGGAATACTGAAAAGGGGTTCCCGTGAAAGAGCAGAATTATCATTTATGTTTGTGATGATTTCACAGTAATCCTTGTTTAGGACGGACTTGCAACTTTGCATTGCAGACAGATAGTTGGTAGAAGAATAATTGGGATAGGATTTAGAAATAATCCCTGTTCTTAGCTGATTGTGTTCTGTAAAGCTTTTGAGCATTCCTGCACCAAGGGAAGTGATTTCACTTACCTGCATTTCCATCCTTTCACTGGGTGCTGGATGATGTGCTGGGATGTTGTGAAGAACTGCAAGAAATTTAATACTTAAATGCTTTGGTACCCTCACCTGCTGCTTTATTTTCCTAAGTGTTAGAAGAGTGTTCCTTGCTGGAAGGTCTGTTCTGGAAGAGCCTGTTCTATCCAGTGGCTGTCATATTCTGTTTGCTCTACTCCCTACTCTGTTCTGGATGGGAATCCATCTGTGTGACCATCTCAGGTGCTGCTGCCAGAAATGTTTGTGTCCTTCCCACTTCCAGAACACATGTCTCCATTCTGCCTCACTGGAAACTGTACTCCTGGATGGGGTGATGTGGGAGGAGTGTGAGACAGTTTCCTCTGGTCACTGTGCAGTTTATTCTGGTTTAAACTTTTGTGAAACGTGGGTTCTCAGGGGCTGCTTTGGGAGCTTGTAAAGTGGCAAATAGGTGAAGGGGGTGCTGGCTTCTGTCTCTCCTAAGAAGGCTCTTAGTTATTTTGTGTGTTCTTGGTGTGCTGTCAGTGCTTGTTGATAAGCAGGCAAGGGGAGAGATAACCTTCTAATGCCTAGAGTTCCCACTGCACTCACGTTTTTCAGCATTATCCTGAACAAATTTTATAGCGATGCCAAGAAAAGCCCTCCTGTCCTTAATCTCTTCTTGCTTTTCTCTTCCTCCCCAGCTCCTTCATAAATTGAGTGGGAGGTTTTCAGACTTCGGTTAGAGCCTCATTTCAATTCTTCTTTTCCTCCTTTGCAGAGACAGAAATGGTCCCAACACAATTTGAAGGGATTGTCTTTCTAGGTAGCCCAAGATAATCAATCCTCTCCTAGCAGGATAGGAACCTGTATAGGCTTCAGAGATGGTTCCAGTTCTAGCAGTTCTTTGATGCAAGGGAACCAAAGGCATTGCATGATAGTGTTCTTTCGTAGCTGACTGAGCAGATCCAGTCCTGCGGAAGTAGTTTGGATAGACCCAAGTGCTATAACAGACTGTACAAAAAAAGGAAATGCTGGTTTTGGAATGATTTAATCGCTTCAAAAAAAAACCTAAAACCTTTTCTCCCCAACGCAGAATCCTCTGTGAAAGAGGAACTGGAGTGGTTTTGTTTGGGGGGGCAGGCGGGGTGCCCATGTGCTGGCCCTGCGTGGCATCCCAATTCAAGGCATGTTGCTTGGGTGAATGGTTGCCTGGGAGCTCTGGGACGTTGGAACTGCTGAGATGCCCCAAACCGCTCAAAATTTGTGTACTTGGAATCAGAAGCTCCCAGGGTCTCCCAGGCTTTCTGTCAGCACTCCAGGCAGGTTGCCAAGTAGCCTGAAAATTTGGGAGGCGAGTTGCCAAGCTCTTGGCTCCCTTTCAAATGGGCTGCTGAACAGCTGGGAATCTGGATGCCTGGGCTTCTCAACAGCCCACCATGATAGTTGCTGAAGAGCCAGGCAGGGAAAAGAGGCTGGAATTCGTGGCACAAACCTGTCTGCTTTCCGTCAGACCTTGGTTGAAATTGAAACAAACCTGCCAGGTATTTTAGTTTTGACAGGCTGTCCTCACGTGATGACTTTTTTGATGTGATGACATCTAGTCATCTCTCATAACATTTTACTTTATGTGTCAAAATATTGTTTCACTGAAAATAATGTGTGTTTCAATCTCATTGCTTTAGTGTCATTAGTATTCTATGGAAATTACTTCCAAGGGTGCTCTGCATGGATGGGTCTCTATTTTAGAGTAGCAACTGCCCAGATTTTGGGTAGTGTTCTCTCTTACCTCACTCTCATTACCTCTTACATGGAGCAGATAGGATGCTTGTGTCAAAATCTGACTAAGTTAGTCTGTTGTTTGATCAGTAAAAGTTAATTATTTTATTTTTCTTGTAAGAAGAATCAGGGAAACTTAAGGGGCTGACTGCTGATTCAAGTCTGCCTTGCTGGGGACATTACCTAGAACGGGAAAAAAGGGGAGGAAACTTCCAGTTTGTACAAGACTGAAATCACGGGTTAGCTTAAATGTTACATAATTTACTGCTGACATTCATCCCTCAAAATGAAGTGATTTAAATCCTAATTTTACAAATGCTTTCAGTCTAAAGAGTTTTTCTTTCTTATGTTTCCAGGCCTCGGAGTAGAGGAAAAACTGCAGTGGAGGATGAAGACAGTATGGATGGTTTGGAGGCAGCAGAAACAGAAAACACTGTGGAAACAGGTACTGAGAATATAGTGCTGATGCTCTCTGGTATTGCTTCTCTCTCAGAAATGCATTTAGTTATGCAGGATTTTAGTAGGCAAGAAATAGTTCTTTAATTTTGTAGTACAAGAGGTGCATTTGGGCAGATTTAAAAGGAAAAACCCTATATTTAGAACTGTTAATTTGAAGTTATTGAAGCTGTTGTTTTTAAATAGTTTAATGGGATTGTCTTCATAGTGTAGATATGCAGAGGTTCTTTTCCTACTTTTGCAAGGCTATGTCTAAAAAAATAAAAGCTCTGAAATGGCAGCTGCTGTTTTTGGAATACCTGCCAAAATACACTACTACTTATTGACCTGTATCTTTAGCAGATTATATACCAAAGGGATAAGCAAGATAACCGAATGCTAATGCTTCCTGCTGCTGCTTAGGAAACAGGATAAAGCTCTGTTCTTGCTTTGGTAAATATTTGTTGTGGTGGTACCCAAATGCTTCTGTTACCAGAGGGAGCTCATTGTTCTGGACCGAGAACTGTTGAAACAGTTTGTGATTTCTGTCCTGGCAGTTCAGGAGCCTAAAGAGACAAACAGAGGAGCCAACACATGAGATAAAGGCCATGGTGAAGAGCTGTCATCTCTTTGCCAGGGACGTGTCTGTAGCCATTTGCCTGTCTTTAACCAGGGACTAAGTGTAGAAGGGTGAAACGCGCCAGGAAGGAGGATGCTGTGGCCACTTTGCAGAAGTTTGCTAGTTTGACAGAAATAACCCTTAAAAATGCATTGAGACATAAGGATTTATAAATTTAATTAGGTGGCCCTCTATGTGTAATGAGAGAAGTGATAGGAAGCACAGAGATACAAACAGCCAAAGCTGTGGGTTAGGGCAGAAAAGGCATGGAAATGGCAATTCCCAGCTGAATTAAGGGAGGTGCCTAGTTCCTCTCAGAGCTGGTGAGTGGAGGAGGTAAAGTAGTGAAGTCCTTAAAGATGAAGACAAGGATCTGTGCTTAGGGTAGATGTACAGGGAGAACAAGTAGAGGACCTCAAAAGAGCCATTTTTGCAGCAGCATTTCTCCTGGGCCGTGCAGGAGCATGGCTGCTGTGGTGAAAGCGGCGGAGGAGGAGGCTCAGATCCTCCTGGTGTTGGGCTCTGTGTAAGCTGCTCGCTCTCTTCCTTCTTGCTAGGTGGTGAGTGATGCTGAGAAGGCTTTGTGCTTGAGGCTTTGGGGAATGTCACGCGTGTTTAGTCACAACTTGTGTTGAATTTAAGTGTTAATGGCATGTGGAGGGAGTCTAGATTAAAGCTCAGTACAGGGATGTTTCACTGGTTTATTCTGGCCATTGTTTTTCTGCCCCTGCTAATAAACTGCTGATCTTAGTGAACTTGGGTGATCTTTTGCAGCTTCTCCAAGTAGGTAATTACCAGTTAATAATCGTGAAAGTGAAAAATTTGGAGCAGATATTTGTATGTAGAAGAACAGAGTAGGGTAAGGAAAAATAGTTCTAATTCTATTATTACATCATCATCATCATTATCATTATTATTATTACTATTATTATGTTGTTATGATGATGATTACTCTTCCTATCCTACATGGTAGAAGCACTCTTACGAAAATCAGCAAAAGGGACGGAAAGTGTGATTATAAGTGATAAGTTTATAAATTTCAAATATGTTTTAAAAAAAGAAAAAAAAACCAAAAGAAATTCAGATTTTAACAACTGGTACACTGCTGTGTAGGGAATTCAGTGATACCTGTATTTTTTTTTTTCCTTTGTCATTATTAACAAAGTTCCTCAACAGAAATCTGAGAGCAGTTTTTGCTTCAGAGGAGAGAGGGACACGGATAATTATTTTTAAGTCTCTGAGAGTGCATATAGATAGGTCTCTCCATTATCTTTCATCAAAATAATCCTGACTGTCACAGGGGACTGATTTCTAAAGGTATGGGCAGTAAGAGCACTGTGCTGGAAATCCCAATGGATGAAGACTCCACTGGGTCTGCTGCTGGAAGTGAGGCACCATCACTTCAGTGCTGAGCCCAGGATGGATTTGCAGACTGTACTCTTTACTGAAAAAATGCCTAGTAAAAATACATGGGTCTGAAATCCCATTTTTGCAGGGGAACCAAAATAGACTTGAAAGAGCATTATCATGTTGAGCAGTTTGATAGAGACAGAATCACAATTATGTTATTTTAAAAGCTGGGTTCCATGTGACTTGCTGGAGGTTTAATCATATTATCTGAAAGGGCTCCTGCCTCTAAAACTTATTCCAAGCACTTACCTGTATTAGTACGAAAGTATGGGAAAAGGAATAATTCCAGTTTGTTTCTCTGTTTAAAACTGTGTTAATTAAATTGAAGGGTATTTGTGTACTAGTTCATTATTTTCTGCTTCAACTAAAAAGGTTTTTGTTCTCTTTTCTTGCAAATAGTGGGCTTGCCAACAATTTTCTGCAGTAGTTGGCAAACCAAAACAGAATATAGTAATATTACTAAACTTGAAATGAAAGGTCTAAAGATCTTGATGTGTAACTTGTGACATATTTTGAGTCTCTGTGTTTCAAACTTATTTTCCCTTGTTTGGCTCATATGTTGAGAATTCTTGTACTATGTGAGTTTGGGTTTTTGAAGTTCTTTCTGTTTTGATTGTTTTATTTATGGAGTCTTGCATTACTGGTGCCCTTTTGTGAATTAACTAATTTTGATTAAATGAGAGAAGTCCATGTTATTAATTCAGTATAATGAGCTTTGCTTTTAGAGAAGGGAGCAAAGCAGGAGGAATGAGAATTCCTCTCATGGGGAGGGAAAAAGGAGATGCCCCATATAATCCCACCTAAAATAAAGAAATGTTTAGTAGCTGTCAAGTCTTTTATGGGGAGAAAAAAGGAGTGGTGTGCAAGTACCAAACATTATTTCCATTTGTAATGTTGACACAAGTGTTTGTTTAAAAAAAAAGGGGGCAAAAATTCTTCCCAAAGGGGCTCTTTTGCAATTCTGAGGCACAGTCATTTTAATTGCAGTTCGGGAAACAAGTTACTGCCCTTCCCAAAATTCTGTAATGTCACATGTGAAACGAGGCAGAGTTGGAAGCAGAGCAGAGTAAGCTGTGTGCTGCTCTGATCAGTTCAGTATGGCTGCTGCTCCCTGCCAACTGCAGCGATTCCTGAGCCCTCTCCCTTTTCTGCCAAGTACTAAGTTCACTTTGGTGGAGATGAATTCTTAAGGACAGAAAGAGAGGAGGAGGGATTTGGAATTGCAGAAAGGAAATTCTGGAATTTGGAAAAAAAAGATCTGTTTGGAACTAAGTAAACTTTTTCCTGAAAAAAGGGTGTTGACAACTGCTTCTACTGAATCAATAGATTTTCAGCTTCTTGTAAACCTCAGGACAGGCTCCTTTCATTTACCCACCAGCCCTGTCTCTCTTGATGATCCTTTGGCTCCACACTTAGTGTCTGTTCTGGTTTTCAGCTTTGTATTGGTCTTTCCAGCTGTCTGCTCCTTCATTTTTCTTCACTGTGGTTCCCCCAGTGATGTTGCACTGGTATTTCTCTATCCAGCTGATGCCGTGGTTACCCATTCTTTCCATACTTTTGGCACCACAGCATCGTAGCATGGTCAGGGATGGCTGGGACCTGTGGAATCATTTGGTCCACAGCCTGCCCAGGCAGGGTCACGTGGAGCTGGCTGTCCAGGACCACATCTAGACAGCTTTCATCTCCGAGGATTGAGGCTCCACAACCTGCCTGGACAACCTGTGCCAGTGCCACAGTAAAAAATGGGTTTCCTGATGTTCAGGGGGAGCCTCCTCCTTTCTGTTTGTGCCTGTTCCTCTGGCCCTGGCGAGACCTTCCAGTTGTCAACACCTTCCACCTTTCTAGTTAGCAGTAGAGCAGTGTTTGCTGCAGAATATTGTGTTCCCTCTTGTGCTGCTCCTCTCCATGAGAGCAGTTTTCTTCTGATGAGTGACTTTCTAATGGCCAAAAAAATACAAACCAGAAAATTCTGGAAAGCATGTGGCTTTGTGCATACGTGTATGTGCAAATATAAAACTGCTAATCCAAAGAAAGAATTAATGTACCAAATACCTCCTGATAGCTTTCTGTAGGTTTGGTAGCCCTTTTGCTACTAATGAAGACTTGGGTTCTTCTCCTTTTCCCCATCTTCTGTTAGTTCCAGCAAGTTTTTGTACTTGATATTTTCTTGGCTCTGCCTTTAAGTTGAAACTGAATTCTGTGTGTTAATTATCTGATCATTTCCCCCCCCCTTTTTTTTTTTTTTGGAGAACACTTGTGAAAGATCCCAACTCATCCTAGAGTCTGTAATTCTTCCTGTCTGTGTCCCATAAAAATGTTGAGATTCAGATCCTCATCTGGGAGAAATGCAATAAGAAAAGTTTATTTGAACTGCTGAGTCTCCTGGGAAATCAATAGTAAATCCATCAGGTATTCTGTTTACTATCCATACCATGTCAACCAGCTCTTACAGCAATACTTTCAGACCCTCAATTCCCCATGGTGTTCAGAGGCTTCAGAATTGATAATAGATAAAAGAGCCTGGATGATTTTATCAGCCAGTAGTTCCTTATCTGCATTATTGTTGTTGGTAGCATTTTTATCAGACCCAGTGACGTTGCTTGGCCAGTTGATTCTTGTTGGACTTCATGCTAACTTCCTGAAGATAAACCTTCCTCTGACCAGCCTCATTTGTCTCTGGGCAAAGCACTGCAGAACTAGAAACAAACACTTCTCAGTGGAGGAAAGTTACTCATGTAGAAGTTGCCAGGGAATTTTGGGCTAATTCGGAATCTCATCAGCTTTGAAGCAGCCTGAAAAGCACTTTTCTAGAGAAAAAAATTCTGCAATATCTTGCTTATTAAAGGAAATACAGGCATCCTTTGCAGTTATGTAAGCCATACTGAGTAGAGCCTCTCATTGAGGCAAAGTAAAACACATCTGAGAGAATGTCCTGGTTTAGGTAAATCAATGGCAAAAGCTTTTGGCAATGTTTTAATACCAACATAGTTTTAAAATCCAGGTAGATAGTTTGGCCTCTTACCACCCATGCCTTCTAAAATTAATCAAAGGAAGAGTTAACACTGCTGGGGGCTTGCTTTTAGATTAACCTTGACCATATATATGTGTCAAGTAAGTGTTTAGAAATGCATGTAAATATGTTTTAAGGCAATTAATATTCTATGTACTTAGTAGAAAAGGAGTAATTTCTTCTTTCTTATGCTGCTGACTCCTACCTGCTCAGCCACTGGAAAAATTAGCAGAACCAAAGCATGTTGTTGTAATTATTATAAGCATCTTATTATTTTTGTTTCATATTCTGGTAATTTATTTGTAATGAGGAAAGCAAACACAAGAGGAAGTTACTTGATATTTGCGTTTAAACCATTACAAGCTTTCTCAGTAATATAATTTATCATCATGCATGCTTAAAAGGGGCCATTTAGAAAAATCTGATTTTTTTTTCCTTCTCAGTGATATCGCTGTCTCAGGTTTTTTGAGAGCTGGTGGAATCTGTTACTTCCAAATCAGTTTTAACCTCACTGAGTTTTTAATTCTGGAGGTTATTTCTGAAATGTAACTTCTTTTTTTCCTTATTTATTCAATAGTGGTTTTGCAGTTTTGGTATCAAACTATGCTTTGTTAAACATAACCCAACAGGTTTTAGAAGTTTTCAAAGACTGAGGATATTCCACTTTTCCATTACCTTGAAGCTTAATTCTGCTGCTGTGTCATTAGTGATGTGATGGAAGAATCTGCATGGCCATTACCAGTCAAATACATTGAAATAGTAGCATGTGCTTTGTGTGCTAAATGCTCTTTCCCTCACTGGAAAAAGGGCTGTTCTTTGTGTGTTTCAGTTCACAGAATCACAGAATGGTTTGGTTTGGAGGGGACCTCAAAGATCATTTTGTTCCATCCCTTCTGTCATGAGCAGGAGCAACTTGCTAATTTTGTGGACCTGTCTTAATGCTGTGTTGAGGCTGACTCTTCTGTTTGGTAGCAGAAATATTAGAGAAATTCACTGCTGATGAATTAAAATCACAGTATAAACCAGGTTGGTGTTGGAGTCCCACGAACACCTACCCTGTAGTCCTTTCCTAGGTCAGATTCAAAGGGGAAGAAAGTAGTGGGTAAAATGAACTTATTTAAGGTAATGAAAGAGGTAACCATTTGCAAGACATTGAAGAGTGACCACAGAAAATTAAATTACTCTTAATTCAGTAGGAGTTCCTGTAAAAGAACATGCAGGGCAAAATTACCATCCTGCTTATGTCTAAACAAAAATCACTCTCAAATAGCTTTTGCTGCCTGAGCAAGTGGTGCTTCAGTTCTTCTGAGAATTGCAGAAGCTTTCATAAGTTAAAGAGTGAAACAAATTCTAGGAATTACTGGCAAAGGGATAAGCGGAATGAAGCTTCAGCAAGGGGTTTTTTTTTTTTTTTCTTTTTACTGTTGCTTTATAAATCCTTGGCATCTTAAATGCCACGTGCAGTTCTGCTTTCCCTTCTTCAAAAGGATGAGCTGTAATTGGGAAAGTACAGGAAAGGCCAATGAGTATGGCAAGAAGTAAGTAATAGCTTCTGTGTGGGGATCACTTAAGGTAAAAGCCTTCGATCTGAAGTGATCTCACTGAGGAGGAATGTAATAGGGTCCAAAAAATGATGAGTGGTATGGAGAAAATGAACAGGGCATGGTGATTGATTTTGCTGTGGCACACAAAAATTAGGGGGCATTAGGTCATGTTCGGAGAGTGCAAGGGCAGGTGCATTTGCACTCAGCATCTACTGTGCAATTGCAGAATTCATTTGGGCATGAGCTACTAGACATGGGTTTCAAAAAGTCCTAAACAAATTAGTGGAAAAATAATCAGATGAGTGCTGTTGAATGCTACTCCTAGCTTAGGAAGTTCCTCAGTCATGGAGGTTCCATGGTATGGTTATTCATAATATGGTGTCATGTTTTTAGGATGACCAAAATTAGAGTTTAAATGGTCCTACATTGAGAAACTTGTTTTTGTAATTGATAGAAAAATTGCACAGTTATTTTCTGCATGAAATGTATTTAGCAATTAAGAGTTCTATGTGAATGAAAAGTATCAAAATACATAATGGAATGTACAAACCAAGAACAGCTGCAGGCTTTCTTCCCATCTCCATCTAACACCTGTGGCAGTAAGTAAATCAGAAAATTATAGAATATTTTGGGTTGGAAGGGCCCTTAAAGATCATCCAGTTCCAACCCCCCTGCCATGGGCAGGGACTCCTTCCACTATCCCAGGTTGCTCCAAGCCCTATCCAACCTGGCCTTGAGCACTTTCAGGGATGGGGCATCCACAGCTTCTCTGGGCATCCTGTGTCAGGGCCTCAGCACCCTCACAGGGAAGACTTTTTTCCTAATAGTTAATCTAAAACTGCCCTCTGTCAGATTATTGTGAAAGATTTCTACACCTAAGAAGTCTCTGCAGGTGTCTTCCTTAGACATGGAGAGGTGATCTTTCTATCAAATTGTGTTTAGAACATTAACAGAATTATGAACTCTGAGTAGTGGAAACTTGGGTTTTTTTTTCCAAAATTGGGACAGTAAGTGAAACTTGCTAATTATAGTAGTGGATAGTGTCGTGGTTTATCCCAGCTGTCAGCTGAGTACCACACTAGTGCTCTCTCCCTCCCTGCCCCAGTGGGATAGGGAAGAGAACTGGAAAAAGGTAAAACCCCTGGGCTGAGATAAGAGCAGTGGTGAGCCCCTAGCACAGGTTGTCCCAAGAAGCTGTGGCTGCCCCATCCCCAGAAGTGTTCAAGGCTGGGTTGGATGGGGCTCAGAGCCACCTAATCTAGTGAAAGGTGTCCCTGCCCGTGGCAGAGAGGTTGGAACTGGACGATCTTCAGGGTCCCTTTCAACCCAAACCATTCTGAGATGTACTGAGCGTAGTGTTCTGTGGTGTGGAGCATCCCTCTGGCCAGTTTGGCTCAGCTGTCCTGGCCATGCTCCCTCCCAGCTCCTTGTGCCCCTGTGTGCTGCCAGAGCATGGCCAACTGCAGAGTCCTTGGTTTAGAGGAAGCACTGTTTAGCAGCAACTAAAGCATCAGTGTGTTATCCATTTAAATCTCGTCCTAAGTCCAAAACACAGCATTTTACTGATACTAAAAAGAAAATTAACTATCCCAGCCAAAACCAGGACAGGTAGGCATTTTAAATTCATAGTTTGCATTCCCTTGTTAAGATTTCTTCTCATACTGTTGATACACTGATCTGGTTTTTATCTGTCAAAACTACTAGAGAGTTTTGGTGTGGTTTGTAGTTCCACAGACCTCTAGGAGGCTGTGTAAAGTAGCTGATCCTAGTGCCAGTGTTCTGACGCAGCACTACCCGTTCCTTGTGCAAAAATAACTGTTGTGTTTGCCTTTAAAAGTTTGTTACTCCCTCATGGAGAACGTCTTGGTAAGCAATTGTTGAGACCCGGGGATATCCCTGCTGTGTTTGGTGATATTGGTATTTTCCAGCCTGCAGTACTTTCTGTTCTTAGTGAAAGTTTTGGAAGCTCATGGCATGTGCTTCATTGTCTGTCAAATCAGTAGGTCTGACAATGGAATAAAGTGGTTAAACAGTCAACTTGCTGCAGCTAAACAGCAGCAGGATATTAATTTTAAGTTTTTGACAGCTCTTTAGGTTGGGGTTTTTTTCAGTGTCACTTAATAATGAATATTATAAGATTTTAAAGACATTTTTTCTGGTAGAACTCTTGTGGTATTTTCAGGTTTTGACTTGACAGGTAGTTTCTGAGTATTAAAAAGAAAACCTTTTGGATATGCTGGTATCTTTTTGATTGCCACAGCAGAGCCCACACATGTATCTCCTTACTTTGCTGTATGTTTACCGAATCAACTTTCAGAATGGGGCCTTGTGATTGCTAGAAAACAGAAAAGGATTGTTTGTAACAAAAGAACACTTTAGATCTTTAGTCAATGCTGCTTCATCACATCTCCAAAGAAAGCTGTGATCGTGTCATAAAATCCCAGCCATCACCAGTGTCCTCCTTTCCACAAGCAGGGCTCTGATGGTGTGCAAGGGAACCTCTGCCACAGGGGAGGTTTACAAAAAAAAAGGGCTTCCCCTGGGAGTCTGTGTGTCCCTCTTGTGTCTGCCTGGGGAGAGGTTTCCAAGGGACCTGAAGACAGCAGGAAAATAGGAAGTTGTCAACACAGTCATTACTCAGAATGTTGTAAATCTTTCCTTAAGACATGTAAGGATGGAGACCAATTAGTGTTAGGAAGGTGGGCAGTCCACATAATGAACTGAGGGTGCTGTGTGCTGTTCATTGTTTTCTTTGAGTGTTCTCTGCATTCTACTCTAGAAAGAGGAATAAAAGCAATAATGAGAAGAAATTTTTGAACCTCTGTAAAGTGTTTTTTTCCTCATTTGAAAAAACTCAGATTACAACTTAAATAGTATAAAACCTAAGGGTTGTCTTTTCACTACTGTGTACGTGTTACTGAAGCAAATGTGATGAAAATGTTAATTAAAAAAGAAATATAATACACATGCTGTAAATCTTATCAGTCCCAGTGACTTCCCTGCATATCTGTCCCCAGTCAATGTTAGGCAATATGATTTTTTCCCCTAGTATTTCATATCTGCATCCTTGGAGATGCTCAGAAACTGTCTGGGCAGCTGGTTCTGGTGGCCCTGCTTGAGCAGAGGTTTGGACAATGTGACTCTGCGCCTTCCAGCCTCAACCAGATGTGATTCTGTGAGTTACTCAAGTTGTAAAGCGCATGGAAGTCTCAACCCTTTTGATGGCCCATGTGTACAGGAACTTTAGTCTTTGTACTTTTGGGGGATTTTTTTTAATAAGAAAAGAAGGCTTTGTGTCCTCACCGGCCAGGTGAGACAGAACTATGAATATCATTGTCTTTAAATAATGGAAACGTTTCAAGTGCAGTGTTTCCTAGTATTTTCCTAAACTTTTTGTAAGGGATAGTGACATTAAAAAATAAAGTAGAGACATTGGAGAACTGTACAATTAGGTTTTTGAAATCTCAGTCCCCCCCACTAACTCACTATTCATAGGCAAGACCTTCATTGTGTCAGAAACAGTCATGAAAAGAGGGTACAAAATAAAGCCTTATGTATGAATCTGGCAATGAGCTCCATGGATCCTTCATTCCCAGTAGCTTCAAAACAGAATGCCATAACCAAATCTGATGAGCGTTCCTTAAACACATTGTGTCAGATGCCTCCAGGAACACCTCTGGGGTGTATCTCAAGTGTCCCTTTGCCATGCCAGGGCTGGAATCCATCTCCTAGGAATTTGCCTCCTGAAATGCAGTACTCCTGTTCTTCCTTAATCTTCTGCAGGAAAATTTTCACCAAGTTTTTTTCACAACTAACACACACTACTTTCATGCTGTTCAGTGAGTACTGTGTTTTCAGTCTTCCAACGGCATATTGAGGCACAGTTTGCTTTATTGCAGAGACGGCAACTGAGATGTTGTTTGTCTCATTTAATATAATTTGGGTCCCTCCTTCTCTAGAGAAGGAAGCAGCAGGAGAAAGGCACCATAAGGATGTAAGCTCATGTAGTTGTCATGTGTAGTGAAACAATCTGTGTCTCCTCACGCAGTCCAGAGTTCCTGGGAGGGAGTGAGTGCCCGTGAACTTCGCCTTCCCAGTGTGTTGGGTGCCCAGTAATGGTAATGAGATGAAAGCTGGCAGAGAGTAAATGGCTTTTACTTGATTGAAAGTTTCTGCAGGCTCACAATAAAGCAGAGTTCCTTTTGCAAAGTTTAACTGGGTTAAAGAAAGTCGCCAAGATGAATCAGAGCAAGGCCAGAGTTTCCGGTGGTCTTCCTGGAGCGCTTCAGGCGTGGTCGTCCTGGGCTGTGTTGTGGGTTTTGAGTGCTTTGGCGTCTGCCTGTCTTCTAGGTGTTTATATTTTGCTCTCTTCATTGAGGCTGCATTTAGAAATTTGGGGGTTACTGGCACAAGATCACCCTTCAGATCCAGCATACTTGGAAACGCACTGCAGACCATTATGAATGGCTCCACTGGACGCTGGCTGTTTCAGGAATCCTCATCCAGGAAACAGCCAGGGATGTTTGTTCAGATGTGCCAGAAACGGAGGGTGTGGGGTTGGCTTTATTTTGTTTTGTTTTCTGTACAGAGCCATTTACTATTACAAGGGATGTATTCCCAAGAGGATATTTTTTTATGTCAAATGATCATCCAGCACTTTTTTTCGGGGTAGGTTGGTAAAAGAGGTTTAATGCAAGCCATTTGGGTTTTGGACACATAGTCATTTTTGGATGTCCAAAATACGTTTTAGATGTATGTTACTGAGTAGTTTAACTGAAATAGGTGAATCAGTTTCAACTTACATCAGCTCAAATAAATACCTGGAACACCCAGTCGTGAACCAGAATTTTTTTGTTTTTCTTAATTTTGTGTTTGTCTTCAGTATGGTTTAGAGGCATTCACTGAGGGTTTTAAATTTTATACATTGTCTTCTTAAACGAGTTCACTTTAGGTTAAAGAGTAATCTTTCTTCAATCTCTGTGCATGAAACAAGACAGATTTCCCCTTTTCCATGTGCAGTAGCAGGCATATGATCGCAGTATTTCAGACCAAGCTGCGCAGTTTTACGTTCTGAGAATTTTTCTCTCTTTTCTTGGTTTTATTTATAAGATTAAAGCTTGTAGCAGGTTTTGTGCATGCCCACCCATGTCGCAGCTTCTTCTACACATTCATTTCTCCACTTGTCATTTATCCTTTGCAGTATTTAATTGTTTTGACATGTTGTACATTAATTTTCAAAAAAATGTGAATGTATCTTCTGCTAAAGTTTTCTAAATAATCTGCTGCTTTACTCTGACTGGACTTCTTCGTAAGAGCTGTATGTGCTGGCCTTTTAGCTCAAACCCATGTTCACTGGAAGTTTTAGGGGATATGTGACCCTGGTGCAGGTCCTGCCTCTGGCACTGCTGTGGAACAGCTGTAGCAGGATGAGGCACATGTATCTTAAGCTGGATATGCCAAAGCACATCTGTCAGAGTCCTGTGATTCTTATGTTGCTTAAGTTTCAAAATCAAAGTATGGAGGAGTGCAGAAACACCAAATTCTGTTGGTTCTGTACAGCCTTGACCCTTGTTCCTGTGCATTCTGATGCACTTGGAACAGCACATTGCCACGTCCTTCTGGTAAATCCCTGACTCACTCCACGCAAAAGGGGAAATGATTGGGAAGAGAATTTAAAGTTGCACAGAGAGTGGCAACTTTTGTTTCATATTTCAGAGTAAAATCAAATTTTCTAGTCAAATATAGCACTGTCAGCTGTAGATGTATATATATTTTCAGCAACTAAGGTAATAAGAAATTGGTTCTATTCCTTCAGTTCAGAATGAAGTTTAAGCTGGCATAAACCATGTCCTGCATTCCTTCACCTCCTCAACCCTGTGCCGGCATAGTTAGTGTAACCAGGAATGAATTTGTGCATGGAATTGAACAAAATTAAAGGTAATAGGAAAGGAAGAAAGGTTTAATATACTCCAGATTAGCGTTCTCTCTGTGATGTTTGTTCAGGGCTGACCCAGCAGATGCATGAGAGGAGATGCAGGGAGAATGGGAAGGTCTGAAACTCCAACCTTGTATGAAAAGTTTGTCACTGAACAGCTCTCCCCTCACCCCCTTACTTGTTGCTGTTGAGCAGCTTTAGTGGTACTTTGTGTTATGGAAATAATATGTAAAGTTTGAGTTTCACGTTTCAGCTAGAGGTGGTAATTCTGTACTCTTTTAATTCTCTTGTGTGGTACAAGATAGTCACATGGGTTAGTTAATTTGTCTATAAATAAAACAGATGTTTGCAGTGCAAGGGAAAGGTTCCAGATGTAGATAAAATATTAAATATTTTTTTTCCTTATTTCCTCACCCAGAAGTCAAAGAGCAGTCTGCAGAAGAGGATGCCCAGACGGAAGTGGAGAGCACCAAGCAGCTAACACCAGTCCTTCAGCACTCCGTGTCTGAGGAGTCCGCGAGCTCCACCGCCTCCGTGGGTGTGGAAGCCAAAACCAGGTGAGTGAGTGAGAGAGAGAGAAGGTGGCTGCTGAGTCAGGGGCAGGGCTGGGGCTCAGGCTCTGGGGTACAGAGTGCTCAGGGCATGGGGCTGGGACCTGCTGCTGCTGCTTTGAAGTACCTGGGGCCGGTGCCTTGATTGGCATACAGGGAGATCAAGGTGTAAAGCACGTTCCAGGAGTGCTGTCCTCAGCCTGCCCTGGTAAATCCTTGAGTTACAGCATATTAGCTGGGGAAATTAAAAGAGGCGTAAGTGATAGGAGATAAAATGTGATTACTGAAGCTTTCCTGCTGTGTAGGAAACAGTGTATTAGCAAATATATATAAAATTATTTTTGATGTTTCAGCTTGTATGAGTGTATTTTCAGGAACAAAGTAAACCAAATCTCTTGTCATATCTACACTGTTCTTCCTTATTTCGGAATTTATAACAGCTTAAACAACGTTTGTATTTTTAAACTTTTTATTAATACAAATTAGCCTAAAAGCAGTGAAAGTATTAATTATGTTACATGAGGGAAACCAGAACACGCTGTCTGTGATCACCATTGAAATGGTGTCACAGAATTCAAGCAGTGCTTCTCTGTTGAAGCTCTGATAACAGCTTCTAACCAAGCAGCAGAAGTGCTGCAGAAAGTGCTGTTACCAGCTACCAGACAGTTACAGGTGTAATTATATTTTGACAGACTTGGAGAGAATTGTCGTCATCATTTTGCTTCCTCCTAATCCAACACAGAGCATATTTTCCATGCACAAAAAATTACTTAATCTACTTGATGCATATATAATTTTCATGTTTTATATGCTCACAAACTTCTTGGATTCCAAGAGCTACTTCCCTTCTTGTGGGGAATTTCAGTTAAATAGTTCTTGTGCATGTACCTGAGTGAAATACACAGAAATATCTGTTCTTGATGGAATTTTCCAAGGCTGATATTAAATTGCACTAAAAATGTAGAGCAACTTGAACTGAGCAGCTGCTTTGCTACATTATTTGACCCTGTTTTGGATCATTTGCAAAAATTTTAGTGCTGTTTCATCCACTCTCTGTTCTTCTCAAGGTTGCTTTTTTGCTGTTATTGTGAATATTTGATTACAGTTCTTTCCATAGCCATAAACGTGTTTCTTAAAAGCTGAACAACAGTCTTCTAAAAAAACTTTGGCCTGGTTCTGAGCCAACCCTTATTTGCCCTCAACTTATTCTTCCTTCCAACTGAAAATGTTGACTTTGATCAGTCAGGATGGAATGGCTATTATGGGCTCATTGCTTTGGCTGATCAAAGCATAAAAAAGCTGAGTACTATTAATTTTTAATTAAAATAATAGAGACAAGACCCTGTCTCTGACATTTTGGAAAGTAATGTATCAAGGAGATGTGAAACTCTCAATTGATAATCAGACGTTTGTCTGACCCTAGGTAATTTTGATTTCAAACTTAGATGCGGAATGGGGGTTAGTTCCAGAAGTCATTGATGTCCTCATAACAGTAGCAGGGGAAAAACCCAGATGTCAGGGTTTCATTAGAACTGAGTCTTGAAAAAAGCCTCCTCTGATCTGATCTGTGACTTTTGATCAGTCCTTTGTGTCATTGTCTGTGGAGTGCTGCCACTGGCATTGTGTCATGCAGGGGTAGGAGGACTGAATTCTGGGGGCTTGATTCTGTTTTCTTAGGAGAAAATGCAGCGTGTGAAATAACAGAAGCTGCTGATAGTTGTGTAATGATTGGAGGATATGTATCAAGATTTAAGATAAAGTGTGTCTCCTTAGAGCCTTAAAACTGTAACTCAAGGAAGTAGTTTTGACTCTGATTTCCAAATAATTCATACTCATCAGCTTAGTCTCTATCTTAGTAAGCTTTTCTGGTTCTATTTTATAATATAGGTAACTTTCATTTTCTAATAAAATTGAGGTGTTTGTATGTTTAAAAGTAGCTTTAGGCATGTGAGACATAGGAGAATTATTATGAGAGTATATTATAACAGACAGTGCAGAAATTGCCTAGAAGACAGAAAAGAGCCCAAGCCTCCACGAGAAGTAGATGTAGGTGTAGGTGGAGCTACTTTTGCATTGCTTTTTTCAGAGTTGAGTATAAGGTAATTCTGTGTTTCTGCGTTTGGTAGTGAAGGTAAAGGAATTAGAGAAGCATAGGACATGGGGCATCAAATAAAGTCTTTTCCATGAAAAAGTTAAATAATTTGCTACTGAAAAGCAGTGGTTTTAACACAGTAGAGCATGTCAAAACTAGGATGGAGATTTCAGTAGCTGAGAGATTAGCCAGAGCTTGGCTTGTGCGGATTTCTTTTTTCTCGGTATCCTTCCTGAGACTGTGGCTAAATAAAAACATTCAAGAGAAAGGCAAGAGAGCTGGTAAATTTTGGAACCTTCCTGAGGTGGAGTATGGGAGACCAAGAGAACTATTGACAGCAAGTGGGACTGGGGCAAGGAATTGAATAACAGATTCAGGATTAGTGCTCAGAAACCAATGTGTTAAAACCCCATTAAGAGAAAGAGAATCTGAGCCATACTGGGGTAGGGAGGCTGAAGGGGGTGAGGCGTGTGCTTGAAAGGAATGAGTGAATTATTGACCACATGTGGGGAGGAGCAATACCATCAAGCAAAGATAAACTCACAAGCCTGGCAGTGGCAGGAGTACCACTGCCAGCTCCTATATATCACGAGCGTCATGGGTTTTGGAGCCTTTTCCTTTGGTTGTTCCCTTTTTTCTTTTTATAAGCCTTGTGAGAAGCTTCTGTCAGCCCAGGACTTACGGCTGAGTGGAATCCAGCTTCTTCGAAAGGAATCTGCTGCCTTGGTTTGTGCTGCCTGCAGAGAGCAGGGGAAGTGCAGCCCCTGGGGAGGGCAGGCAGCCAGGAGCCGGCTGCGACTCAGAGCAGAGCCCACTTCCACCTTCCTCCTCTGTTTCCCACATTGTCAACCCCAGGCATTAAAAGCTAACAAGAATGGCCTAGAAACACAATTTCATAGAAGAACAAAACACCTTTTGATTCATTTTACTTTCTGTCTGCTCTCGGAGACTGTGAGTTGCATTAATTGCACGTTTTCAGTCCTTTTGCTGTAATCATGTAGACTGAACATTCTTAAATAAGTAGAAGCTGAGGTTTTCACACAGCTCTTTTTTTGATTTTGGTGCTTTGGCCTGCTTAAGTATCTGCTCTTGTGAGATTGTTGCTAAAACTACAAAAAAACCCCAAAAAAACAAACCCTGGCAAAACACCTTCCTGCTTTCTTGCTTCACTTGTAATTGGACAAAGCACGTAATTTTCATTCCAGACCAATTGCGCCATTCCCCTTTATTTTGCTGCTGCTGCTAAGATGAAATCTGGAGTGTGTAGATGGAGGGCTTGGGTGCTTTATTCCATCAAAAAGAAGTGGTTGGTGAACATCTGTATGTTGAATGAACAAAGAAAATAGTGAAAAAGTAACAGGAACTTCTTTATCTTTGTTTTTTTAAAAAAATTTTTATGCTCTTACAGGATACTATAAAATTTGTAACACTCAGAACAACACTCAGTGGGAAAAGAAATTTTGGAGTGGCAGAGAGTAGATAATCTGGACAGAATAACATTGCAGTGATAGAAGGAAAAGCTAGATCTCTAGGAAGGAGGAAATTAGATAAAAGATTTAATACTAAAATATGTTTTAAAATTTGTCGATGTTGTAAAGTTAAGCACATATTTTGAGAGATACCAGTATTGAGATTGATTTTGAAACTGTTCATTTCTTTTCATGAACTGTGGTATAGTTTGTAGTTTTGCATGAATGTTTTTCTCCAAGAATTGTTTCTGCAGAGAATGGACCTTATGCACAACACAGGGTATTTGAAGTCATTGCAGAATTTTGCCTTTACATTTCCAGCTCTAGATCCATATAAGCATTTATGAGATCTTCCTCTGAAGTCAGTGATTTACATCTGGAAAGAGGGCATAGCATTCCTTTCTGCTACAAAGTGAAGTACTATTTCAGCATTATATTAATAACCAGTCTAATGCAGAGCAAAATTAGTGATTTGGCCAGCAGGGCACAATTAAAGACTTAAAAGAATTAAGACCACACACTGAAAAATGAGAAAAAAGTTAAATATTTACTGGTTTTCCATCCTGTTTGTTTATGCATTATTAGGGAAATGGTCTCAAGAAGAATTTTATGACGGATCATTGTTGGAGCAACTTTGCCTTGGATTTACAGGGCAGGAAGGGACCTTTGGAAATCATCTAGCTCATGTCCTTTTCCAAGGCAGTTATCTACAGCTGTCATTCCTGACACAAGCTTACATAAACTGCTCTTAAATCTTCCAATAATAAAAACTCCATATCATCCCTAAACAGTCCCTTCCAGTCTATTCTTTGTTTTTACTGTTGGAACCACTTTCCTCACATCTAACCCACACTCTCCTCATTCTGGGTTTTTTCCATTACTACTCGTACCATCTGCCAAGGATAATGGAGGACAGCTTTGTGCAAAAGCCTCTCAGTTTATTTCCCCAGCATGCTTTACCTCGTAACAGAAATCTCAAATTTGTTCCTGCTTTCCTTGTAGACGATGTTTTCTTGAGCTCCAGTGCTTCTTGCTGGTTTGAGTTTTCTCCAGATGGTCCATGTCTTTCTCAGAGCACAGAAGGCGTCACACAAATGGGGCCAAAGAAGGGTTTCACAGGCAGCCAAAATCCTGCTTTTTGCTTAGGCTGAACAATTGCCATTGTGGCCATAATGTATTTAATGCTCTCATGTAGAACTTGTGCCTCAAGAGATTTGACATCATGATCAGTGACATTCATGGCTGGGCCTTCAAGTTGCACAGACCTTTGTTCCGTGATTTAATGTTCCGTAGGAAGGTCCAACCACAGAAACCATACTTGGAAATGTCTCCCAGTGCTCGCAGGTGCTCCAGGTTTTGGAGTCCCACTCTCAGCCTCTCACAGATGTTCTTAGGCAGTTTTTCTGTCTTATCCCTGTCCTACTAAGGCTGCTTGTCTCCACCTGGGTTTGTCCTGCTGCTTACAAGTCCTGCACTGGTGGGCAGCAAGCTGAGCCCTGGCAGGTCAGGTCTGATGCCTGGTGGGCAGAATCTTTTCTCTGGGAGATGGCAGTCAGGCAGACAGAAGCACCCCATGGCTGGCAGTCTGTCAGGCCATGCTGAAGGACTGATGGCAGTACTCGTTACAACATGGGATGCTTTCTTTGTCAGACATTGCACAGATACAGGATAATCACAATGGTAAGAGTCTGGGATCTTCTGTTGAAGTGTTCAGTGAATACAGCGTTTTCTCTCATTTCTTCCAAATATCACCTCTTCCATTTTTTTTTTTTTTTTTTGCCTCCAGCTTTCTTTGCCAGCCTCTTGGTTTTTTAAATGTTGTTGAATCCTCATATTCACATTCTCTTTGGTAATTCTGAACTGCTCATCAGTTTTAATCATTGTTTCAGGGTTCACTTGAGGTTTACACTTCTTTGTCTCTTTGCCTGATGTGCATCTTCCTTCCTTCCTTCCTTCCTTCCTTCCTTCCTTCCTTCCGCACCATTCCTTCTTTCCTTCCGCACCATTCCTTCCTTCCTTCCTTCCTTCCTTTCTTCCGCACCATTCCTTCCTTCCTTCCTTCCTTCCTTTCTTCCGCACCATTCCTTCCTTCCTTCCTTCCGCACCATTCCTTCCTTCC
>VZRL01004629.1:1656833-1861888 GCA_013397895.1 Origma solitaria | reverse complement strand
CCCTTTCTTCCTCCCTTCCCTCCTTCCCTCCCTCCCTCCCTCCCTCCAGTGGCTTCTAGACAGGTGTGTGTGTCACGGTATTTCCTATCACCCCTTTATCCATTTTTTTGATAATTTTCCTTGTCAGCTGTGACTGTTTTCTTCTTGCTTCCTTCGGCTGTCTGTGTGATCTGTGTTATTTCCCACATTCCATAGTCCCATTTCTCCATCACCTTCCATTTCCCTCACACAGCAAACTCTGTGTTGTGCCCTGCCCATTCATGCAGCATTCCTTCCTTGCTTCCATACCACAGCTGATTGAAAGTACAAGCAATTTAAATGGTAAAATCTGGACTCACAGCATCCTAGAGTTGTGGTTGCAGAGATGATCCCTGTGAGTGTCTCTGACCTTTGCCAGAAGGATGTTCATTCACCGGGAATGGATGGTGCATATGGAGTCTGCTTTCACATAGGGACTGAGAGAGACTGGAGTGTGCTTAGTGAGGAGAGAATTTTTGTGTTTGTAGCTTCGATGTGCTAAAGCTCTGCTGGAGCACATCAGATCTGTTTGGTGAAGGTAGAAGCATTTAGATAAATGAGTTTGGACTAATTTTCTTAGAGTTACAGAAGGTGTCTCTGTAACTTAAAAAGGTAATATAGTAAAACTCAAAAATGCTTCACAGAACAATAGAAGGATTGGTCAGAGATCTGAAGTAGATTCCAGTTAAACAGTTAAGGACCCTTCAGTCTGTAAAATGTGTTGGAGAAGGAAGATAAGAAGCTTCAGAATAATTGGTGGCGTGGGAAGGTGGCTGTATCCTGACTCTTTGGTTTCTTTTAGTGCAAGAAACTGAGGGTTATCGAGTGAAACTTTTAAGGGTTAGATGCAGAATAGAAGGACGTGATGCTTTGTACAGCATAGTTTTCTAGAGTGACACTGAAATCCTTGCCAAAGGATGTGGTTTGCTCAAAACTTAGGTGTGGTCAAGAACAGACTGGGCAAGTTCATGAAAGAGAAACTGAGAATGAGTGTATGGGAATCACAGCTGACTCAGGGAGGCCCTGAACTGAACATAGTGGGGGCATGTATAGTACCATGACTGCCTCCTTCCTGTGCCTCTGCTTATCCTGCTTACATGAAGCTTTCTTGAAAAATTGCTGCTTAAAACCAACTTGGTATATGGTAAATATCAGTAATTTTCAGATAAGAAGACCCCTTCTTAGTGTTTGTATGAAGTTGCCTCCAAGAGATGCTGGCACCGCTGTGTGGGTTGGGTGTGATTGTGGCTGCCCCACCCCTGGAAATGTTCAAGGATTTGGAAATTGGTTCAAGGATCCAACTGAAAGCTGGATGGGGCTTTCAGCAAACTGTTCCAGTGGAAGGTGTTGCTGCCCATGGCAGGAGGGTTGGAAGTGAGTGGTCTTTAAGGTCCATTCCAACCCAAACCATTCTGTGTATTATATTTTAATTACCAAGAGAGAATTTGGCTTGAACAGACAGTACTTTCTGGGCACAAATGCATACTGAAGGTTGAAGCCACAGGATTTTTTATTCTATGACTTTTATCCCTCAGAGGTTAAGATACCTCTCCAAATTGCATGAATTGTCACCTTTCAGATAAAATCACAATTGCATTCTATATAGGACGATTATTTGAGAGTACAGTCAGTTCAGATGGATATTAAAGAATGCTTTGGAGTAGAGCTCTAAACTCACTTTATTCATCATTGGCATTCTGGTAACGCCTCTTGTATTTAGGGTACGTTAAGCCCTAACTGAGCTTTAAATACTTGTTTAAATTAAAGCTGACACAATTAATGGTGAATAAGAGCATATTTTCTAAATTTCAAAATGTCAGTAAGATGTGTTGTTTTGGTTGTGTTTGGAGGGAAATGTTTTCTTTCTTTCAAGTGAGAAGAGTATCATTAAGTTGATTATATGGCTGTAGAACTCCAACTGCGCTGGTTTGAAGAAATCGGAAAGCAATTATTGTCTAATGCAGTTTAATTGTTTTGTATAAACTTCTAAAATTCTTCACCTGAAGTTCATGTGAACTCTGTCCCACCTCCCTTTTTAAAAGAATTGTGCTGCATAAGTTAAATACTTATTTCAAACCCAAATCTCTATAATAGTATAATAGTGTCAAACCACTTCACAATTTCAAGTTGTTCTGTAATTCAGTTACCTATTGGAAGGAGAACACTTTGTGTGTCAAATGCTTAAATACAGCTTTTAGCTGAAATTTTTTGCTTCTTTCTCTTTTTGGTATCTCCATTTGTTCTTTCCATCCTTATCTGTCCTTAGTATCGTTCATTCAGAAGGTTGTTTTATTGGGTGGTTAGTCCTGTATCAATGTGAAGCTGTTATGCGTCACCTGATGAGGTTTTTTCCTCTGGTTGATTTTCAAGCTTCTTCATTATTGAGGTCCAGATATTTACAGACTATTTAGATGAAGCTGAAAAGCTTCTACTGAATCTGAGTTTTAGAGTAACTTTACCTCTGTAAATATCTCGCATATGTTAGAACTCACACTGATGCAGATGTTTCAAGCCAGACATGGGAGATTTTTTCACTTAAAATGCAGCTTGCAGGTCTTGATTGGAATTTACATAAATGATACAATGGTGGATCTTCACTAACGAGAAGAACACTTTAAATAACACAACATAAAACGAGAGTGAAGGCAAAGTATTTTGTGCATTAGCACATCTTGGCAGAGCTAAATAAATAGTAGGTCCCCTGTAGTGTTTAATTTAGCCTTTTAGCATATGTTAAAACTACTAACAGGGTTAGGTGGGGGAAGAATTCTCAAGGCCAATTCTCATCAGTTTGCTCTGGTAATCAGTACAAATGATGCTCTGAAGTTCTCTTTAGCTCACAAATACTCTATTCTACTGTGTAGAGCTTAATTTTAATTGTGAAAAATAGATGTTAAAACCATTTTAAATTTCTGTAACTAGTGTGTGAAAACGACATCCTGAAGGCATTTCCAGACATTGAGGAAAACTATTGCATAATTCCTTTAAAAACAAACAAACTCGTAGCAAAAATCACATGATACCCTCTTCACTTTCTATTTCAACCCAGACCATGAATGAAATAGATCTTTATGCTTTCCAAGTTGGGTTTCTTTTTAACCTTCGTGCAGTTGTTATCACGGTAAATGGCAGTAGTGATCATCTGCAAGTTAGTATTTAATGTTGAGGCAATGGCTATAGCTAGTGGATCTTACTGGAATTGTTATGCTTTGCATTTTCTCAAATATAATCCATTGTTTTTCCTGTTTAAACCTGGTTTTAGTGTGATTAATTGGAAAAGGTCGATGCACAGCAAAACTCCTGTGGTAATCCCAGTCCCACAGTAGGCTGGGAGGGATTTCAGAAAAGTTATGAGGTGGGCATTGCTTGAGCTGAATGCAAGAGCCTGAATTTCTCCTGCTGTTGACATCCTCCCCTTTATGTCCGTGGGATGCTTGGATTCCCCTGTGCAGGCTCTCCTGTAAGACTGGCACCTTTAACACCTCTCTGCAGAACAGGCAGCTGCAGGATTTCCTTTAGTCTGCCGCCCTCACCATTGAGTACTGAAAGAGTTGGATCACTTCAAGCATCTCACTGATAGTCATACTCAGCACAGGTACTCGCTGTCTCGCTTGCCATTCAGCTCTGTGGGGACTCTGGAGGCACAGTATGAAGTTTTTCCTGTGAGAATGAGGAGGGAAGTTTTATTCCCTCAGCTGTAAACATGGAGTTGTGGGTGCATGGCAGTGCCCCATATCACTGCAGACTGTTGTGCTCTTTCCATCTGTGTATGAAAAACAGGCAGGAGGGTGAGAGTGAGATATTTTGAGGGTCACACAACCTCACATGGACACGTCTGAAGATTTCCAGGAGCTGCCCACTACTCACGTGGGCACAAGTGCACACCTGTGAGATACGGGACACAGCGTAAACAAAACATGTTTGCATGAGCCAGTCTGCACATCTGCTTGTTATCGAGGAGCCTTGGCTGACAAAGGATACCCCCATGCCATTTCCCAGATCAGAAGGATCCAGGAGGGGCTTCTGCTTACTCTTGGAAGTACAACTACAGGGGGACTTGATATACTTAAAGTGTTGGTAATTCTGATGCTAAGGCTCAATTCTATTGAAAAGTTTCGGGGACTCTCAGTTTTACTTTAATTCTCTGACATCGATATTTGCAAGCAAACCAGAAGATGTTTCTCCTCCTCTGGTTGTAATTTAATATTGTGCAATTAGTTGCCCAGTAGTGCATGTGTTGAAATGAAGTTGTTTAAATGGGAAAGTCTGTGTTTTAGGATGAGTCCTGATGACCGTCATCAGTCAAGTAGAGGAAATAGTGACTGTTCTCCCTTCCTTCAGGATTAAGTGGCTGCAGGGCATTTTGTTTTCCTGTCAGGATGTGGACAGGGGAGGATTATAGCACTTTAGATTCTTGTCAGGGTTGAGTAAATTCTGTGTGAGGAAGAGACACTGACCAGAGAATTCAATGAAATAACCTGTAGAAGAGAATGGCTGCAAAAAAAATGATGAGATCAACTTGTTCGTTGTTAGAAAGGGCATCCTTCAGACAAGATCCAAGTCTGGATTTCCTCTCATGGCTTGATGGGAACAGACATTAGCTTCAGATATTACTAGCCTTTCTTCCTCTTACTGCATCCCCAAAACCCCAGTATGTTTGGTTCATTCTGAACACAATTTTTCCTCAGTGTTATGTATTAAAATTTCTGTGCATTCAAATCTGTGAAATCCTTCGGGATGAGATGAGGTATAGGAGCATCCCCTGGTAGTAAACCACCTCTGGATCTTTAAACCTGTATAAGAAAGTAGCATTTGTTGAGGGAAAATAAATAATATAAGTTGAAGTTACAGATAATGATGAACTTACATTTTGGTTTGGAGCATGTAAGATACATCTTAGACGGAGTGTTGGTGAGCTGCTTCTTTCTCTCTTTTCTTACTAGCTTATAAAAAGATTTGTGACACATCGTCTCTTGCTTTTTATCCCATTTTAAATTACCCTGTTCTTAAAATATGTTAATTATGATAACAGATCTAGGGTTTGATCTTAAGAGTTGCCAGTATCTCTATTTCGTTATCTTCAATATGAGAGCTCTTCTTGCATCACAGATTTAGATTCTCTAATTGCATATTGACATATGGAAAGTAGATTTGTAAGTACTTTCTGCAGTCCTCAGATGATAGGAAAAAATCTCTACCTTCTGCCCATACAGACATAACTTAAAATATTTACCGAGCACTTAAAGCTAAAAGGCTAACGTGATGGAACTGGCCACTTTGTACTGTGTGACAAGCCAGCAGCATGGCATGTCAGGTGGCAGAGAAACGTGGCTTTTCTGCAGAAGGTGTCTCCAGCATCCCAGTGGAGGCTGGAAGTTCACTGCCACTGAGTGTTTGTAGGTATCTCGCTGTGGGGTACAGTCGAAGCCCCTCTGCTTAATCCCCCTAGAAAGTGTGAAACCTTTTTTCCCCCTTTCTATAACCCCTCCCCTCTATCTCAGCCCCATAGTGTCCTGACCATGCTTTGGACACGTTCTGCTGCTCCTGTCTTTAACTTCTCCATCCATGTGCTCCCAACTTCAGTGAAGGTTCCCCCAACCCCCTCCCTGTGGCGAGCGCTTGGTTCAGCTGCGTTCCCCAGCTCTGCTGGAGCAGGAGCAGTAGCACAAACCATATGATTCTTGACAGCTTCACAGCTGTCTGCACCACGCTGCAGAGTAGCTGTGAAACTCACTGCTCCTGTTGTTTCACTCCACTCTGCCTGCGGAAAGCTACCGCTGGAAGTTGTGATGCCGGAGCTGCCTTCCAGGCTCCAGAAATATCAGCTTTACTCCTTTTCAAATAATACCACTTGAAAAGTTAGTTTATTTTTTTTTTTCTTGATTACTCTTTCATGTTTCTCTTTTATAGACCTTAACATTATTGCATATTTGCTATGACTCCACTTTAAGGAGCTTTGTTTATTTGTTTGTAATAATCCTTGAGTCTTTTAATGAGCAGTGATTGTCTGTCCTAACAGGATGTATGAATAATTATTTATTCCACTGTGGATAATCTTGTGTTTGTAACTAGTGTAATTTATATACCATGGTGTTGCCTGTTTAAATCTCTTAAGTCTCCTCACAAGTCTCTCTAGTCTCAACCATCATAAATAGCTTTACTTTCCCTGCTTAGGAACTCTGCCTGTGAGGCCGGATCAGGTTTCACTGCCAGTCCAGTGGTTACAGTCACTGACAGGGAAATAATAGTGTATTTGTTGCTCTGGCACACTGAAAGCTAGCTATAAAATAGACATACGTACTGTTCAGTGTAACTATTCATTTTTCACCGCTCTTACACTACCTTTATCCGTATTTTCTTTGCATTTTTTTTATCTTCAGGTATCTTTTTCTAAAGATTTCTGGAACGTGTCAGACATTTGCCATCAGCTCTGGGGGTTGTGCTGGGTCCTGCTGGTTGTGTGTTTAAGTAGATCAGTGAGGGATGTGCAGCCGAGGCCACGAGTTGAGGACAAATGTTTCCCAACAGTACCATAGGAAGGTATAATTTCAGTACCATGAATGGGACTTAATTTTTCTGCTCACCAAAGTGCATGTTCCCATGGTCCATCTGCCTTAATGAAAGTGCAATCCTACCTATCAACCATAAGTAAAAAGATTTGGTTTCATTCTGGGCTTCATTTTGGGCTCATGGTATGCTGTTCCCTTCCTTAGCATCTGACTGTCTGGTATTACCAGTATTGTAATAATTCAGGTTTCTTTCTTCTTTTTCTTTCTTCCTAGTGTTGCTCTACAGTGAGAGCAAAAGGAGCCATCCAAGAGTAGGATAAATCAAATCTCAGGGGCTTTGCTGGATTCTCAGGGTTTTCTGTTCTGATCTGGAACTTTCCTTTTCCACTTCCACTTTTTTCTATTGCTGTTCTTGTCTCTCCAGGCTGAAAAGCACAGGCAGTCTTTATTTTTTCCCCCCAGAATTTAGTAAATATTATACAGCAGTTTAGCCTTTAGGTTTTCTCTTCCTCCCACTTCACTTCCCTCCTCTCACTCAACACAGCACAGAGTGTCCCAAATCCAAATGTGCCACCTTGGAGATGCACTGAAATCTATTTAAATGGAAGCCAGGCATAACCAAGCCTCTACCCAAGTGCCTGATTTCCTGAAGCATCTTTTTGGGGTCTTCGGGGCATAAATACGAAGAAAACAGTATTGCTCATTTAAGCATAAAAAAAAATGTGTTAAATGGCCTTCCTTTAATGCAAACTGCATTAGTTGCAGAAGTTCACATTTTAAGTTTGTGGATATGTTTATTATAGAAATATTTTTCAGTAGCTTCCATATGATGTGACACAAGGAGTGCTGTCAGAACTGTCATTTCAATCCTGTCGCTATGTTGTGCATGTTAAAACATAATTGCAAATGGTACGGGGTATTGCAATGGTCACAGTTCTGTAAATATAAAATTCCTCCAGTAAAAGTTTTAGACATCATGTTGTTTTTAAATATTGAAATAAATGAGGATGTTTGGATTTGTGTGTGTTGTGTGCTCTAGTATGTGTGACTGTAGCCATTGCTGTGGTTTTCTCTGTTATTAAAACCTTTTAGTGTATAGTATTTGCACATTGTGTTACACATAAGCTGTATGTGCTTCCAGAAAGGTATATATATTGTAATGTTCTGTGTGTTCTGCAACATTCTGATGCCTTTTAGCAAACACGTCTAGAGACACAGAATTTGGGATATTTTAATCATTTGAATATAACATGGAGATTTTTTTGTTTGTTTCGTTAATCAGGCAGTTTTGTGAACAGAAAAAAAGTTATTTTAATGTTACTGTGAATTAGCTGGAAATAGTGTGGCTGAATGCTGAGTTTTGATACCTGACAGCAAGTGGGAGCTTTTATTGTTTTTTTATAAAGGGTTAAATTAGCATGAAATTTGCTCTTTGATGGGGTATCCTCTGCTGGTTTTCTCCCCACAAAAGAAGTAATGATCTTCCCTTTTGCAGCGAACAACTCTGCGCCTTTTGTTACTGTGGAGAACGGAGCTCATTAGGACAAGGAGACTTAAAGCAATTCGGTCCAACTCCTGGGTATGTTATCCCATGGAAAAACCAGCCTTTAAATAAGAGTGAAGCCAGCAACAGCACCGATGGAGCTTGTGAGAGAACTCCAAGGCAAAACTCAGTGCCGCGCAAACAGAGAGGCCGGAAGAAGTAAGTCTGTTTTACAGTAAATGTGAAGTATTTTTATTTTGCATGAAGTTTAGGAAGGACCTTTAGTGATTATATACTGCAGTAGGCAAATAACCTGTATTTGTGAAAATGTGGGTTATTAATACATTTTTGTAAGGAAGAAGCAACATGTATAAAAACCTAACTAAAAACAGAACCCCACAACAACAAACATGCAAGCGGTATAGCAGTAGCTGTCTCTTCTCCTTTTTCAAGATAGGTTGGTTTCTTCCCTGAGTGAGAATCTTCACTCTGGAAGAACGCAGAAAAGAGACATAGTTACTGTAGAGCAGAGCTCTACTTGCGGTGCTGAAGTAAAAGTACACATGAAGGGAGGAAGAGGATGGACTTTTAACACCTCAGACTGGAATAATGGGCAGCCTTGCCAATCCGCCTGGAGCTTCTCCGCTTTCGCTCAGCGCTGGCTCTCGCCCTGGTGCCGGTGCTGTTGAAGGCACACAGCAGTGATTGCTGCCCTGCAGGATTGCGGTTCACTGGCAGCTCTCCCTCACAGGGGCTTTGGCCATGGCCCCCAGGCCTCAGGAATCATGAGGGATGACAGGGCATGTGTGGCCCGCAGTGGAGGTGTGTCTGGCCAGGGCACTGGGATGATCAGAGCCGCGTTTGTATGGGCGCGGGGGTCCTGTCACTGGGGGCTTGTGTTGGCTTGGGTTCATTCAGGGTTGATGGTGAATGTGGGATCGCTCAGTGCTGGCTGCAGCCCTGGGGAGACAGGAAGGGAGCCAGTGGCAATGTGGGCTACAGGACACAGCTAAGGGCTGGGCTGTGCGGGGTTGAGGGTGGTGAGGAGCTCTGGGTGTTGTGGGGTTGAGGGCACTGAGGGGCTGTGGGTGGTGTGGGGTTGAATGCAGTGGAGGGCTGTGGGTGGTGCGGGGTTGAGGGCGATGAGGAGCTGTGGGCGGTGTGGTGATGTGGAGCCGCAGGCGGTGCGGGGTTGAGGGCGGTATGGGGCCTCGGGCGGTGTGGAGCTCTGGGCGGTGCAGGGTTGAGAGCGGGGCAGTGATGCAGGGCGGTGATGCGGGGTTGAGGGCGGGGCGGGACAGAGGGCAAGGCGCCGATGCGGGATCGTGATGTGATGCAGCGATGCGAGGCAGTGATGCGGAGCCGCGGGCGGGGCGGCGATGCGGGGCTGAGGGCGGAGCGGTGTTCCGGGCCCGCAGGCGGTGCGGGGCGGTGCTGATGCCGGGCGGTGCTGGTGCGGGGCGGTGATGCAGGGCTGAGGGCGGGGTGATGATGCAGAGCCGCGGGCGGTGCGGGGCACACACCGGGCATGGGGGGATTGGCTGCGGGCGCGGGGCTGACCGGGCAAGGAAACAATGAATGAGGGAGGCAGCGGCTGGCTCTGCCACACTCCCCGTGTCAGACCTGTCCGCGGCTGTGCTGCTGCTGGAGAAGCTGCTCAGCGTGTTCTGCACTCGCTGGGATTGCTTGGGTGCACAGTGTGCGTTTTGTCCCCGTGTTGGTGGTGTGAAAGTGTGCATTGTGTAATGCCAGTATAGAAAAGTGGCTTTTCTTAAATCTAATAAAAGTAACGCCCTCACTTCAGACTGTATTCTATAGGTATATGAAATACTATTTTCAGAGAACTCTATGGAAAGTGTTTCTGTGCAGGATGAGATTGCAGAGTAAATTGAGAAGTTCTTTGCATGGATTGATTTGATCTTGTGAGAAAGCTTTTTTATACAGAAAAATGCCTTGTCAGTTGGGATTTAGTTTTTCTTAAAGATCCTTTAAGTTTCAGTGGTGTGAGTAGCAGTTCAGGGTTAGAGGAGGCTCCGCCGTGATGGGGGTGAAGCACAGGCACAGGTTGCCCAGGGAAGCTGTGGATGCTCCATCCCTGGAAGTGTTCAAGGGCAGGTTGGATGGGGCTTGGAGCAACCTGGGATAGTGGAAGGTGACCCTGCCCGTGGTAGGAGGGTTAGAACTAGAGACCTTCCAACCCAAACCATTCTGTGGTTCCACTGGACATAAACGGTGTTCAGGAACCAGTTTTGTCAAACAGAACATAGCGCTTTGTTAAGGAGATTCTAAATGTTGATAGTGTCAGAATTAATAGGTTTCAGGGTAGATTTTTTGTTTTGATGATGCAGGTTATGAAGATACCATGTAATAATGGAAAACTTTCAAGATTTCTTGGGTGGTGCAAGAGGCATGTTACCCTTTTCCCCATAAACAAAGGGCTTTTTAAATGTATTTATGAATGTAATGACTGAAGTAAAGCATGCATGGTTTTTCGGAAAGCAGAGTTACTACAGGTAAAAATTCCAGTGCTTACTTTATCTATTGACAAATGCATACAATTGAGTTATTAATAGCAGAGAGTAATCAAGTTCAAAGAACCTTAATGGAAAATGCAGCACCACCTTTCCTTCCAATTGTTGAGGCATCAGTGATCAGGTCTCTTATCAGTAAGCCTAAATGCACACCCTTAGATGTCCAAGATATTCTTTAGCCTGCAGGAAATAAAGGCGGAGTTGTCACTTCTGGATTTTTTTAATGGAGCAATCTGAGTTGTATGAATTGTTTTCTGTTGAGATTAGAATTTGAGGAACAAATTAATAAGGTTATAAACTAGTACAACATAGTAGTCTTATATCAGTGCGTTTTTTAATCTCCCCCCACTCCTTTCCTCCAGTTCACCCTCACCTTCTGTTTTTAACATCTGGTGGCATTGTATAAAGATGTTTATTTCCAAACTGACTTTGAAGTCCTGGTCTTCTTTCTACCTTCCCCCTGTAGTTGTATTTTCTCTAGGCACCTCACCTCTGAATGTTGTTACCTAGTTCTCCATTCCAAGGGTTGGGCAAGTTTTAATATCAAACAGTCAAACTTAAAGAAGCATGTTTGTCCTGAATAACTGGAAGAGAGCAGCCTTGTTTACTGAATATCAGCTTTAACTGGAAACTGTTATTGGGAAAAGTGTTGGGCTAAAATGTAAGAAAGAAAGACTTTCGTTCATGTTGATTTATATTTTATCATACTAGGAAAAATTTTCATCCAGTTTTTCTGAGTTTTGTATCATTTGTGAGTATCTGGCTAATTGAAAAAAGAATGTGGTCATTTCTAAGTTTGTTTTTCTGCTTCTTGATACAGATCTCGATTGAGTATAGCATCATGTACAAGTGTAAGCACCCAAACTGCTTCTGACGATCACATTGTCAAATTCTGGGATGAACTCAGTTTAGTTGGCTTACCAGATGACATTGATGTTCAAGCCTTATTTGAGCCAACAGGTAAGATCCATTGTTACCCTCCTTTTTTTTCTCAGTACAGTAGCTACAGTGACATGAGTGAAGTTTTACAGCTGTTGATCTTTTGTGATGTGGTGTTTGTCAAGGCTTTGATGGCGCTTTGGTAGCTTTTGCCCATGTCAGATTGTGTTTTTATAGTCCTTTCTCCAGAAAAGAGAATCCTGTATGGGGAAATATTTGTAACCAACTGCTGAACTGGTGTTCAGGTAGTAATACCTTCAGTACCATGATTCTGTTTTGGGGAGAAAAGGGAAAAGAAATGAGGCACAGCTTAATGTAATTCTCAAAAGTCTTAATCCTGTGACGTTACCTGATCTGCTGCAAATGCAGGGTTATTGGTAACAATGGAATAGAAGATTTAAAAGAGCAGCATCATTAGAGCAATAGAGGCATAATGCAATTACATGTTTCCAGAATCTGCAGGTTTTCTGTCAGAAAACTGTCTGGTTTGTCATCTGCTCTTTAATTTTAATGGAATTTTCCTATTAACTAAGTTATAAATTACTTTTTCAGAAAGCAGCTGTGTCCAAATGCTTTGATGCCAGTAGTCCATTCACATACTTTGCTTCAAAAAATGGAAATATATCTGTATAATAATATAAATGTTACACTTTCATGAGTGTGGAAACTTACTTTAAGGTCTAATTAAGAGAAAAAAATAAAATCCAATGGCTTTGTTTAAATAATTACACTATAGTGTGTGTAGATGGATTGGTGGGTTCATGAATCTACATTTTAAAAGTTGCTATTATTTGTAAATGACTCTTCACAAGCCTGTACAGAGATTTTTGAGAATTTTTTTTGTAGCTTGATCAATCAAGTTGACAATACCTAATTTCAGCAGCTAGCATAAACCTTCATTTCTAATTCCTATATAAAGCAGTCAGAGAATTCCTTTAGAAGTATGCATAATTTGCATTGTTTTCCCCAGAAATTAATTAGAAACTTCTCGTAGGAGTTACCTGTTGAATTCTACAAATTCTGGTTTTTTGGGGGTTTTTTGTGGGTTTTTTTGTTCGTTTTGTTTTTGTTTGTTTGTTTGGGTTTTTGGTGGTTTTTGTTTTGTTTTTGTTTTGGGCTTTTGGGGTTTTTTGTGGGGTTTTTTTTGTTCTTTTCTTTTTTTTTGTTTTGTAGTTTTGTCTCAGTGTATTTATTGTATTGACACCATTTTCTCAGTTGTGTATATGGGTTTCTATTCATGCTGTATTTTGAGCTTTTAAACACTTTGTAGACTACTAAAGCATCATATGAGCATATTTTACATGAACATACAGGTATGTATCCAGTCCTTGGGAATCATAAGAGTACAAATGTAGGCAAATGTTACCTACCTTGAAATATAAGGTCAGATGTAACTCTGTGTGTCAGACAAGCATTGAATGTAGAATCATAAAGTCAGAGATTCCTATGCACCCCAGTGCTATTACATGATCAGGTACTTGAAAATTATAAACAGGTATAAAGGTGTGTTGTGTATAAAAGAAAATTGCAGTGTTTAGTGTCTGATAGTAACTGTAGTATATTCAGCATATGATAGTACGGGTTTTCAATGTTGCAACAAGAAAAAAAAGGAGGAAGAGACTTCTCTGAGACTTTTATCTGGAAAGTATTTACTGCTAGAACTGAGCTCCATGCTTGGAGGAAGTGCTTGACAGCTGTTCAGCCCTGGCCCTTTCTCTCTCTGAACACACCAGGTCACTGCTGGGCTCATCACCGCTGTGCGGAGTGGTCTGTGGGAGTCTGCCAGACTGAAGAGCAGGTATCGGTGAACGTGGACAAAGCTGTTGTCTCAGGGAGCACAGAAGTGAGTAAAAACATTTGAATGCTCAAGCCTGTGAGAAAACAGGGTGGGTAGGGTTGAAAAAAAGACTAATGCAATTATGAAGTGTAACTAAAAATATCCATGTATGGATCTCTGAGCTCCCATTTATATTAAGGTTTCCTTGGGCAGGTCCTCATGATAAAATCTACTGTTGCAATTTATTAAAAAGTTTCATGGAGTTGCATGAAATATGTCATTAATTAGTTTGGAGGTAACTAGAATGTAGGAAGAACCAGACTGACAAAAACAAGCTAGAGACAGAAGGAAAGTTGAGTTCAATTAGTAAATGCTCTGCTAGGTAGAGGTAATATTTATTGTACCAGTTTCTATTCTAAAATTTTATAACTTAAATATAGTAACAAATTTCTCAATTATTTCCATACCAGCTTCTAAAAGCAGGTTAGTATAGGAAAACTATAAAACTAACTTTTTGCCACAAAACTTACGTTGATACTTTAAATACTGATAGAAATGTGCAGATAAATATCTAGTTTTTGAATTTGAAATGGTAATGCCTTTGGAAAAGAAGATACCTTTGAAAAGGATGAACTTGTTCTGGTGTCGTATTCTGGTACCATTTTGAAATGTTGAAGTGTATTTCACATTGGTTTTGCCACATGTAGCTATATTTTTTGGTCATATTTAAGAATAGGGTTTTTAAAATAATTTTATTTTTTATATTAAATTAGCCATGCTATCAACAAATCTGTAATTTTTGCTGTTTTTCCCATGATCGTGCTTAGGCCTTTTTTCACTTGAGTCTTCTTGTTTTTCATGCATTATAATAGAACAAAAAATTTCGGCAGAAGATACCAGTAGATGTTCTCCATTGTGTGGACTAAAAAGATGCTTTACATCAGTCTTTCAATAGAAGCCATAGAGTACAGCTTTCCTTGCAGCTTCTTCTACTTCTGTTCAGATTAAGTAAATGCTTTGTTTTGAATAATTGAGTTAATTTCTCTGTTTCTGCTTTCAAAATAAAAGGCTATTCAGAATGAATGAACCTGTCAGTATTAAGTTCTAGATGAGCTTGAAAATGTTTAAACATTTGTGTGTGTGTGTGTGTGTCCATGTATAAAAAACAACAATAAGATTTGAAAGAATATTCAAAATTGAATTAAAAAAAAAAAAATCTTTCTGCTGAAAAGTTTTTGCTCCCTTGTTTCTGGCTTGTAGTAATTTTGTGATCAGCTCATTCCTGTCTGTAGTCATTTTTTCTAACAGATAGCCTGGTTGAGTTGTTCAAGTTTGTATTTTGCTGTATTGAATTTCATCCTGTTTTCATTATTTCGGTTTCATTTCTTTCTGTGCAGTACCTTGCTCCTCCCCTGTGCTCAGGGTGGTGGTGCCTCACCTTCATGTCATTATACCTTTTAAGTTTTGTGTAGATGTTTGCAGTGGAAATATTTCACTACAATTTTTTGAAGATTGAACATCTCTGCTGTTGCAGTTTCCGTTTCGGCCCCGTCTTTTCATGTGCTGCACTGAATCTTCCCTACTGATCTTTTCAAATTCTGCAAGTAGTGTTTAGATCACCCTGTTGCACATGTTTCAGGGCAATGCAGAGAGAGGAGAGGAGTTTGAATCGAGTGCCATTCTGCATATTTTCTATTCAATCTTTGCTGAAACCGTTGAGAAACTTCCTTTGTGTAGTCCAGCAGTCAGCCAGCGGAGAATGACGCTGATTTGGTTATTCTCTTTTATCCTTCTTGTGATATCCCCAGGGAGAGCTGAGAAAAGGTGCAACTGTGATTCTAGAAGAATAGCTAGATGGAATTGGACTTCTTTATCCCACTATCACACCAGGGATTTGTTTGCTTTTGATCTTATTTTATTTTTTTGAAAAAGAAGGACCAAACTCTTCTGTAGTTCCCTGTTCCTGACTACAGAGCAGAAGTGTAGTGATTGCTCAAGGAGTTTGTGTGGAACTGGTTTGAAGCCCAAGTAATCTTGTGTTTGCTTGGCTGTAGTGCTTGGTAATAATTTTTCCACTACTTTTTAGCTTGTTACTAAGATAAAGAAGGCAAAAAAAGGTATAAGGACCTGGTTATGCTCTGTGGTAGCAGAAAAGCTTATCTCTGTGCTAGTTATTTTTGAAAATAAGTTTTAAATGAAGGGTTAATTAATTAATTGAATGTATGTTTTTGTGTGGCAGATCTTGTACTTCTTTTCATTTGAGCTTCTTTCTAAGGTGATGTTCCTGCATTTTAAAAGTAAAGTTCTGTTCAGGTGTTCTGAAATCTGTTGGCCATGCAAATGCACTTATTTGCTCTGGGCATACAGAAAAATAGTTTAAATAAAACCAAGCTGTATGCTGTTTCCTCTGCTTGCCACCAAATTTGCTTTGGGTTTTGTTGTTGGCTTGGTTGGGGATTTCTGTCTTCTTGGAAGTCTTTTTGGCATGAGGAACTGGTTTGTGATGTGGTCTGGAGCACTGACATCTTTCCATAGATGGGAAAGTACATTTTCTTTTCCCTCTATTCATGTAAAAATGCATTTTTGAAGTGTAACAAACTTTTGATAGTGTATTCCTTTGGTTTAGGTCATTTAATTTGCGGAGAGCATTTTGGGGCTGTTCTTACCTTGAAGGTTTCTTTAATTTGTAAGCTACACTCATGTTTCTCATTAGTTAGGCTGCCTATTGTTTGCAAATCGGCTTTAACTGGATCTGACAGTGTTTCTTATTACTCTGTTTACCAGTTGAGATGTCCATTTGGCTTCACTGAACTTGTGATTGCATTAGTAAAGCTTGTGTGGACATATTTCATTGACCTGTTCCAAAATACGTATGTTTATCCATTTTGGTTTTCTTCTGGACCTTGGTTTGCTGAAGGTTTAAAACACAACACTACAGAGATCTCAGTATCTGTGAATGTCTCACAAAATACCCTGCTTAGCGTGTCTTTCTTCTTTAGTTCTTTCTTTTGATTTGCTCCTTGTGAAGGCCTGGCAAAGGCACCTGACCATCTTGTTTCATGAATTTGTGTCTAGACAGAGGTGGGTTCTTTGTCTTTGTTTCAGTCTGGGGTTTGCCATTCTTTACTGTTCATGAGTGCACAAACCTGCATCTGTGTATGAAGGGTTTGAAATCCCGTGTATCCTGTTGGGTTATGACAAGGGACAAAGAAAAGCTGGAACACACAGCCAGGTTTGTGGTGTAGGTGCCGCAGTTCATCTCACTGCTTGTCTTCTTATCTCAGCAAGGGAGAGTCATGGATTTTCTCAGAACTGCTTTCTAAGTTTAGGAGATCGTAAGAAAGAACTAGTGATCCTGGTGACAAGCCTGGTGCCAGAGCTTTTCTCAGGATGACTCCTAGGAATTCACCTGATTATCCTGGTACAGTATGTTAGGTGAAGAGTTTGAGCACCCAGATGTGGCAGATCCTTTCCCCCCTTCTTTAATAGCTTTTCATGGGGGTTTGGAGTAATTTTGTTTTGAGGTTTGAAAGAAAACAGCTCTTAAAAATATAAATGGGGGAGAGAAAAGTTCAAGTGATTTGTTTGATCCAAAACTTAACTCGATTTACTTATAATTCATAAGTGTTTTGTCTCAGTATATAAAATTCACAGTGAAGATGGTGTCGTGTTGTCTGTTTAAGGAATATAGACTTTTATTGGTGTTTCTACAGATATTTAATGTAAGATGCAAAAATTATATGAATTGTAGACTTAGTAAGATGACCAAAGCAAGAGAAACTGAAGAGAAATTAGAGATTTTTTTCCTGGAAAAAATACAATAGATGTGGACAAGTGTAGTTTACAGGTGTTTCTTATATTTCTGGCTTCAGTCTCACACTTTTTAAATTCTGCTGCTTTTTGGTATTTGGATATGTGAACTTACTGGCATGTAAAATGTGGAGCCCTTTAAGGCTTACATTTCTTCAGCTTTTAGCAAAACTTGTTTCTGAAATAGTGGTTTTTGAAATATTTTCAGGTATTTTTAAATTTTAAATAATGCTTTATAATTTTCATGTTTATTTTGCATATATTCAGTAGGTTGCTGTTTGTTGCTCTAGAGTCAGCTGAGGAAAAATAAAGTTTGCTAATTGTCTGCCTTACACTGTCTAGCCAGAGATTCTCTGTATGCTACAGAGTCCAAATAAGGTGTACTGGCTTTTTTTCCTCAATATGTAAATAGCTCAATTCAGAAAGTGAGTTTAAGGAAGCAGATAATGTGTTTGAACTACTTTTGAACAAACTGGGCACAAAAATGGAATGCAAGGGTAACTTTCCCAGCCAACTTTCTCTTCTGATAAGATGAATAAAGCAGTTTCCAAGTCTGGGAGAGTTTGTCAAGGACACTAAAGTCAAAGAAAACAGTGTTGGTGGAAACCAAGAAGGAGGTTCCTATCAGCTTGAAGACTGAATAGGAGAAACATGATAGTAATGAAAAGTCTGTTTTGAATTCTTTGCTCAAGACTTAATTCTAGTCTGATGCTTACCAAGCTAGATTGGAAAGAATTAAATTGAGCAGAAAGATGGGGAATATAAAATTTTATGCATCTTTTAAAATTACCCGTATTTTGAATTTATCTTCCCCCCTTAGTCTCAGTACACTTCTCATTTTGTTGAAAATTGTCCATGTTTTTAGGGGTGTGTGTGTTTTCTTTGTGTTGCTTCCAGCTGAAAACCAGTTTGGCTAAAACAATACTTCCTTTGTTGTTCCTTGTATGTAAAAATGAGTATCAACATCTTAATGTACTGTTAACTTCATGCACTGTGGTGGGTTCTGCCCATGTAACCATAGCAATTTTTCATTTGGTTTTACTTTTTGTTGGCAGAAACTCTGTGAGAAATGGCTTAGATGACAGAATCCTGAATGTAGGGGTGGTGTTGGCTTCATGTGTGTCTCAACCAAGCTGAACAGAGCATGGAGTGATGTGGGGTTTTTCTAGATAGAGTACAGGGTTTGCAGTTTTTTGATGCTTTGAAAGCTCTCTTCTTTGTTTTTCATTGTTGCAAGAACTGCTAATTCTTAAACCAGAGGAAAATGCATGAAGAGAATGTAATCTATCATAATTTATACCATTTCTAGGCAGAGTCCTCTGTATTTGCCCATTTTTCAAGGAGGAGTGTTGTAATATGAAACTAAATTAGCAGCTCTGGTATTCAGAAATTCCTTTCCCAACTCTTAAGTTTTTTATGGTGCTTTTGCACACATAAAGCGCTTGACTTATCCTCATTTCCATTCACTGTAACTTGGGAGGGACTACCTGCCTGCTCTTGGGAGTGGCTTTTTTGATTTTTATCTTACTAAGTTTTTTTTCCTGTACTTGCTTTTGTCCTGCAACTGAGGAAGTACTGCAGGAAGTATTCTTCCAAAATAACATCTCTACTTTTTTTATGGTTGCTGTCCCTTAGAGAACTGCAGCACAGAAAGTGCTAGAGAAAGAAAGACTGGAGGAGTAATGACATATGTCACACCAAGAAGACACTTGCACATGCTTTAGGTCAGTTTGATAGTTTTGTTCAGTCCCTGGCATGTTTCAGACATGCTGTAACATTTCAGCAATGGGGGCCATGGGCTATTTCAGTTTTCCATGAGTTTCCCTCTTGGTATTTTGGAGTTTCTCTCAAGATCTCTCGCCACTTCCCTGCTGATGATGACAAGCACTGTTTTTAAATGACCTTATTGACTGAGGGTACAACTTTGGTGACAGTTTAACACTGCAGATTATCTTCCATGATTTACTCTGTACCAGAATGGTTTGGATTTTGGTCACTCACAGCCAGATCCTTGTTGTCTTGAAGAACATGAATTGCTCTTACAGCTTGTAAATGACGTCAGAAAGCTCATGTCAATTGTTTTGTAACTGTATTTTCCAAGTTCTGCAAAGCAGTTATGGTATCTTAAAATTACTGTAGTTGGCTCTGATTTACACATGTAATTCTTTTGGAACGCCTTTAAAGGTACACTGTATATTATGTCAGTATAGCTTTGGTAAATCTGTTCAGGTTAAGGGGCTGCCATGGGACTTCTTTGTGTGTTCAGATATTTTGTAGGTCCAGCAGTCTGAGAACAGATACTTGCCTGCTTATTAAGATCCACAGCTTACTTCTCGTTAGCATTGGCAGGTGAACAGCAATGAAAGTATTCTTTCATTTGGGCCAAAATAAGCTTTACCATGACATGTCATTGTTCAGTTGAGGTCATGGAATCACAGAATGATTTGGATTGGAAGGGACAGTAAAGATCATCCAGTTCCAACTCCCCTGCCATGGGCAGCGACACCTTCCAGCTGGGTTGCTCAAAGCTCCATGTGGTGAGAAGACAAGGGGGAATGCCTTCAAAAAGAAAGGGGGTAGGTTAAGACTGGATTTAGAGTGGAAGTGATTCTTCCCTGTGAGAGTGGTGAGGACTGGCACAGGTTGCCCAGAGAAGCTGTGGCTGCCCCAGCCCTGGAAATGTCCAAGGCTGTGTTGCATGGAGCTTTGGGCAGTTTGCTCTAGTAGAAGGTGCCCCTGCCCATGGCAGGGGGTTGGCACTGCATGATCGTTAATGTCCCTTCTAACCCAAACCCTTCTTTGACTCTGTGATTTTATTTTTTCTTCTGCAGTGAAACACAGAACAGAAAAACGTAAATTACACTTCTGACAGATAAAGAGTTTTGTTTCCTATCAAAACACAGCACCTTTAAAGCTGCAGAGTTTAGGATTCAGCTTTCAAAACATAGTTTTCAGCTTCTCCAGTTGTCTCATAGACCACATTTTCTAGAGCAAAATAAAATACGTATTGCTAAATCCCTTGGTATTTAAGGCAATGAAGTAATAGATAAAACTGAGTAAATGTGAATCAAGAACTTAGCACTCCTCCTGGTACGTTTTTGTAATTATTTTGGCACATAATTTATGGATACATTGGGATATAATTAGACTCCACACTTGTATGTGGATCTTTAATGGTGTATTTAAAGGTTTGGAAAGAGCTATAAACTGGACTTGTCTGTCTGAATAGTTCTGGTCATAAAGTGAGAGGCAGTAACATGGGAAAAAATGTAGCTAAAGTAAGGTTAAACACTTTTCATGAAAGAAGGGGTCTGGGAATTATTTTAATTTTGAATTTTCCATTTATTGAGAGAAAAACATTTATTTTCCTAGTCTTTCTGACATAATTGTTGTTCACCTCTGAATACTTCGATAGTTGTATAAGTCTGGGTACATGGCTGAGGAAGAGGTTGTTTGTAAGTGTTGATTGTGGCAGTGTAATTGAGGTTTATTGAGTGAAGAGCTGATCTGTTTTTTTCTTCCCCACCATTTGTTATTGACTGATACTTCAGATTTGTACTGTGTGGTGCGAGATACACTGTTATCATTAAGTGACTTTCCAAGTCAGCCAGCCAGTGAAAAAAATGAAGGCATAAAAAGCTACAGTATTAAACTGAAACTATTTAATTAAAAACTTGTTTCTGAAGTAATCTGAGCAATATTAGGTTTTTCCCTAGCCAAAATTTCATTTTAAATAAATACAGAATTTTTCAGTTATTTTCCCATAATTAAACAATTTTATTGTTAACATTCCAGTAAGGCCAGTACTATGCTTCAGCCTGTTAAGGTCTTTGGAATTTTTACAAGTGGAAAAGTTTATTATGAATATGAATAAATACTTATCTCAAGACTGTATGACACATGCCCAATTTAGTACTTTTTAAAATTAACATTTCAAGAAACAAAAGATGTTCCTTTCTTTCGAGACACAAAACACTGATGTGTTTATGTGCTAACGTACAGTAGAGCATCAGTATACCAAATATCAGCAAAGTGTTTGATTTAGCGCTTTTTCTGGATACTGGTTTATGGAGTTTGACTCTTAACAAGTGCAAATACTTTAATGTGACTTTTCAGTCTGCGTAGTAGTTCCTTGTTTGATAACCTGTTATCCGTGTGATTCTGACCTGTTGAGTGGAAGGAGGAGCACGTGGTCATGTGAAACCTACTTCACTATAGTTACTTTTTTATATTGTCTTCATCATGTTGATTGTATTTACAAGAGGAAGGCAGGCTTTAATTTGTGAATCGCAGCTCGGAGGAGAATTTTCCTCTCAGATGAAGCAGAACAAAAGATGCACATTTTTAAACAAATTTTTTTGGAGATTTTTCTTTTGATGTGCTTTGTCATGAGCCTTCTGTGAAATAACATCTGTGTTTGTGTCCCTACCTATTTGTTTCCAAGTAGATGGAAAAAAATAATTGTGAATTTGTCTGCATAGCAAGTAGTACTGTCAGTGCACATTGGAACTCACTGATTAGAGTAGAACTGTGTCTTGTTCTCTATTTGGTCCCTAAGAACCAAGCCATTTCCCATGCCAGGGACAATGACCAGTGCATGAATTCTAATATATGCATTTTAGGCTTAAGTAAACTTTTTATCAGAGTGAGACTGAATTTTCCATAAACTGTCACTTTTTTCCAGCACACAAATACAATTTTTCTTACTTCCATTGCTCAGTGCCCCCTACAATTTTGCATACCTGAACAGAAGAACAGTGTCATTTCTGAATCTACCTCAGTGATCTTTCCCATAGTAACTGCACTTCTGGAATACAGCAGCAAACGAGAAAGGAAAATCCTTGAGTTACTTAGGCAGCATGAAGTGTCTTTCCTTAAGATGGTTCACGTGGCTTCATCTGAAGGGGGAAGTGTTTGATTTTTTAGCCTCCCCCGTTGCTTTTCCCTCCAGTGGTACTGCTGGCTTCCTGCCGTGCAGCCAGGAGGAGCTTCCAGGGAGCTCGCCCTGAGAACACTCCCATGCCACTCCAGTAGGAAAGCAGTGTCAGCCTTAGAGTTTTCAGTGTGGGGTTTTTTGAGCTGAACACTTTGAAAAATGCACCTTTCTTGAACTGCAGTTGTCGAATAGGTGGGTACCGGAATTGGGAGAGAGATTGTGGCTACAAAGATGTTTCTGAGGGGGGTTTGATGCTGAATAGGCGATAGGCACTGGAGATGCTGAGGGCAAGCTGAGGTGTAGGGACCAGACAAAGTGGACTGGGGGCACACAAAGAGACTGAGAAGCAGCAACAGCCCAGGAATGAAAGCCAAAGAGCCTAGCTGAGAAAGATGAAAGGGCCTGTGTTCCTGGAGGAATTTCCAGTGCAGGTTTCCTTTATTCAGTAGCATTCATGGAAATAATTTACTGAAAACTCTGAAGTGAAATTGTTCAGTGTGTGTTGCAAACTACTGAAGTGTGTTTCACAGAGATCTTTTCTTCCTTTCGCATGACTTGAGCAGAAGACACTTTTTTACATAATATGGCCAAAGAAACTCTCTATTTTTTTTCTCCCCCCAGTTCCCCTGCTGTATTTCATAAATATTACTCTGAGCATTATGGCAATGACATAGTAGTTCACTAACATTTCATTTCAAGATTCTATGATCTCGGGGGGGTTATGTGTTAAAAACAGGGAGAGCCTGATCTCTGAAGAGCAAAGAAAACCCGCTAAAGATAAATCACACTGTCTCTCCAATCAAGAATGTACCTTCTTCTTGGTAATGTGTCTTTTTGCTGGTGGGACTGAACCATTTTGGGGCTTTGCTGTAGAACATGAGAATGCAGATACTTGGGTGCTCCGTTTCTCTTGTCTTTCTGTGCTCAGCAGCAATGGCATTGTCCTTCAATGTCTACAAAAGAGAGAAAATGGTAGGATAATGCCCCAAAATTCTAAATGTGGAACAAGGAAATAAAATCTTGTTTTAAAATGTATGAAAATACTTAACAAAATTGTTTAAATTATTAGCCCATTAATATTTTCTGCAAATAAGAAAACTGGAGCTATGTATATGTTTAAAAAGTCAGGAAACCATACCCATCTCTTAACCAGCATGCTAACAGTAAGTCCATCAGAATTTATACAAGGAAGTGTGGCAGTACCATCAATCTCCTCACCTTTGTAGGTGTTGGAATGCAACCCTCCTTTTCCAGCCTTCTTACTACCTCACTCATGGTTGCTTCTGATTTAAATATTTTATATTCAGTCTTTTCCGTAGCTAATCTGGGGCTTTTTGTTGTTGGTGCTCAAGGGTCTAATTTTGCCTTTTGTGTGATAGTTGTATTTATGAAGAAAGGCTAATCAGTCTTTCAGAGTTAGTATTGGTTAGTTGTAGTCAAGGGGAGATCCTCAATATGCTTAGAGCATTATAAAATGAAAAGGCATCTTCAGCAGCTTTCTCCTTAATATATAGCACAGGAATAAAAGGATAAAATACCTCTATGGGACTAGTAGGTGTATTTGCTCAGCTGTAGCATTGTTTGCTTAGTGTTACACAACTGACTCTAATCTAGGTTTCACAGCAGTTTCCCTTTTATATAGTATTTTATTTAAGCATGTCTTTTAAATTTATCATGGATGTGGGTCACATGCTTTTTTTTGAATGAGACCTTTAATGTCCAGATTCTTTAATGAAATTAGAATTATAAAGTGGTTCTGATTATTCCGGTCAAAAGAGTCTGAGGTTTTTTCCTGTTTAATATAAATTATATTATGGGTTTTCATTTGGGGCTTTTACCCATCTTCAAAAAAATCTTACAAACATACTTCAATTTAAAACTCAGGAGTGCTCATATTAGTCTGTTGGCATCAGTTTGCTTTTAAGCAGTAGCCTAAAAACTGCTTCTGAGATTGGTGTACTCAGCAGCTCGCAAAATCAGACCATTAGCAAAAAATAGTTTTGAACTCCCTGAAGATTTTGTTATTGACTTCCATTAGTGTAAGTTCTGTCCCAGAGTTGCAGATTGGGCATAAATATTGCAGACATCAGTATGAAGTAGTGCCATTAATGCAGGTGTCGTTGAGTGTTTTTTTAATAACATGGAGCAAATCAGGCATGAGAGAGACATCTTAGGAATCTTCACAAATGTGGAGCAACTGCCCTTCCTGTGCAAGTGCATCACCTCGGTGGGAAATACATTACTTACATTAAAGCTATTTTTCCTAATAGGCCACTGTTGATACACATTTATTTATGTGAAAGAATTAGTATTGTTTATTTTCCTGTATATAGTTGTCCTCCCCATTCTGCAGATCTGACCTGGGAATAAAAAGTAGGCAGACAATAGTAGGTCTGCTGTCAGTAATGAATGTGTAGGTGTTCCATGAATCATAATCATGATTAATAATAAGAGTGCTATTGAGTAATATTAATTGAAGAACTGATGAAGTGGCATGTTCTCAAAGCAGCACTTCCCATAAGCTTTTTTTTACCAGTGTGTTTTCAGTGTTATTAATGTTTTCCTTCAAAGATCTCATTTTCCTCTTCAGTACATCAGGAAGGGAAAGTAGCTGTTGTGAAATAAATAAATATTTATTTCCTGAAGCACCTACCATTGGTAGAACTACTTGATACGCTATATTGCAGTGTCATGGTCTCACTTTAGATACATGTATTTAAAATAAAACTGCAAGTATTTCCACATCAAGCCTTTTCCTTTCCAGTTTTTAATTTATATTGTAATATTTCCTTTCTGTTCAAAACATTTTTGCCCACTCTGCTTCAGTATGAAATTGTCTTGCAAAGAACTGGGAAGAGTGACAGAATGTGCAGAATAAATAGTGAACCTGAATCTAAATATGCAATCCAACCAAATATTCAAGCAAATGCTGAGGGTTTTTTTCCTTTCAATTACTGAAGGTTGTTACAAAATATTAGGTGTTGTTTGTGTGGTATTTCCAGGGAGATGTGTTGACAAATCATAAACCTTTAAAAGCAAATAGACAACTTCTAGAGAAATGACACAAAGAAGAGAGTTCAGAGCTTTGTGAGGGAAATGCTCATTTTACAAAATGTAAATGGATTTGATACGTCCAATAAGAGTTCCCATTTTTTCACGTGTCATACCAGGTGAGTTTTTGTAATGAGAGTAACTTGAAATAGATGGCAAATCATTGGGAAGACTGTTACCATTATGCATCCATCATATCAGAATGTGCCTTGGGCACCTCCAGAATGTTTGCTTCCTGTCAGACATAAAATACTGTGATGGATAAATCCCCCAGTAAAGGTCGGCCCTGGCAGCAATGCTCACTCGTCTGAGAAACTGAAAGGTCAGGATACTCAGGATTCTATTAGGACTTAGAAGCTGAGCATCTCAGTAACGTGTGGTTGTACTTTCACTCCTAATTTTATGTGAGCTTGTTGTGTGTGGTGCTTCTGGAAGTTCATTTCTGTAGGTGAGAGTTCTGTTACAGTCCTATTCACCAGCTGAGTGTTTTTCAATCTTTTCTGAACTCCTTTAATTGAAATAAATCAATTTTGTGGTAAACCATGTCTTGCCTTATGGGTGTTTTAAGTAAAATACTTGTCCTAGTACTGTGACAGAATTGTTATCCTAACAGTGTCACAGCATTAGGATGTCATCTGATGCTGAGATTTCTATGCCATCAGATAAAATTGGTTTTGGAAAACAGTGCAATCATCTTGATTGTTTTAATGATCTGAACAGCTCTCTAATACTACTGGACTGCTCACATGGATTAGCTGAGCAGCCTGTGCCTCTTGAGGAGTTTATTTGTAGATGATGATGATGATGATGATTAAGCCCAGGAACAGCAGTGAAGTAGACTTTCCACCGTGGACATGGGGACAGCCTGTGCTAAGGGCTCATGATCTTGCTGTGGACTTACAGCCTGGTCTGTGTGCAGAAAATCCCTGTCCAGAGCAGAGCCCAGAACCCACAGTAGAACTCTCAGAATCTCAGACTGGTTTCTGCTCTTTCTCCAGGCACCACATCTTTTGTTGACCCGAATTGTTTCCCCTTCACTAGCTCTGATGTATTATTCATGTTATTTCAATGCGGTTTTACTTTTGATAAAGGAATGGGATTTCCCCATTTGACTGTAAACATGGTGCGAAAAAGCTTTTAGGACATTATTCTAGCCCTCATTTAGCTGTAACCAGCTGAAACATAAATATCTAAACCTCCTTGTCCTGTCATTAGAGATTAAGGAAAAGCATTATGAAGAAGTAGGACTGTGCTTGGTTTGACTTTGTGCTACAAATGAAACAGAAGTTTCATTTAATTGTTTGTACCTTTACATATGACAATATTAAAAAACACCCAGAATCTTGTAGTGGAGAAAAGGAATTTAAATATAAAAGAGACCAAGTAGGAATTGGTGCTGGAGCAGAAGAAAATATGTACATTTACTAAGAGAATCTGTGACATATAAAGCATAACACTAATCCCTGGCAGTTCTTTTCCATTTGATGGTACTAACATCTCTATAATTAAGAGCAATGGAATTATTTAGAGGAAAACTGTGTTATAAACCATTCTTTTTTTAATTGAACAGCTGTAATTTCTACCAATGGAGCAAACTATATTATAAGAAAATGATTATTAGTTTAAAATGCAAAGTTAAATGAATGCAAAATTAACAAACAGATGGTGAAGAATTATTGTGCTTTATTTTACTCCTGGGTAAAAGGGCTCATGCAGGATTGTAAAAATGTCATCACACTTCGTAAACCTGAAAGCAAACAGAATTTGCAGTTGTGCACATCTGTTTTGGGACACTGCTAGAGGGTTAGAAGAATCAATGTTGTTTTCAAATAAGGGTATTCATCAAAAGGATATCATTTACTTAACAGTTATGGCTTCTGCTAAGCATCAGACTTAATGTTCTGTGGAATTCATTACAAAATTTGGCAGCTTTTTTCTTCACAAGCTACTGAGGCAGCATTCTGCAGAACTGAAACAAACAGCCCCTTCTTATCCTGACCTCCCTGAAGCTCAGAACAACAGTTGAATAACCTGCTTAGATGTCTGACCAGTAATTTTAAGGTTTTAGATTCTACGTCAAGATGTTGCACTTCACAGTGCTTACCCAAGAAATATCAGTGATGAAACAGGATGGAAAGATGTGGGGTTTATTTGTTTATTTCAGTGGCTAGTGAGTTAAAGAATTATGTAATGTTTGGGAATACCATGTCTTGGGAGGAGGAATGGGACAAATATATTTAAGTGACTAATATAGTCAAATTGAAAAAAAGCTAAAAGCCCCAGCCAGATAAAACATGTCAAGTTTTTATTAGGAAAGAAATTATATCAAATGTTCAAGCTGGTAGTTTCAAAGTATGCAACCTAATTGTTTTGGTTGAGTTCAATTGACAAAAATTAGTGAACTGAAGATGTAGGATTTTGTTTACGATGACTTTGTACCATTTGGAGAGGGCAATTTAGGAACAGCCAAGGAAATAGGAATTATGAACAATAAGGTACTGATTGCAGTCTGTGGGGAAGGAATATTAAGGAGGTGCTCACTAATGAGGAAGGTATTAAAGGCAGGAAATTCTTGCATTTTTTTGTGTCTCTACATAATCCAGAGTTTCTTGTCACCCCATCCCTTCTATTACCTTGTAAATTATGTGTATCAGTGAGTATATATAGTGACTTTGGCTGACGTTAATCTTCTGTTAAATGAGGGTAATATATCTACAAAATCTTTCTTAAAAGAGTGCATTATTAAGACAATAAAAAGAAAACACAAAGTAAGGACATGTCAGAAGCCAGGTTGTCTGCACACAATTAACATCCTATGCACACAGTTAGTGTCCTTTGCACGCAATTAATGTCTTTTGTGCCAATGCCTGATTATGCATCTTTAGTTGTATGACCACATGCAGAACAGTTTGTGCCTGGTTCAGTCCACAGAATGGACATTGCTGTCTTAGTATAAACCTCTTCATATTCCTTTTTTTCATTATTGTTTAGCATATAGGTGTGTAGACTATTCAGATACTGCAAAAAAAAAAAGAATTCCTCATTTCTACATGAGTTTTTCTATAATGTTTTTACTATAATGAACATGTGAATAACTAGTGTATACTTTTTTTTTCCAGATAACAGATCTGTGTGGCCTTGTTATGCATCTTAGGCTACATTTTACCCTAGAGAAATTGAATATATTTATGTCTGCTAATTTGGATGGCAAATTGAATGAGTTTCAGAAATACTCAGACTTACTTAAAGAGTTTGCACTGATATTACAGTTCTTCCTTCACTCTGTTGCAGTTTTGTGAGTGCACAATCTATGTAGAAATTAAGGCTGAATTTTTACAGGGGAAAGAAAATGCCAAGCTTTTAACAGTAAGACTAAAAAAACCGAAAAAACAAACAAAAAAAACCCCCCAAAAAACCAAAAACTAAGAAAAATTTTACTAGGTATCCTACCCAGTATCATCAAAGAGCTTAATGGAAGAAGTGAAACTAAACTCTTTTCGAGGCTGTTGCTCAGTTGTCATAACTAAGTGCTTTTCTTCTTCCACAAGCCATCCACAACCTTTTTCAATACTTTTCTTTTTTCCCTTTATAAATTTAAGTGCAGTCTCACAGGTAACAGTTTTTTTTCCTGGGGTGACTCCTCCTAAAAGATTTCTTTTATGCAGAAAATCCACATTTGATCTGTAATCCTTGTGTTTTAGTGCACATACATACATACATGTGTGTGTGCCTTCTCGTTCTTTTATCTCTGTGTCCCTGTGTTTCCTTGTGTTTGTGTGACTATCATTTTCTTTTGTCGGGGAGAAAAAGAAAACGGCAGACCTCCCAAACTGCAGGTTTAAAGCCTTTGTGGCTACATAGAGAGCATTGCTATTTGAGCTGGCTGAGTGACAGTGATACAGCACTGGGTGTCAGAGGACAGTGTACTTTTCCTCCTTGTAATCTTCATCCAATTTCAGTTGCCTCAGACTTCTGACTTCTTGTTCAAGTTGATATTTCTAGCCACTTCCACTCTTCATCTCTCCTTGTCTCTTTTGCCTGGTTCTTCCTGAGATCTGTCCCTTCACCATTTCCTGTGTCTTAGCACCTGAGTTGCCTTAGCTCTGTATCCAATTTTAGTGCCCAGGTTTGGTTAATTGGCCCTTGAAGTGTCATCCGTGCCCCTCCTCAGCTTCCATCTCCATCCATGGTTTCTCCTCCCAGTCTCGTCAGACTGATTAGCATAGTGAATCCCTTTTATTTCTTTGTCCCTTATTTGTCCATCTGTGTATTGGATGCTCCTGTTCCCCAGATGATTAAGTGATAGTAGTATCAGGAGCCTTAGAGATGTCTGCTTTCCATTCCAGTGCCATTTTTTGCTTAGGCTTAGAGTATTTATTGCAGACTTTCTCCCTCTAATACTTGTCAGACTGAAGGAATCTTAGCAGAAAGTACATGATGTCCAATCAGTGCTAGAAGTTGGAGAGGACCATTTATGGTTGATAAGAGTAGGTTTTTCTGTGATTTTTCACTGACAAACTTTTGGAAGTGTTTTATGTGAAGAAAAAGAAAGAAATAGTTTTCTCAAGCTTGGTCACATCTAGGTAGGTCTGCAGGGAAAGGGCAGAAGTTGCATCCCCCATACTAAAACTTCTGACAATTTGCAAGTCGCATGAATGAGGTTGTTTCTAAGATGAGCAAAATGTTTTTCTGAATGACTTTTCCATCCTCAGAAATGGTTGGAAAGTTTTGTCTTAAGTATAATAAGAGAATTTAGACATGTGTTATGAGAAGCGTTAGCCCAACTTTTTATTGTTCAGAAAACTTGCATAAATAGAAGAGAATTTGTATAAAAGTCTTTGTAAACAGTCTCCTTTCATATCCCTTCTTTGATAGTGCCATGCTGACATAAACTTTGGTGTGCTCTTGGCTGTGGTACCTATAGAGAACTTGGGTTGACATATAACAGCCCAAGACTGTCATCCAAATTTTGACCTCCCTGTGGACGTGCCTACCTGTGAGCTGTGTTTAAATTCCAGCTGCAGGCAATGGAGGTTTGGCCAGTATTGTCAGTGGAGCCTGAAAATGGACACCGACTGTTTGGCCAACTGAATTGCCATGAAGTAAATTCCATAAAATTACTAAGCCTTATTAAGTGTAATGAAGTTTGGATGTCCTCGCCAAGCCTTGTGTCATTTGGAAGCACAGTGTGACTGTATGAGCAGTAAATTCTCCTTTTACTTTAAATGGCTATATAAATGTACTTATGACATAACCTACAGAATGCTTGAGCTACTTCAGGATCCTTATTTATGATTTAGGAGCGCAGGAGTTGTGTTGTATTGGACAGAAAGTTGTCTTCGTCCCAGTATGTACTGCAATGACCAGTAACAGATGCCTAGAGAAGATCATTAAACAACAAGCATGTAGCAATGTTTCCCTCAATTATTTTTTCTCAAGCCTCCAACAATTTGTGGCTCAGCCTGTGCTCTGCCAACACAAAGAAATGTCTACACATACTTCTTAAGACCTTCCGAGCATGAATCAAATGGAACTGGCACAATAGTCTGTTTTCTGAGCCTGCCAAAAAGCAGCCTCAAACCAAAGCTGATGATTTCTGTTCTTGCCTTGTTTGTCCTGGAGTTGCTGATGCTGAAGCCTAATAACCACAGTTTAAATTACATTAAACATTATTGACCTTCTTGTTGTTGACAGTCTAACTAAACAACAGGCTCGTGCGTGCTCTTCTGCCACGGTGGATATTAGATGGGAATTAAGGGAGTAGCTGGTTGTTAGCTGTAGAAAAGCTTAGCCTCACTCAAAACATTTACATTATCCTAAATCTTGCAGAAAGTGAGGAGGTGAATAAAAAAACCCCCTTTTTCTTCATGAAAGTGTGAAAAAAGCAGCAAAGGCAGAGTCTGTGAGGGAAATCGTATGCATGCAGTTACTTCTCTAGCTTATGTAATGAGGACAACACAGCTTTTAAGGCACCCAAACCCTCCCATGGAGCTTCTGAATAAACAGGGTTTGGGAACATTTCAGATTATATGTGGAAGAATTTGCTTGCCATAAAGTTTGCATGTTTTCCTCTACCTGTTTCAGGTTTCAAATAAAAAATGATATCTTACTTTGCAAACTTGATTCTTGCAAGTTTTTAACCTGTTCACCACTACTACAAGAAACACCTCTGAAGAAATGAATGGTTTCGTCTCCAAATTCTTAAATGCCTTTATATCAACATGATTTATTTAGTGTAATTTTTAATAAAGGTGCAAAGGAGAGGCAGCTGGTGGGAATGAGAAACAAAGTAGTGACTTGCAAAGAGCCTGAAATTTTCACACTTAAAGGGACTTCTGCTTTCTACTTTGATTATGTGTGTTGAGTCCCTGTGTTAAGGTTTGAGGAAGAAAAACTGATCTCTGATTGACTTGCTTATTATAAATTGAAGTAATTTCCAAATTTGTGACATGAGTCATATAAAATTAAAAAGCTAGAAGGTAATTTCCAGTACTCCTGGAAGGGTGTTCTGTTTAGTACTTCTAATCAGTAGTTCAGTCGAAAGCCATTAATTGTTACGTTACCATCTTACTGCGTTGTGCTCTTTAGTGCTTTATGGCGCTTAAACCAGTGTATTTGACATGAGAGGTGCTAATGGTAATTAGTGTCTGCAAGCAATATAGAGCTTTTTCTAGATGATGGAGTAATCAATGAAGATTATCAGAATTAGCAGAAAACATTTTTCATTAATCACTGTTTATATGAAATTTTCTTTGTGCTCTTGTTAATGATGGGTTATTAAGATCCAGTTCTCTTCAGTCACAGGTTTGTGTGGCAGCATTTCTCAGTAGCTAAACAGTCTGAAATTTGTTCTTCCAGGTAATACATTAAATTGTTTCGTGAAGGACAGATGGCGGTACCCTGTCATAAAAAGAAAATTTCTTGCTGTTCTCATAGGTTTTGTCAGCTGATCTTTTTTAAAGAAAAAGTTCATAATCAGTTGAAAACCTTTTGTCATTTTGCTTAAAAACATTTTGCAATTCCTAGTACTAACATTTAGGTTTAGGACACTAATGAGGTTGCAAAGTACTTATTCAAAGACCTTATTTTATCCTTTTCTTCAATGTCTGCCTTCTAAGGGTTATTACTTGTCCAGTTGCTGAGACAATAATGCTATAAAGTAATTCTAAGGGCAATAAAATAATGGTAAAACATGACCTCTGATTAGTTCTTGGTACTATCTGGATAAAATCTTACATTATCTTATAGGCATCTTTTTCTAATCTGAATTTGCACAGGATTTTGGAGTGCTCTATGGAGCATCAGGGAAGTCCAAAATATGTAAACAATAAGCTGCTGCTCTTGTCACCATTTTCCAGTTCAGCCATCTGTTTCCATTAAAGCCAGTAGGATTTGTGACATTCAGCTGAGCTGAACAAGGCAGAGTTAATGGTTTTGTTTAGCAGGTTTTGGTGCAATTACAGTTGTAGCAAGGAGGTATGAGTTTTCATCTTACTGGAAATCTTGTGCAAGGTTTCTGCCACTATTTCATGGAGGATGTTCACCCACAGAGCTAGAACACAGAGGTGATTGATCAGGTTTTCTTACGTTTTTTGTTAGTTCACTTAGTTCTTCCTCTTTCACTGTATTTGTACAACATCATATTTGAGCCAATGGGATTAGTGATTAAAGGGAACTTTAAAATTAAATTTGGAAGATGGCATAGCTTTTGCTTTTAAAAACTAGTTCCTTTTCTGTCTGAAAAAGCAGATGTAAAAAAAAAGTCAAAAGGGCCAATTAGAAAGAGGAGTGGACAGTTTTAAATGATGGAAATCACAATAGTAAGACGTAGCAGAAGCAGGAATGGCCTCAGGGCTTTCTTGCTATGGACAAGTGCACAAGGAACTTGCTGAAGGGAGCAATTGGTAATCAGTGAAGGACGTTTTGAGTAGGAAAATAGTTTACTGGCTCTGCTCTGGTTTATTTTCTTGAATCTACTATGAATAAATAATGAACTATCTCCCCAGCTTTCTGACACCTTGTAAAGTTGGGCTTTTTTTTTTTTTCCTGTAGTACAGGAATGTAAAATTATTTGATCCATAAACAAAACAGTGTTTGTCTTGCTTTGACAACTTACCATTTTCCAATACCTGCCCTTTGAATACTCGGATTCATCTTCCACCCGCTTCATGTCACACCTTATTTTATGCTCACATTAATGAAACTGGAGACTCCAGACTGTCCCTGGCTCTGATTCTGTCCTCATATGGACATGCATCTCATGGGCAATATGATTTATTCCTTCATTCCACCTCCTGTTGTCACAACTCCATATTTTAGCAATAGTGAAGTAGTATTTGTTACTGCTTTTATTTAGCAGAACTTTTAATTTTTTTGTTTAATTTAGTACACTTTTGCTGTTCCTTTGGGGTCATGGCATGGGGCCTGTCTTCAGAGGAGTGTTGGCTTCTATTGCTGGAAAAGTAACTCTTCTCACCAACATCTGCTGCCAAAAAAATCCCTTTGGGCATTAGTTTCTTCAGACTGCTTTATCTCTCTTACAAATTCAGCAAATGTTAATATTCTGTGCTTTTTATTTGCTTCAGATGATATATACCACATTGTTTTCAAAGTGAGTGTTTCACTTATCTGCCAAATGCTTTTCATTGCCAGTGCAGTTTAGCAGATGGGTTTGAAGGGTTCAATTATATGTAATTGGGGCTTCCATTTTTCTTCAGCATCTTTGTGTGGTTCCTTAAATCAACATCAACATTTTCCAATGTTTTTTAGTAATCCTGTAGTTTGCTCATTTCTAATAATTTCATCATTTAGTCATAGAACATTTGGGAAAAGTTACATTCTGATTTTATATTTGCTATGTACCATGGTTGATCAGTGGTTTTGAAAAACAGATGTGGTATTTTAAAATGCCTTTTATTTTGCTGTTTATTCCATTATTCCCACCTTTTAATAAATGTTGGATTATCTGAGTGCTTACAGTTCCTTCGTAATTTTCTTTCCTGATTAAATAGTTATTAAGGGTCAGTGATGGGATCCAACGAAGTCTTGTTGAATACTTTTTTGAGGGATACATTTTGGACCTTAGCTTCCCCCAAGTCCCCCTTCCTGTTTTTATTTGTCCTGAGTAAGATCATTGAAATAAGTGTGACTTGTAAGAATTGGGTCTTAGCTAAACCTGATCCTTCTCTATAGGTTTTCAGAATGTCAAAGACAGAATATGGCAGTGGGTTGTATGTGGCTCAGTGTGGAGCTGCAGTTCATGAAGCTGGAGGCTCTGGGCTGCATTTTCATGGTTTCACATCTAAGTTCAGGATTTACTTTGTGCAGCATCCTCAGCAAGTGTACCATTCCCATTGTACTGTTTGAACGTACCATTTCCTCAAAGGAATTTCTTGCAGGACTTCGGTTTTCTTGGCTGTCCTTAAATGTAATTACTGTTGCTTCTGCCTTCCCCAGCTTCAGGAGCTCCATGTTATTATTTGCTTATCTTGTACCCCCTCCTCTCATCTGCATTTCAGCTGGTAAAGTAACAGAATCCACCGTTGCCATGCTGTTAGAAGGTGTTGGACGCATGGGTAGAGGTGAGATGTCCTGCAGATCAGAGGACTAGACTAAGCATTAGCCCAGAAACTTGGCAATAGTTCTCCTTGGTGATCCCCTTCAATTTCTGTGCCAGAGCTGTTTAGCATACACTAGTATTTTTTCTGTCTCTTGTCCCTCAGTTGTGATGCAGGCAGATGTTTTCCTGAAGATGTTAATTTCATCTGGTTTTAAAGAATACCAATGTAGCTGTTGACACAGGCAGCTTTGTGATTTGTATTTTTGTATGGGCTAGTTTTGATATCTGTGTACTTGTAGTAGCACTATTTCATGCCGAATTTCATGCCAGGCTTTGAAACAGAGAAGAATTATGGTAATAAATATTGTCTGTATTCTAAGAATTAAGCAGATGCAGTACATAACTTTTCTTTCATTTGGTTTATGCTCATATTTGGATGTTACTTGACACTTCAGCTAGTAATCAAACATGCCAGTGTTAGTATTATGTTTTTATTGTGAAAAACAAGTGTCCCTGAGCTCAGTTGTTGCTGTATATTATGTACGCGTTCCTGTGAGCCACTGACCCGTTTTTTCTAAAGTTTACGCAAAATCTTACGGTGCTGTGCCTTAAAAAGTATTGTTGCCTTGGTGAAAAAGTGCAAAAGCATGTTACAGTGCTTCGGGGACTGTAACGAATCTGAGAAAGAAAAAAGACTGATTAACTGAATCAGAAAGGTGTGGGTGATTTTTTTACAAGCAGACTGATAGACTCTGCTCCCTTTTGACTAGAGAACTGGAGGATCATTACATCGTTCTTTCTGAGAAATTATTTCTCTGGTGTCTAATAATAGCTGTGCTTATTTATGACTTCTCAAAGTTTGGTTATGATATTTGTGTAGTCTTGAAAGGCAAGATGAGAAGAAAGTGCAAGGTTATGTAATGTATTATCGTCCCAGAGAGAATTGTGTAATGCCAGTAAGATTTTTGGGAGAACATCATACTTGATTTCCATTTGCATTTCTGATTACAGTGTCTGTGGTTTTACATTACAGCTTACAGAGCCATGTGGTTTTTAGTCATAACCTATTGACAGCATGGTGTCATCTGCCTTTATTTTCAGAATAAATCTCCAAGCCTCATTACTGAAGGCATAGCTCAAGTCAGATAACACAGAACAAAAATGCTTTTCTGTGACAAGAAGAGTCTTTATCGTCAGAGCATATTTAGAGTGGGTTTCATTAAATATTTTATGTTGGAAGGATTTGGGAATGCCACTGAAAGACACCATCCATTGGTTTTCTTCTCCTCAGTATTCGCTACCTCCTACTGGCCAAGGTGTTCATCTGCTAAATGAAGGAGGGGAGCAGATCTGGCTGAAAAATTGTAAGAAAAAGTAATTTTTTAATAACTACGTTATGTATGTTTTTCAGCGATGTGCATTTTGTAAGCACCTTGGAGCCACTATCAAATGCTGTGAAGAGAAATGTACCCAGATGTACCATTACCCCTGTGCTGCTGGAGCAGGCACGTTTCAGGATTTCAGTAACTTGTCCCTCCTTTGTCCAGACCACATTGATCAGGCTCCTGAAAGATGTAAGTACACAGTGCACAAATGACACAGTTACTACCAGGTTTTATGAGAACTGCTGTCATAGGATCAGCTTAAGATTGTATTTATTTGGATCCTCTTTCACAGTTCATGTACTGAAAATTCATGTGTGTTCAGGGGTAGGGAAGATGTGAGTTCATACTCTTCTGTTTTTAAAGATCCAACAGTGCTGCACAGCAAAGTACTTTTAATGACAGAGCGTGGAAGAGGTTTACTGATAAGGCTTGGCTTCTGTTGGGTTTTAGTTCAAATTGATAGACTTGCTTGTCCTAACTCAAGTTAGAAAAACCTTCTTGCAAACACTTCAGGTGAATAATAGCTTTAGCTCTGTTAGGAGCTTTATTTTGTACTTGTTCCACAGAGGAGTTGTTTCCATAGCTCTCAGCTTTGTCTCAAGGAGAATAAAACAGTTTCTTCTTGTAAGACTTCATTACGGTTTACAATGAATGTACTTTTGTTATAAGGAGATTAGTTGAGAAAACTGAGTTAAAGTGGTAGCTATTAAAAATATTAATTAAATTTGAATTTCATAAGCATGATCAAGTTTTGTATGCTTAAGAACTACTAAATTTTTTGGGTTCATTGAATTGTTCATAGTTTTGAATGAAATAATAATGGAAAAAATTACTTCTTTTTAGCAAAGGAAGAAGCAAATTGTGCAGTGTGCGACAGCCCTGGAGACCTCTTAGATCAACTTTTTTGTACTACCTGTGGCCAGCACTACCATGGGATGTGTCTGGACATACAAGTGACACCTTTAAAAAGAGCAGGTTGGCAGTGTCCTGATTGCAAAGTGTGCCAGAATTGCAAGTAAGTGAGATGTAAAGGACACTGAGGAGGATGGTGTGAGGTTTATGTGCTGTGATTCTGAAACGCATATTTGTGTTAAGTGTTTAGGGTTTTGGTTTTTTTAAACTGTAGGTTATTTGCCCAACTCTGTTTGTTATGATACTGTATTAAGTAGCTGAGCAAACCCTTGTGTTGGAAACTTTCTTCTAAAAGAGCTGAGCTGCAAGTCCTGTGTGTTTTACCCTCAGAGTTACCATTATCTTGGCAGGTTCTGAAAAGCACCAAAACGTTCTGATTTTTGTCCCTTTATACAGGAGGATTTTTCTCATATTTACCAAATAAATAATTTTAATGTTGTGCCTTTACAGTCTGGGAACCTGTGCTTTTACTCAGTGACAGTTCAGTTGTGCGGGTACCTAGGCAGGTCTCCTGCATTAGGGCCTCTCCTATTTCCTAATGTCTTTCAGAGGTAGATAAGAGTCATTATGAAAATAAAACTGTGGCTTAGTTAAGCAAAGAAAAAAAAGTGACATGGGTGACCGTGATCGAGTAGTTGTACCAGACAAATACAGAGACAATGAAACTTAATTGCTGTAGTACTGTAAGGGTTCACTTAGAAAATTGTGACTGCTTGTGTGCTTGTTCTAACTTAATCTGATGGGCACTGCAGGGTTCTTCTGCCTCCTTGTTTTTCTGAAGGACTTACTGAAAATAAATAAGAGTTTTATTCAGCTTTAGTCAGATCAGCTAGAGAGTATGAAGAAAAAAATACACTTCACTACTGCCTCGTGTATCTGATCTGTCAGTGCTTTCCTGTTTTCCAAGCAGAACACTCGGTATTTGCTAGCATTCACTCAACCCTCTTCCAGGAAGGTTTCCTGATCACACACAGCAGATAGCAAATCTCAGCAATGAAGCTAGAATAGAGCAGCAGGTTCTAAAAAGTATCCTGAAAAAGGTTGTACTGGGTAATTACAGCATCTGCTAACAAACCTTCTCTCTAGTGGAAAAGCAGAAGAGCATGTGTTCACTCCCAGTCCATGGGACCTGGTGAGATACATCAGCAGATCCTGAGGGAGCTGGCGGATGAAGTGGCTAAGCCACTATCCATCATCTTTGAGTAGCTGTGGCAGTCTGGTGAAGTTCCCTCTGACTGGAAAAGGGGAAACATAGGCCCCATTTTTACAAAGGGAAATAAGGAAGACCTGGGAACCACAAGCCAGTCAGTCTCACCTCCTTGCCTATCAAGGTCATGGAGCACATTCTCCTGGAAACTGTGCTGAGACACGTGGGACATAAGGAGGTGATGGTGACAGACAGCATGCCTTCACTAAGAGCAAATCATGCCTGAAAAACTTGGTGCCTGCTGTGATCGGGTTACAGAGTTGGGGGATGAGGGAAGAACGACTGATGTCACTTACCTGGACTTGTGCAAAGCGTTCAGCACTGTCCAACACAATATCCTTGTCTCTAAACTGGAGAAACATGGATTTGACAGATGGAGCACTCGGTGGTGTAGGAATCCAAGAGCTGGGGTCAAGGGCTCAAGTGGAGGCCAGTGATGAGTGTTGCTCCTCAGGGGTCGGAATTGGGACTGGTGCTGTTAAACATCGTCATCATCACATGGGCAGTGGGGTTGGGGGCACCCACAGCAGGTTTACCAGTGACAGTAGGATGTGTGGGGCAGTCACATGCTGAAGGGACACCATCCAGAGGGACCTGGGCAGGCTGGAGAGGTGGGGCTGTGTGAACCCCATGAACTTTGAGAAGGCCAAGTGCAACGTCCTGCACGTGGCTTGGGGCAGTCCCAAGCCCAAGTACAGGCTGGGCAGAGAGGCACTCAGAGCAGGCTGCCCAGAGAAGCTGTGGATGCCTCACGCTGAGAGTGTTCAAGGCCAGACTGGATGTGGCTTTGAGCAACCTGGGCTAGTGGGAGGTGGGGCCATAGAGGCCTGTGGAACTGGGTGATCTTTAAGGTCCCTTTCAACCCAATCCATTCTTTGATTCTGTAATGACTTAATGCAGTGTGTCAGCTTTTTGCCACTATTGGGGGGGAGGAACAGCATTTTAAGCATAACTCCCTGCAAAAAGTGGGGTTTTTAAAATACCAGGTTTCCCAGGTAATGAGGTAGTATCTAATACAGGTAGTGCCATATACTGACATCTAATATGTGTAATGCAAAGCTTTATCTAGGCAAATCTTATTGCATGTTTACTTACTGAATTAATTTATTTAAGCGAAGGCAGAACACAATGCCTTTGGATATTACCAAACTATTGGTCTTATTCTCTGCAAATTTGTTTTATCACTGGTATCTCTGGTGGAGCTCTGTAATACATCATTGTAGAAAAATTGAAATCTCTTCTTTTAATGTTTATTTTGCTCTTTCAGTCATATTGGCTGACTTTGTAGGAGCTCTGATAGTCAGACTTGATGGCTCCTTTTTTCCTTTGGACTGTAAAAGCAAGTACAATTGGATGTTCTCTTCAGAAAGAAATCAAATGTATGTTGCAGATTTTGAACTGATTTCAGTACAGAAAGGCCATTTAATCTGTCTAAATGTGTGCAAGTGGGCCAGTGCCTAGAATTCAGAATGGTTGCACAGGCTCAACTCTTGGTGAATAAACATAGTGGTCTGCAGTCATATTTGGAAATAAATTTGAAAGCATTGTCTCTGGAGATATTTGTAAGTAGTATTTGTATATTTTTATGTGCTCACCTATGTCTTCCTGTTTAGACTTTTCACGAAACAGGTATTTTGTTGCTGCTTATTGGAGTAATTTTTGATCACTTGTTACTTTCCTTAGACATTCTGGGGAAGACAACAAGATGCTGGTGTGCGATACATGTGACAAAGGCTACCACACTTTCTGTCTTCAACCGGTTATGGATGCCGTACCAACAAATGGTTGGAAATGTAAAGTAAGTGGAAAGGTTTCAGAGTGATTCCTTGTCATTTACAAGGGCCCAAACTTTATTATCCACATGATGCTGTTCCAGGTGTTTTGTGGATTGCTGTTGCTGTGTAACATGATCTATAATTTCTGAAGGAATCCTGCTTGGATGTAAGTCCTGTGGCTCTACATCTGCATTGTGAGGGGAGCTGTCAGTGCAGTGGCTGAAGCATCCTATGTGGCACAGTAAATCAACCTCCACATGTGGAAGAGAAGTGTAGTATCCAGGTGGAGTGGGTAACTTCCAGTTAATAACAGCTGCTCTCATGATATAATGGGAACTAAAATGTAAACTCAAAGCTATATAGTAGTATATGTAATGTATACCTGAAGTCTCTTTATATTCAGCTCCTCCTTGCTTACCAAAACAGCAGCTCTGCAGCTCGTGGGTTCCTTTGCATTTGAGGAGGGCAGGATGAATTTGTGTTTTTATCAGTAACTTTGTAAGTAATTTCAGCATAACGAGGGAAATCCCTGTATATGAGATGTATGTCATGTTAAATCAGTTTATGGCAGTCATAGGATAACTGAGATGAGCAATAAAAAGTTTGGTCTCATAAGAAATACTCCTTTCAAATCAGGGAGTAGTGCCAGGAAACTTCTTGCTGTTGTGCAGGTTGTTCATGCTCTGCTATCAGATCTTGGATAACTTCTGGTGTTATCAAGGATAAAAGCTATTAAATTTAATTCAAAACAGGGAAATGTCAGTTAATGGCAGTTCTATCACACTGTGAAATATCATAATTAACTGCTAAATTCTTGTGATCTCTAGAACTGTAGAGTATGTGCTGAGTGTGGCACACGAACAAGTTGTCAGTGGCACCATAATTGTTTGGTATGTGACAGTTGTTACCAACAGCAAGACAACTTATCTTGTCCTTTCTGTGAAAAACTGTGCCTCCAAGACTTCCAGAAAGATATGTTGCATTGTCACATGTGCAAAAGGTAAGAATCCGGCTTTTTGTTAATTTATACTAAAATGCATAAAGCTTATGATGAGCTCTATGACACCAATGTATTTCTGGGAAGGATGTACACTGTATTTGATGTACAGTGCCACAGGATCTTGTGCAACTCCTTGATCCTTCATCCCTAAATAAAGTGAACAATAGTAGGTAGCTTTATTTTAATCCTAGCAAATAAGTATTAATTGGCAGTTACCTGAGGGTACCTGGCAAAGTTACTTGCTGCAGCTGCTGCTGCTTCTTCAGGTGAATTGCACCTACTGTGTGAGGAAGTAGGCCAGAAAAGTCATTGTCCTAAAGTTCAGACTGTTGTTTGCTGTCATCTAGGTTTGTTTTTTTCTCATTTTCAAGTTTATGTCTTCTGTTTAATTTTACGTGTTTTTCTATTCTAGTAATTAAAAAAAAATAAATTATTTTGAACATTACAAGAATATAAACTGTGTTTCATATTCAGTGGTATTGTATCTCACTGTGACACCATCATGATGATGCTCTACATCTTGTGGAATCCGATCGACTTTAGGGACAATTTAGGTCTTGATGTTTAAGTTTGTTCACTGCTTGACATGCTGACATATCATGCTTATGCCTCTGAAGTTCTCCATAATAAAGCATTGGTTGAAAATCTTTATTTCCCCATAAGAATGGAAAACAGTGCTATTTTTAATTGATTTTTATTACAGTGCTTTATATTTTTACCATAAAAATCATAGTCACAATAAATTAAATCACAATAAATTAATTTCCCCAGATGGATTCACATAGAGTGTGACAGATCTCCAGGTAGTGAATTGGAATCTCAATTGAAAGACTACATCTGCACTCTTTGTAGACAAGGAGAAGGGGATCAAACTCAGTCATGTGATGTAATGAACACTTCTGAACTCATTCCTGAACCTGACAGTATAACAGGTAATCAAATTTAAACTTCACAGTTCCAAAGTGCTGACATCCAATATAACATCTGCAGCTCTCTCACCAAGTCTTTTGTGAACCGGCCACTCAAGTTCTACTCTGTGGAGTTCATCCCTTGCTTTATCTAACAGCAGCTGCTCAAGCAGCCCATGGGTGGGCTGGCTTGTCTTTCTGGCTTCGGGATCCTGTATACAAACAGGAGCTAGAGAGCACCTTAATTGTGGCTCTCAACCTTCCAGCTCCAGCCTCTCAGCCTGTAGCTGTAAACATCTCTAATTTTTTTTGGATGTGGTACGGTTCATAAATGTATTCATTTGATAGCCTGGCTGTTTCACTCATTTGTGCCTGGTAGGTATTCCTGGAGACATCCATTTCTGCTGTTTCTCTCCTGCTGCTGTTCAGTCTCATTCTCCTCACTATGTCCAGGGAGTGGGAGCTGCACTATGTTCAAGGGATAGGTGTATATTTAACTAGACAGCTTTTAGTAGGTGCCCTTTTTCAAAGCAATATATCAATCATCCTGTTTCTGAGAGGTTCTTGTCTAAGTGGACGAATCAAGCAGAAGGTAGAAAGTTGTGGAAAAGCGTGAAGTATTTTTTAGAAAATCAATCAGTAACAGGAAGCCCAGAGAACTTGAATCTGCTGATCTGAGTCCAGTGGGTGATCCACAAGAACTGTGTAATAAATTCACAACTAAATGCCTTTGCGTATTTCACACCAAGGGCTCTGTTGGGCAGCCCCTACACTCATGCAGGCTGAATTTCCCTGGGGAAGTATTACTGTGGTTCAATTCAGAATCAAGGTAAAATTAACAGATTAACTGAACAGCCACTGCCATGTGCATTTTTTGGGCTTAAGCAGCAGTGCTTGTGCACTGATCTTTTATTATGTATAAGTATCTGTGGTTTTGAAAACCTTGTAAATTTTGGCAGGAAAGGGGAGGTGTTGAACTACAATGAAACTGTAATGTTTGTGTTCAAACAAGTAATTCCCTTTGATGTTAGCCTGTACATTACCTTTTGTGAACAGTAAAGACATGATGGGAAAGGTGCTCTAGAGGAAGGGCAGTGACAGCAGGTAAATGTCTGTAAATGAGTTCACTTTCTCAGTGAATACACTCATCAGGTTAGGAAGAGTGGCCACTTCAGCCTTTGCAGATCACTTTCCTTCTGAAAGCTTAGGAGGGGCTGTGGACTTCCAGGCAGTGTACTTAGAGCATTTTGAAGATGTCCAAAACAAAACTTACACTGGGACCGCTCCCAGTCTTCTACAAAACCCCTTTTGAATAGGTAACAGGTTAAAGTTTGAAGTAATGCCTCTGTTAGGATTTTTAGCTGGTAGAAGCATTGACAAGCATGCTCTTCTCCCCAAGGAAGAACAGGACTGTCATCTCAGCTACTAGGAGTAATCTGGAGCTATTACATTAGTACAGTCAGGCAGTGTTTTATACCCAGGAGAGCACTTTTGTACTTTAAAATCAGATTTGGAGCCAATCTAAATGATCATTTCCTCGAAGTTAAAATATCACTTTAAAGTTGGCAGAGTCTGAGAGCATCTTTTAGGGTGCTAAAAGTAGTATCACCTAACAGTTGCTGGCTTTTTGAACTTAAAAAAGACTTTCTTGATGCAGAAGCTATATTTGTGTTACTTTCTTTGTGCTAACATCCATGGAGGATCAGTTCCCTTCAAGTTAATGCTTGCTATATACTTTGTTTTTCATACTTCATCTTGTGCATTTTAATGATTTTTCTTAACTGGAAAAGCTTTTACACAGGGGGAAAAAAAAAGTATTTCCTATTTCTGTGCTATATAATGATCCTGTCATCCAAAGAAGCACTCAGGAGTGCCTTTTCCATGCAAAGATTAAGGTATCTTCGTTCTAAAGTGGCAAAATTTAGTTTTTGTGTTGTTCAACAGGTGAGGTGAAAATAAGTGTTACAAGTGCTAGTAGTAGATGTAACTTCATATCTATACCGTAATCCATTGTAGTGTATGTATACAAATTTGAAGCCTTCATGCTTCCAGTTCTGTTGAATTTTACAGACTTGGAATTGAGGTAAATTCTTTCCTGTGTTGCTCAGGCTATGGAAAAGTCTGTGGCTGTGTATATATTTTCACTATTAGGTGTATGTAATTGCCTTATAGACATGTTTTACCTTATGAAAGGTATAAAACAGCTTCAGTGTTAATGAGTAAAAGGGTCTTAATTTTTAAGGAGTACTGTGTAGTCTCTTTAACCTCCTCATTGACCTGACTTGTCCTAAATCCTATCATCATTAAATATCAGTCTCCTTAGCCAAAAGGTCAAAGAGTGACAGCTGCTGCTGGTGGCAGAGTAATAGAATAAACACAGCAATTTTAATAACTTCTTTGCTTCTCCTTAAGCTTGTACAAATGAAATGGAAATGGAAAGCAGTGGAGAGGATATGGCATTTCAGGAACAACCCATTACTGGTGATGGCTCTGCTCAGGAATCAGCTGTTGGGTGTGTCACAGAAGGTAAGAAAGAGTTTTGCACTCTGAGAAAATGCCAGTTCAGAACTCTTCAGAATCAGAACCCTCTTCCAGTCAGTAAGATTTGCAGTGCTTTATGAATGTAAGAGGAAAAAGTGCCTAAAAAGCAGTAGGAGACGTATTGCAACAGTGCTACTATGTGAGCTCTCAAGCAAGAGTACCAGCTTCTTCGCTGAAGAAGGGTTTTATTGAAGGCAAAGAGAGTCTTCAGAATATTTGTGTTGGTATACTTTTTTTTTGTTGTTTTACTTCTTTGTTGGGACTTTCTCCAAGCTGGAAAAATAGTTGAACACTTTGTACACTGGGAGTTTATAGTAAAACCCAATGATTTATTGCTATTCAAATACAGTCACTCATGCTTTCTCTTCAAGGCTTTTCTTCTTACTTTTTCTTTTTTTTTTTTCTTTTTTTTTTTTTCTTTTTAAAATTTTAATAGCTGCAAATAACTGGGTTGTACTAATTTCCACTGGTGTGTTTTGGGGCATGTTGTAGAACTTCTTCCCTGTTTATGTGTTTCATGGTTGTAACTCTTCAAGTATCCTTGGTTAAGGCTTTCCTATTTTCTTTTTTTTCCCTTTGTAAATAAAAGATAGTCTTCCAGACAGGGTTGCAGCAGCTGATCATTTCTGTTTTGGGAGAAACTGCATCTTACCAAACCAACAGGGAGGAGCAGCTAAAGAAGGGTCAAGTCCTCTAAATGTGTTAGTGACCGAAATCAAGGGTAAAGAACTTGCCACTATGTCCCATCCAGTCCCAGATGATGCTGGAGGATGGTTGCTATAAGGGGAGACAAGAAACTTGCATTTAAAGACAAAGTTTAAAAAAATTCTGGCTTTTCAGATTGGCTGTGGTCACTCTGTTGTGTGTCACAGCCTGTGGTAGAAGGACCATGATTTAAACTCTGAAGAAATACTCATAATAAAATGCTAATAAATAAACTGTAGTGGCTGAGGAAGTTGTGGCAGTGTGAGTTTAAGAAGAGTGCAAGCGTAATAGAAAGTAAGTGGCCTGTAAGAGAATCAGGGCCCATCAAAGGAAGGTGCGAGAAGCCAAATTCAGAGCAAAGAATGTGGTTCTTTATAGAGTGGAACAAGAAGTCTGGAACTCCTTGATGAAGAAAGTTGTGGATGAAAGGTGCTTGATTTGGTTCAAGGGAAGGCTAGACAAATATTTTGGAAATAAATTCATAATACATTAGTAAATTAAAAACAGCAGCAGCTGTTTTCATTTCAGCTGATTTCCTAAAGTCTGGAAGAGTTTTAGGAGGAAAATGTTTTTTATTTGTGCTTGTCCTGTTCTTCTTGGTATTTTAGAAGTGTTGGGACAGTAGCTTAAAATACATTAATTTATGATAGCATCCATCTTCAATACACAGAAATGAAAAAGAAGAAACTACTTTTGGCTGCCTACTTGGGCATGTGTATTCAGCTCCTCAGAAATTAATTTTGGGTCTACTTTCTTGTAAGGTACTTTGCTGTGTTTTCAAGGAAAAGAAAATGAACTAAAAATATCGACTACTGTAAAAATAGGTACAAAGAAAGGTATTTATGAAGTATATTTTAAGCTACGTATTAAATTCACTGAAGTAAAGTGATATGTGCTTGGCCTGCGTGATGTGTACCAAGTATACTTATTGACCAGTACAACAACATTAAGTTTTTTCTTTTTCACACTGGGTCTTTAATATGGTTGTACTTAATTACAGGCATATCATCAGAACAAAAGACCACACAACTGGAAGCAGAAGTCTCTGTTGAAATCAATTCAGCTGAAATGGAAATGTCTCCTAAAAAGACACCAGCATCTGGTGACAGTCAGACTGAGAAAATGATGGAAGTGGTGGAAGGTGTTCAAGCTGTAGCACAGCAGGAGTTGGACAAACAAGCTGAAGAGACACAGCTGCCTCAGAGTAGTGTGGAGGTATCAGAAGTGTCCACAGCAGACTCTCGGTCTCTGTCTTCAGTACCTGAGACCATGACTGTGACACCAGAAATGCTGGAGACTGAAAGAAAAGGAGATATTTCTGTCCCCGTGGAACAACAACTGGAAATGGTAAAAGTGCAGAGAGATACAGAAAAGGAAGAAACCCATGAAAAGTCAGAAGCACCAGCTCTTCTAGAAGTAGAAACTACTGCTTCAAGTGGAGGTGTTGCAAATAGCTCCCCAGTTGGAGACAAACCCATAAAACCACCAGCTGAGACCTGCCCCTCACTTCCCCCATCACTTAATCTAAACAAGACAAATGTGTCTTCCTCGCCAGATGTTTCTCTAGACTTGCATTCTGCACGAGATGTGCAGCACAGTCAGCCCCCAGTGCTGCCTCCCACTGCTGGGAGTGCTCTCCCAACCACCTACATATCAGTCACTCCAAAAATTGGCATGGGGAAACCGGCCATCACCAAACGCAAGTTTTCCCCTGGAAGACCCAGATCCAGACAGGTAAGCACATGCAGTGTTTCATTATGTGTTTATGAAGCTCAAATTTCAGTATAACTCATCAAATTCACCTATTTCTTATAATATGCATTTATTCTCCTAAGTGAACGTGCAGTTTGTTTCTTCAAGGAATTAATATTACAGTAAATAATTAAGAAGTCAGCCATCATAAAGCTTCTCTGGTGAGAATTTAAGTTTCTTTTGGCTCATGGTTAGAGCAAACTGGAAGAAAATTGGTTGTATATTTCATACAATATGCTACAAATGCAGGTATACGTAATGCTGTGCTTTTTATCTTACCATTTAATATTTTTCATATATACATTTATTTTGGCTGGTACTTCCAAAGCGTGTTAAAGCTTCTTAAACCGGCTTTAGAGAAGAACCTTCTGCAGCTCTGTTTCTGTTAGCTGCCAGATATTTTCTTGATAGACGTTTCTAATGGCGTGGTAAATAATTTTGTGGTTTTGTTACATTAGGAAATGCCATGCAAAAACTGTCTTGTACAAATCATTGTGGTTTTACTAGGATTAAATTTGATAAGTGAAAAGAATCCTCAAGTCTGTCACTTTCTGCAACATCTTGCTCTCTGTTCGAGTTGTGTTCTAGGAAAAATGGTTTATCATCCAGAGTATTCATTTCATCTTGGTGAAACGCTATACAAAAAGTGTGTCAGTGGCACAAGTTAATGTTTCATTTTCTCATTACAATTTATTTTTAGTTTTTGGGACTTCCAGGTTGTTGATTTCATGCTTTTCTGGACTTACTGTTAACAAAGCTTTTTTATCCCTTACACAATTCTTTCAGTTTTTACTTGTAAAAAATTTTTGGTTCCTAAGGTATGAGAGACTGTTCTGAAAGGTTTTTCTGCTGTTTCCACCAAGTTTAGGAGATCTGTGTTTATCATGCTGCAGTTAGGTTTTCCTGGGTCACTGTACAGCGAGGTGTATGTATCATAATTGCAGAAATACGTAAATACCTTAAACAGTGACAAATTTCTCTTCGGTATTCTTAAGTTCCTACTCTGGACTTTTGATGAAGGAGTGAAAGCTGTTCAACGATGTTCTGTAGACTGTGAAAAAAGGAGGTTTTGAAATGTCCAGTTACAGGCAGGTGTTTTCCTTTTGAGCAAGATGTAATTGGACAAATGCACAATGTGGAAGGCGTGTATTTAAATCACTTTGGCCTGCAGACAGAAATAAGTTTAGGCTTATTTTGTGGGGGTTTTAAATTAGCCTTTCTGTTGAAAATATGAATTTTTTAAAAGGATTCTGTACTTTCCCAAATGGAGAGTTGTGGACAGGAGCAGAAACAACGTCACAGGACAGGTCAGGTTGGAAGGTACCACAGAGGGCCATCTGGTCCAACCTCCCTGCTCAAGCAGGGCCATCCCAGAGCACATGGCACAGGATTGCATCCAGCCACTTTGGGTTCCTCTTACACGTGACTTCTGTGGGATAGCTTTGAAGGCAAGTTGGCAGTTTTTCACCAGGTACGAAGCCAGAGAAATTAGACCTGTTTTTCCTTTTTGTCAGTACTATAGACAAGACAAAATGGATATTTTCTCTGATTCTGGCATCTGGAAAGCATCATACAGGGCAGGTGCTGGCAGCTGAGGAAAGTGCTGTTTGGTGACTTCCCATCATGTTTTCCATGCCATTGTGACTCCACAGATTGAAAAGAGACATAAGCTTGTTTTAAAACATTTTAGCCTAACAGTGTTTCAGTTCTTGTACATCTGGAGGTGATCACATTGATGTAAAAACAAGTGAAAAATGGGGAAGACAATTCTGGAGGAAAAGGTGCTGCTATGAAGTTATAGGTGTAACTGTTTGGAATAAACTAGGTCACGTGTGATTCTTCTCGGGATGTCACTGAAGAGTCTTCTGAAAAGCAGTTAATTGTTTGGGTTTGCAGCCTGCTTCTTTCTGTTCAAAAATAGCACGTATTGCTGTTGTGTGGCTTTGTGTCAGGTGTGAAGCTATGCCATACAAATGTTGCCTTGCAGGAGTTCTTGGCAGCCTGTCTTAGAGGGCAGTGAAAGGAGGGGGAAAAGTTAGACAAATTGAGTGGGATTTACTGATTTAAAAGATTGTGGCTCCTGTGCCTGGTGAAGTTAACATTGGGTTCACCTCTGCTTTCTTCTGTTGTGCAAAGGAACTGCCATTGCAGAACTTGTTGCTTGTCCAGGTTTAAAATAGTTCCTTCATGGAGTCTGATCACTCTGTGAACCCCAAAGACAAGCCACTATAATTTCAGAAATGGTAATATCCTGCACTTTCTCCTGGAAGTCTGAAGTCTTTTAATGTGCAGTTTACTCTGTTAGAATGTACTTTTCCTATTTTAAAAATGCAATAAAATACCCATTGCAATGAGTTTATGGAACTTCCTATAAAGAAGAATTAAAAAAAATTATCTGGATCCTGGATATATTTTTCCTCAATTTTATAAACCCCATGCTTCACTGGAGTCAGGGGAATCCATGTAGAAGGATAGATTCTGATTTGGATTTGTTCTCTTTAAATTAATGTCTTGTGCTGGGCAATAGGATGAATTATTAGCCTTTTCTTCAGAATCTGTTAATACAATTGCTAATAAAATATATTTGAATAATTATTCTGGTTTGCCACTGAATAGAAAGTTATGCATAATTTGAAGTAATTTCCTGTATTAGATATTAGTAGTTTGCTTTATTGATATATCTGCAACACCACAGGGCTCCTGTTTGGAAAGGACTAAAACTCATCTTGCAAATGGTGAAGAAAATACTCTCCTTAAAAAGGCTTCCCGAGTCCCTTCCAGGGTGGTGTCAGTATCCCTCTGCCCCCTGGCATTTTTGCAGGCATCCCAAGTTTGGCTGGAAGCAACAGGAGAAAATCCATCTTCTAACCAGAAGGGGAGCTGTACAAATCAAAGTGTAGGTACAGTTCTGAACTGTATGAATTGCTTTGGCTGCTACAAGCTTATTCCACTCTGGAGAAGGTGTCAGCTCCTGTCACTAAGGTGCCCTTCTGGCAGTGTTTTTTAGGACAGCATGTTACCCATACCTTCAGCTGTACAAAAGCTGCCTCCAGCCCCGTGAGAGGACCTTCTGCCTGCCAGGCTCAGCATCTCACTGGCTTCCTTTGGGTTTTATTCCATGGACTATCTCTTTCCTATTTCTGTTACCGTACTCCACAGTGAAACCAAATCAGCTTTTATATGTGTATGGAACTTAATTGAGCATCTGTTGACAGATGCTCAGTAGTAGCTGTCAGTGTGGGAAAGTTTCTACAGTGCTGCCCTTGGAGTTGTGTCTGTCCAGTATCTTCTCCATGGAATATGCAGATGTTCCACTCTTGCCTATAAACTGCAGATTTATGTCAGGGACAGGACCAGTCTTAATAATTCTTGTATTTTTTTCTGAATCAGTAGCCTTAATAGAAATGATCATGTAAATTTATTAATGACTAATCTGATATAGATCTAATTTGAAATAAATCTTCTCAAGAAAATTTACTTTTTTTTTCCTCTGGAGGTATATGTTAAATGGTATTGTGTTTGTCCTGTGTATGTGAATTGAACAAATTTGAAATAGTTATACTTACTATGGCACTGTATAATGGAAAGCATAAGATTAGGTCAACAAGTGGAAGACAATAAAATTTTGGCATTGGAACACTAGTAGGTAAAGAGTTGAGAATGTTCTGTAGAACAATTTTGAATAAAAAATAATAAACTTCTACTGGTTTGGTAATACCGTAAGTATTATTTTACTATTATTTCAGGGTGTGTTCCTTGAGAAATACCATGTTTAGAGGTACTTAATTTTCATCATGAAGATGTTGGTGATCACTGTATGCAACCCCCTGAATATGTGTTGGTGTTTTAAGAGATTTTTAAAATGACACCGAAAAATGCAGAGCGCTGTGATGGGTTTGGATATGTGCTGCCTTCGGTGTTTCGGCTTTTTTGCTGCCTTCACCTAGTGGTATCACTAAGTATGTTGGTGTAGAGGTAGATGTTGGGGGATAAAAGAATTTTTTTCAAGGATTAGTTTTTGTTGCAATTTTTATATTTGGTGGTTGGGGTTTTCTAGGGTTATTTTTTAATGAGGGGAGCTATATTTTGAACTGATTAAAGTTCGTTCACAGCTCTAAAATTACATTAAATACTAAATTGCAAATCCAGCTTTGTGCATTTGCAATTGCAGTGGGATTCATAAAGCGTTAAGCAGCTAAACACAGCCAGTGGTAATTTAGTGAGATCTCCTGACCCTTGCTGACACTGAGTTTCCTTTTGTTATAATTTACTTGCAGCTGTGTTGTTCAATTTGAGGACTCAAGAATATGATGGAGAATTAGAACTTCCTGTTTCTGTCACAGTACATAATTATTGCTGGGGTTCTGATGTAAATGAACTGAACAGAACTTTCTCCTCAGTGTTGTGTGGTAATAGGCATTAATTAAAAGCCAAAATATAATTAATGCATCTCTTTGATATAGTTCATTTGTTCGTGGTATTGTGGAAATGTGTGTTTTTAATTAAGTTTATCTGACCAAGAATTCAGATTTTTCTGATCTACAATAAAACTCGGATTAAATTTCCAATTTAATTCTTAACAATATGGTTCGTGAATCATATACAATTCATTTTGTTTTGGAAGACTGAATATTTCATTTTCAGATTCAATGTTCTTTTAGCTTTTTAATCTTTTGAATATACTTAATCACTAGAAAAGTTATCTTCTTAAAAGGAAAATAATTTTGTACCTCCACAGTAAGAATAGGTAATTTTAGTTGTTGATTAAGTATTTTCAGCGTGTTTAAGATCTTGAATTTTGACCCTAAGTCAGCATGTTGCCTCCTTTATAGATTTATGTAAAGATTGTTTCCATGATGAATAGATTTTCTTTGTGTTGCTATACAGATTTTCTTTGCCATTTTATAAGAACAGTTACTTCCCATGCATTATGAATTTTAGAAGTACAGGGGAAACTAATTAAAATTCAATGAAAGTTTTAATTTCATCTTGCTAAAATTGACTGTTATTTGATACTAAAACTATGGCTGGTATAGTTAAGGTAAATCTTCTGTGCCACAAGCCTGATGTAGTTGCTAACTAGTGTATCAAACCTCCCTTTTCCCCCCCATTTCTGACTCGATGTCCCTTTTCTGTCATGAGTGTTCTGTCCTTGTGCCCTGGGTGCAAACAGGGACTCATCCATCTTTAGGGTTGAAGGTGCAGAAGGTTTCTGCCCAGCACCACTCCCCTGTGAGAGGGTGATGAACCTCTTGAGTTGGCTGCATGATCACCATCCATCTGAAGTCAAGGAAAAAACTGGAATAGCAAAACCTCCCAATCCAAACTGTTTATTCCAGCACACTCACTAGAACCCTTGAGCAGTTACTGCCAGGAGCAGTTCATCTGGAGAGGGTTTTGGAAGGCCCTTGGCAGAGGGGAGGCATTGATGGGCTGTCCCAAGCGCACAGGTGGTCCAGGCACTAAGCAATTTGTAGTCTTTGCGTGTCTAACTACCACCTCATGTATGCAGGATTGTGAAATTGTTAGTTTTTTAAGTTCTGTGTTGTCCATATTCCCTCTCCTGTGCAGGCAGAGCTAAACTCCCAGAAAGCAGATTTATGCTGAATACTACTGTTTCCACACTGTGGGTTGTAGTGAGTGTTGGTGTCTTTACCATGTGACTTTCATCCATAATTAGGTTTTTAGGTCGCTGACAGACTTTTTCTTTTGGCTCTCTTGTGCCAGACCACTTGAGGGGTAGCCCTGTTTTCGGTCAGTGCAGCTGTTAGCAAGACACCTCTTTACAGTCAGACAGGAATATTTGTTTGGATGGAGTTGTTGATTCTGAAGAAACTTATTTCCCACACGTTCTTGAAGAAATTCCATTTCAGAAGAGAAACACTCCCCCCCTCCCATTTGCAAAGCCATCTCATTCTCCTTGATGCTTACTATTGTACATCCCAGTATTTGAAGGTGTAAATGTGTTTGGGCTTGCCCATGCGAGCAGTTGTGGCTCTGTGAATAGCTGGAACTGTTTGAATGCATGAGGTTATTCCATATCAGCCCTGTGATTCTGCTGAATGGCATTTTGGAGAAGGTAAACCTATGCTTTTTATCAGTTGTATTTATTATTGTGGTATTAAGTATTTTTTACTCTCACAGATTTAGAATTAGGAAAATGTACTATCCTTTAACTATTCTGATATATAGATTGGCAGTGAAGTTATTTATGATGTCTGTCTCCTGCAGCCTTTATTCCGTGCTCGAGAAAGTCTCCTACAGATTTTACTGTGTATGAGGAGCCTCTGCTTTTTTTTCCTTGTCTGTCTTAGTGTTCACTTCTCATTTTGTCTTATTTTTGGTGACAGTCATACAATATCTCACTGTGATGCAAACTTTATAAATAGGAATAATAATTAGTTTAAAAGAGCTCATAGGTACACAATATGGATGTATATTATTACACGTATATAATAACATGTTAAAATGTAATACCACAGCATAACATGAAAACAGTGGGGTGAAGAAAATTCAGTGGTGAGGTTTTATAATGGTTTATTTGTGGCAGACTTGCAGGAATGAGCTGCTTTGTTGATTACCATGGCTATGTTCCTTTCTGTTGTCCAGTGGTTTATTCATATTCCTTTTGTTTGCTGTGCTTCTCAGACTAGTTGTTGCTGTGATTGTGGGTAGTTTAGCCTCAAAAGTCAACTAAGGCCATCAGTTCTTTCAAAATGTGATTTGGAATATAAAAGGGGATGTTACCACCTCAAAAATACTGTGTTCTTCATTGATGCAATAAAATTTAGGCATGTGATTTGTTGTTGTTATAATTGCTTGCTTTAGATTTGTATTAAGCTTTGTGTATAAAACTCATTTTGTTGTACTTAACCATCAGTTGGAAGTAAATATTTGTTTTAGGGTATGTTTCAGTGAGAAACTAAAAATTTCCCACCTTCTACTCACTCAGTGGACTAATTGACTACTTAAGTTAATGTAGAAATGCCTATGCCTGCATGTGCTTTGCTTTTCAGATTTTTTTTGTTGCTTGCTTTTTTCTTTTTTTCTTTGATTTATTTTTTTTTTATGTTGCAAAGTTTTATACATCTATTTTCTCACCTACCGTATCCTAGGGGGCTTGGAGTACCAATAATACAGTCAGCCCACCTTCCTGGTCCCCAGACATTTCAGAAGGTCGGGACATTTTTAAATCCAGACAGCTTCCTGGCAGTGCCATTTGGAGCATCAAAGTGGTAAATAACTTGAATTTATTCTCATGTATCCATTGCTATCTTTCTGCTGTAGAGATTAGTGATGAAATTCTGTATCTCACAACTGAATTAATCTTCCATTCTGTTACTGTTTAGGCCTCAAAAAATTATTGAAACTCTGGAGCTTTCAGGCTAAAAGATGTGAGCTCTCCAGAGTGTACAGTATGATGGCATTGCCTTGATTTTCAATGGCAAAGAATATTACGTATTACCCAAATTTTGTTTCTGTTGAGTACATCACTTTCTGTGGTTGGCTTTACATGCTGTCAGAATAAATTACCTGAGAAGGAAGATGTCCTTAAGACTGGCAGTAAGGTAAGCCAGGCATGGAAAGGAGCAGAGATCTGAGGGATGGCTTGAATTTGTTGCTGTGGAGCAGTCTCACAGCGTGGATTCAAAGTGACATCGTTTTTAGTTGATGGGGGAATAAATAACAACTTTCCTACCTGATTAGATGGACCAAAACTTGCATCCACAGTGACATTTACCATTAAAAACACCTGAAGTAACTGAAGTAGAATTATTGGGTTAAAATAAAAGCAAAAGAAGGCTAAATTATGATACTGACAAATAGCTGTAGCTTCCCAATGATTTAAGTTCATCTCACTTTAACTCTCATGCTAATTTTATTTTAATTTGACATCAGCTTAGCTTTTGCTGCTTTAAGCATTAATTTTCAGCTTAATATTCAGCATTAACATTGATACAAGTATGTGCTTATTCATGTTACTAGTTGTGTGAAAATAACAATACTGATACCTGGTCTGAAAGAGAAAATGAGAAACTTCTCAGAAGAGTTTACATCTTAAAAAATTGATGGTTGTATGTCCTGTGTGTGCGTATGTATTAACTCCATAGACATCTAAGGACATTTTTTTGTTTCACCTCAGAATATGTAAATATCTCAGCCTCCAGTAGCATCCTTCCTCTCACTCTTCGAATAATCGTTGTGTTATATTAACTTGGTGTGTGAGTGAATTTAATTTCTCTTTCCATTAATAGATGGATGTCAATAAAATTTTAACATTGGGATCCTTCAATTCTCCCTTTTATAATGACCAAAAAGTTCTATATCTTCTTTAAAACAGGAGTTGGAATATTTGAGAAATGCTGTAGGGAATATTGAGCCCACAGTGCATCTTTCCATCCAAGAAACTCCTGTTTCCGTCAGTAAAGACTGTTCATGTTTGTTGGTGACACAGTCACCAAGGAGCTCTGTTTGTTCCATCAACATCGTTTTATGAAGCAAATGTTTTGCCTTGATATTGAAAGTATTTTGCATCGAGTGTTTGGATACGCCATGCACTGTACTCCATACTTGGGCTGTTTTAGGAACCAAGATTATCCACAAATGTGAAACACAATTAAAAATCTCAATGCTTATTTCATAGTAGGAAAGGTGCTTATTTGAGTACATGCTATAATTATCATCAGTTACACAGATTAGAGTCTCTGAGATACATTGTAAAGATGTCTGATGTATCAGCCAGAATTTGGGGACATGAATATGTTCTTTTTCTCTCTGGAAGTGATTAGGGAGGATTAGGAATCCTCCTGTGCGTAGTTCATTTTGAAATTAAAAAAAAATCCAAACCAAACCCCCCCAAAATTTCAGACTAAGCCACAGTATGAATAACAGGTAATTATTACTAAAAACGTACTTGCTTTTCTGAATCTAATTGTAGTTGAACACACTGAGTACTCCACAATATTGCAACTGTGCATCTGCATCTTAAATAAGAAAGGGAGAAAAAAGCTGTCTGCAAATAAGTGGATACTGTGAAAGAAAAGCTTCACATTATGAGGAATGTTGATCTTAGTGTAATTGATAGAATTAATATAAAAAACTCTCTCTATATATGCTGATTTAAGAGAGTTTTATGGAGCCAGCTCCTGCTTTGCTTTGTGAGCAGGACTGAATCCTAATAAATTCCAGGTTTCACTTGATTATTCATAGCATAAGAAAAGCATCTATGATTGCAAGTAATCAAGTGTCCAAACCCTGTTCAGAAGTCCCATGACTATCTGGGCTAACTGTTTAAAGAGAAAAGAAAAGTGAATCGTAGAACAAAAGATATATTTTGGAAACTTTGCAACTGGGGGGGTGGGGTGGATCCATATTTGCGGTTATTTCTGAGCAGAAAATAAATATTCCAGGGTTTGGCTGCTTTCTCTTGTGATAGAGGTGATCGTATTATGCCATGTAAGTAATTAAAGTATTTCACACTGATTTTTGCAGTGATTTAATGACCATGCCACAGTGTGCTCATGCTTACCTGAAATCATAGGATGTTTTTTACTTAAGTTTTTTCCTAGATGCATTGAACAAGTTTGAATCCTGTGTAACAAAAGAACTGGAGGTTGCATTTACATTGTTATCTTACACTGAATAGGGCCGTGGATCAGGATTCCCCGGGAAGCGGAGACCACGTGGTGCGGGTCTGTCAGGAAGGGGTGGCAGAGGAAGATCAAAACTGAAGAATGGAGTGGGGGCTGTGGTCATTCCAGGGGTAAGGACATTTTTTTAAAGTCATATTGCAATCTGTTAATGTAACTATTTTATTCAGCTATAATTCTTGTATTAAAATACTCCATAAAACCAGTGAGCACTACAGAGCCAGGGGTGCTTGATGAGGCCTGGCTGTTACTGCTTGTGATGAAGAACTAGAACACTGCAGCTTACTGGGCCTGAGGCAATTCTGTGCTTCTCTTGCCATTTAAAGACACAACAGTTGGGAGTCTTAAAGTACTTCTTCCATTTCCTCAGCTGGGTAGAGGCAGCACTCACTGAAACAACACAGAAGGAAGAGAGCAGGGTTTGTGCGTGAGAAACAATGCCATAGGGAGGGCAGCCAGAGCCGAGGTTCTTCTACCTGAATGCTGGGGCAAGAATGAAGAAGAGAAGGAGACATTTTAAGAGTTTGTGTCTTGCGGACTTCCTGAACAGAAGGTGGTATCTTGTCTTGGGCAGCTTGTGTTGGAGCTTTCTCTCATCAATCTGCCCATTTACTTTAAAAAACTCTAGGAAACCACATAAACCTACCTCAGTTCTGCAGCTCCTCAGCCTGTGCTTTGAGTGCCTGCCTCCTGGATTTCCTGGCTGCCCCTCAGTGCTCTTACAGAAGAGGCAGTGGAGAGCTGGTTTCTATTCACCTCCTCTATCCATGCCACTCAGTTTCTGTAGACCTCCATCATTTCTCCTCCCTTTCCTTCCACTCTTGACTTGCTAGTATGGCGAATGCCAGTATTTTGAGCTGTTGCTGTATGGAAGCCACTCCATATTTCTGATCATCAGTATCTGTTGCTTTGTCAGGGTAGTTTCCTTACTTTGTGGACTTTCATCTGCCATGTTATAGCCCAGCACTCAGCTTTATGAAGTGCTTGTGTAGTTCTTCACAGTTGTCTTTTGGATTTTATTACTCTGAATACCCCAACCCTGTTGGCAAGCTTTGTCACCTTGCTTCTCACCTGATTTTTCAGATTGCACATGAGTGTGTTGAGCACCACCACCTGTTAGCAGACAGGCCCTGTCAGACTTCTGCTGGTGTTGTTCTCCCACATACAAGACTGATACTTCATTCTTCTCTTTATTTTATGTTCTTGTGTGAGTATAGGGCCATTCCTCTAATTCTGTCGGTTCGACTTTTTCTAAGCTGCATCGGTGAAGGACTTTGCCAAAAGAATTTGTTAGTGAAGTGCGTTGCACCAGTCAGATTTCCCTGTCCCCAGGCTTGCTGACTCCTTCAGAGAGCCCTTATAGATCATGATTTACTATAATGAAAGCTTCCTTGACTCTGTAACAAATTATTATATCAGTGACTTTGAGTTCTTTGTTGTGATCAAATGTCTACTACTCTGTACACAGCTTCTGTCCAGAAACCCTTGAGAAAATAATGATTACATTTGCTGTCTCCCATTCTTCAGAAGCACTGAAGTGATTGTAGGCAAGTGATTACTCGCTGCAGTTGATAGTTAAGCTACTTAATACTTAAAGTGTTTTTAAAACTCTAAAATCCTACTCAGTCCTAGTCTGTTCCTCATAAGAAGTGGGATTTCAGTATGAAAAACTTGGAAATCTGGCCTGCAAAACAATTCATAGTTTTTTCCCCCACTATAGACTTTTCCTATTTGAATGTTCCTTTTAAAGTTTGATTACCAATCAGCCCTGCAGATTTTGAGAGACATCCTGTTCCTCATGTTCAAAGAAGGACTTAGCCATTTTTATGTCTTTGTGAAGTAATTCCTAAGACTCTGTTTAGAGCTGCTTTTTTTTTTTTTATTTTCAAACATGTAATCTGTTTGAGACTATACACCATTGTATAGTCTCATTGTATAGTCTTTCTGCTGCCTGTGTAATAATATCTTGGAATACTCTGGTGTTTAAGGTCTGAAAAAGGAACAATAGTCTCTATCATTTTTCCCTTTTAAATCATTGGATAGTCAAGATTCATAAACAAATCTGTAATTTTAAACATACAGGATGAATTTCTCTTACGCTAGCCCTTCATTAATGCCTTAATGAACTGGAGACATTCACATAATTAATTATTTTGAAAGCATAAATCTGTACTTCAAGAGAAGCTGGGGTTTATAGATCAAACTTCTAAAAGTTTTTGTAACTGAACAGAAGACAGTGAGTTAGGTAACTTGCTATAAATACAAAATGGACATCACTCTCCACAGTTTCCTACAGAAATTTGATCCTTTGAGTCATCAAGTAGATGACAGCTCCAGAGTTCCAGAGATGTGGCTGCCTTGTGATAGGAGTAGATGAAGTTAGCAATACCAAGAGATCAGCATTTTGCCAGATAAATGTTTGAAATGGGATTATTTTCAGTCAACTTGCACAAAATGATTCTTGCTCAACATGGGCTCATGACCAGTGGACAGCCACACAAATTTTGAAGTATCTTGGTATATCTTGGTAACAGGGAAGAAGATGGCTACAGGTTAACTCACTGTGGGTCAGTGCTGGGATTCAGCAAACATCAGTGTTGCAGTGATTCAGTCCTTCAAATTCTGCTCTTTTGGATATGCAATTATAAGAATTTTGTGGAACCTGTGGAAAAGCGGGCAAGGGAGATGTTGTCCCTGAAAGTATCGAAGTGTTTCAGGTGCTTTGTAGTTAGCTGGGGTTCGTTACAGTTGTGTTGCAGTGCTCTCAACTATTTAGTAATTAAAACACATAAAGAATATATTCCCTTTTTAGCTCTTTTTCAGTAAATACTGCGTTTCAGTAACTGTATCAGAAGGATTCCTCTAGCTGATGTAAAGATATTTACATTTGTCCCTAGAATTATGTTTGGATTTGTAAAATGCTTTAATTATTATTTAAACAGAACTTATCTGTGTAAGGACAGATTAAAAAATACACATATTTTAAATGTGTATTTAAAATAATCCACACTTATGTAATTGGAACAGCTGGTAAAACAGAGTTATATTTCTCTATCATACATTTGATCTTTTATATGGAACTGTGTGCCCTTATATTCCTGATTCAGAGATAGTAGTTGGCCCTATTAGTTTAAATTCATGGATAGCAAATCCTGTATTGCAAGATTCGCATGAAAGTCAGAACACAGTTGAAGTCTTTTATTCTTGTTTCTCTTCCTGAGAAGCTGTACATGAGTGTGCTGAATTAAGAAAGGGCAGGTCAGAATAAAAATTGCTTGATGAAAAAGAAAAATGACTCTCTGGTAAGAGCATATGGATTGAGATCAAAACAGCTGTTTCAAGTTCAGTGCAAGTTTTTATGGTCAAGATAGGTAAGCCTCGTAAAGAAACTGCTTACAGCAAGTTACTTTAGAGCTCTTGCATATTCCTCTAACATACTTGGAACATTAGCTAAACCACATTTTAGGCAATATGGGACTAACTACACTTCTGCAGCTGCTCATTGAATTAATACTCAAAAGTCTGTCGCAGCAATTAACTTCTTGATAAAAAGAACTTCGGTGTTTACATGCAGGGAACAGAGCAGCCTGGGCACAGTATGACAATTTCTGCTTAGTGGTTTGTTTTTTTTTCTTAGACTATATCTTTCCTTGTATTTCCATTTTGAAGTGCAATTGGATAATATGTAAATGTGAGAAAAGGAGAGTAAGAGACTATGTGTGTAAAGCTGAAATACTGGTGATGCTTATACAGATGTGAATTAATGCAGTAATTTCTGGTGGACGTAGCTGTTTATGAAAGTTTAAACTGTATGAGTAAATATTTGCAAAAGTCTTACTTAGAGAATGTTTCATTTTGTCTCATGTCTTAGAAAATGTGATGTGCTTGCTATTTATGTTTTGTGGTTTTTTTTAATAGGTCACAACCATGGATATTTCATCTAATAAAGATGAGGAGGAAAACTCAATGCATAATACAGTTGTCCTCTTCTCTAACAGTGACAAGTTCACTCTCCATCAGGTTAGGATAATAGTTATGATTTTTCTTTTTGTTTCCCTGCTTGTAATTAGAAAAAAGTGAATGAATGTCCTTGTTAGGAGTTAAATTCTACAGCAATTACAGCAAGCTAGTTGAATTTTACAGTTACATGTTTTCAGAATGTAGTGTCTGGCACGTGTTGAGAGTCTGCACTTCTCTGTCATTGCAGGATATGTGTGTGGTTTGTGGGAGTTTTGGCCAAGGTGCTGAGGGCAGGTTACTGGCCTGTTCCCAGTGTGGGCAGTGTTACCATCCATACTGTGTCAGTATTAAGGTGAGTGCTATTGTTACACACAAAAATGACTTGATTACATTGTTTTCCTAATGTACTTTAATAGCACTATGCTGCCTTTGGTTTTGTGGTAATTAGGGGAGTCATTAACTTGTTAGATATTCGTCAGCTAATGTGACCATTATTTGTATGCGACTTGTGAAAGACTTTAATTAAATGTCATTTTATAATATGCATAGCCTCAAGAGAAATTGACCTTTTTGTAATTTCACAACCATAAATAGCACTGATTATCCTGCAGTTGGTTAAAATAACAGTTTGAGATACAAGCTTTAAACCTAGATACAAGCAGAATTAAAAACAAAGAAAAAATTATACTGCATCTTCATTTACTAGGGGCATAAGGTTTAGTTGATTCAATTTGCCTGTTGGCTGTCAGAATTGACAGCAGTTGGAGTGGTTAATTAATACATTTTACATTCATTAGTCTAGGAGAGAATGTGTGAAAATTAAATTTGAATGCTGTGAAATGACCTAGCAAGCACAAAATAAGCTATTTACTGCAATATATACACTATACACTTTTCATCAGTTGTGATATAAGTACATCTATGTAAAAGTGGGATTTTTTTTTTTAAACATGTCACAAAACTTTGTTTTGCATGTACTTTACAAAACGCCATATGCGTATTTCATGCAATTATAATTTGACTTTTTGTTTATATACTACTCTTGCATTATATATTAATTGCAGTAAGTTAGCTGTTTGCTTCAGATGACTAAAACTCCAGCACTGTGGTCACATCATGACATGAGAAGATGAGGTTTGTGACCTCTTGAGGAACCAGGATGTACACAAGTCTCTGGGACCTGACAAGATGCATCCCAGAGTCATGAGGGAATTGGCTGATGCAGTTGCCACACCACTTGCCATGATACTTGAAAAGTCCTGGCAGTCAGGTGAAGTCCCAGGTGACTGAAAAAGGGAAACATTGCACCTGTTTTTAAAAGGTGTAGAAAGGATGACAGTTTCTTTCTGTTTAATCCATTCCTGTTTATTGAAGCTTCAGAAAATCTAATTGATAAAGAGCTCCTTGAGATGTGGGTGGTGTACCCAGAAAAGCATCCAGGGCTCCACAAACCGGACCTTAATTTATACATTGATCACACTTCACTGAGCCATTTTCAACTAATTCTCACCTTGCCTTTTGCAGATTACTAAAGTGGTACTTAGCAAAGGTTGGAGGTGCCTGGAGTGCACCGTGTGTGAAGCCTGTGGGAAAGCCACAGATCCAGGGAGACTCCTCCTGTGCGACGACTGCGACATCAGCTACCACACCTACTGCCTGGATCCACCACTGCAGACCGTGCCAAAGGGAGGCTGGAAGTGCAAATGGTGTGTTTGGGCCTGGGGTCACAAATGCTGACTGCTGGCCTCTTCTGCTTCTCTCTGTCACTTGGTATTTGTAACCTCAGTTGAATTGTGACAAGGTTTTAATTGTGTCTAAGTCGGTTGTATTCAATAAAGCAAACAAAATGCTTTTGTTTCATTCCGTTATCAGTCTGTTAGGGAAAGTGTTGTCCTGTCTTAGAACTGCTTCTTCATGTGAAAAAGCACATAAGCACATGGACAGAATTTTTCTTTTGAAACTCTTTGCAAAAAAAATTTCCAATTTACATTAATTGTAATGTTCATTCCAGTGTTCCGTTGGAAAAATGAACGGGTGCTTCACCCAAGTGTTCTCAAAATAAAACCCTGTGAAAGCCATTTGTTTTTCTTGGGTGAAACACAAACAGACCAGACCTTTTAAGTCACCAGATTTCAAAGTGAATGGCAACTGGAAGCAGGAACTCCTTTGACCTGTTGAGCTGTTACAAGAACCCATCTGCCCACTTTTGCAGTTTGAAGGGAATTATTAATTAGGAACTTTCTTTAAAAAGTATAAAAAATGTTGTTAAACATTTGTGATTAAACATGTTGTTAAGTTAAAACTTAATTACTCACCTCATTCTAAGTAGAAGGATTTTAAAGCCATGAAACAATCTTGTTAACTGAAAGTAAAAGATCTTTTTGTCTGTTCTGCAGGTGTGTTTGGTGCAGACACTGTGGAGCAACTTCTCCAGGTTTAAGATGTGAATGGCAAAATAATTACACACAGTGTGCTCCCTGTGCAAGTTTGTCTACCTGCCCAATCTGCTATCGCACGTACAGGGATGAGGAGCTTATAATTCAGTGTAGACAGTGTGATCGGTAAGGGTTTCTAATATTTCACACGTTTTTCCTCTTTAAGACTTATTTTAATTTTTCCCCCAATATAAAAACGTAGAGATGAAGGAAATGGTCTTGTGGTAAAGAACACTGGATTATTGAGTCTCAGAAATCTCTTAGTAGTTCATACCTAGTTGTACCACAGACTTAATTATCTGACTCTGGGCAAATCAATGAATTGCTCTGTGCCTCTTCCCCTCTGCCCTGTAAGAATAATACTAATGTACCTCACAAGACTATTGTTGTAAGGCTAAATCTAGATTAGATTGTATAAACTAATCAAAATTATTGCAATATAGGGAGAAAATTATCATACTAAAACATATTTGGGAGATTGTTTTATAGAGAGTTCCTTCCTGTGGAGGGAAATAGTTGATCTGCTGCTCCATATACAGGATGTAACACACACCACTGTAGGGGGTGCTGTATATGGAAAACCTGATTCTGTGGTTTCTCCCTGAAAGAATTCAAACTAAGCAACTATTTCCCATGTACTTGGACCATAGACTGATACTTGGGTCTCCTAAAACACCACCTATTTCCTTTAAATTGTATTTTTTCCCCCACTTAATTTCTAGATGGATGCATGCAATCTGTCAGAACTTAAACACAGAGGAGGAAGTGGAAAACATAGCTGATATGGGTTTTGACTGTACCATTTGTAGGCCATACATTCCACCAACAAACGGTAAGAAGACGATTGAAACCAATGGCAGGATTTGCACACTGCAATAAATAGGTCTGGGAATGTGTTACAGTTCTGTGCTCTGATGGAGGTTTGGCTCGTGGTAGAAGTCAGATTTCTTTTTCATGTTTGTTTTAAGGGCTCTTGTGGAAGTGTCCTTGGCTCTTTCTCACCCTCTAGTGATTTAGGCCAGAGGAAGCCTCATGGGAATTGTGGGTAGAGTTACTGAAGATACGGACAAACTGCTAAAATCATTTGGTATTGAAGGGGCCAAAGGCATTCCAAAGGCCTTCCACTTTGTCAAGTGGAAGGAAGAAAGGCCAGTTCTCTGAAGTTGCATCTGCAGAAGAATCTGAAAATTATTTCTGAGCAGAAAAAGTTTGTGTATTTTGGTACTTTGAGGGTGTCTGAGGCAGCAGTAGCTGTAACAATAGTTGGTGTAAGCATCTTTCCCCTCCTCCTTCGTGTTTTGTTAATGCATTTTCCTCATCTCTCCCAGTATTCAAGACCTGTGCTTCCCTCCCTGGCTGCAATCTCTAAAAGCATTGGCCATACTTTTTTGTTCAGGAGTTGTCACTTCCTTTTTAATTAAAACGTGTCATTCCTTTTGACAAACTTTGCTCCTCTCTGGACACAGATACCGACAGCCTTGTTTTGTATCACAGTTCTGTAGCAGTGGCACTTCAGGAGCTGAGGTTACTGCAGTTTAAGCACATTTACAGCATCTGGTTCCATAGGATGGTGCTGGTTAATGTTCCTGTGAGTGGCCTGTCAGCAGTTAGGTTGGCCTGTGACATGATTTATGGTCTTGCTGCAAGGGTGATATCCCAGGTCTGTTTTCCTGCATGTCAGCTCAGGGAAGTTGCTGCTTCAGTGGGCTGCTTTAACATTGACACCTATTCCCATTTTTAGCATAAGCACATGAAAGTGTGCATATTAACCCTTTATGGGGATATCACAAGGGAACAGTAGGAGGAAGATACAAGAACTAAGCAAATGTTTCAAGAAAAACTCGTACCCACCAAGAAGATGTCAGTAAGATTGGTTTTCCTGATCAAGATCGAAGATGCCGTAGGGCATGTGCTCGAGAGGTCTGCCAAGAAGAGTTCAATAGAGCATCTAATGTCCCTTTACAGGGGCATGCCCTCATCACAGCAGTAATTGTAACTTACTGACCTGACCTTGGAGGTTTTTATACTCCCTGCTCAACTACACACGGTACTGGAACACTTCCAAGTAACCCATTTTTATCACTAATAGAAGAAAGAGCAATGCTCCTGTATTTCTGAAAGTCACTTCATTGTAAAGGTCTGCTTTCAAAAATTCAAAAGGACAGAGGTTTTGTAAGTGGAAGAAGCAAGAAACCTGCAGATACAATGCCAACTCCTGTTTATTTTGATAATAAGCTTTGACTACTTAAAGCAAAAAGATCCAAGTAAGAAATACTCCCTCCTTGCTCTTGGGGGCTGGCAGAGCTACCTTTTAGAGGTAATTAAAGCCCATGATATGTGAGATGGAACATCTTCCCAAGATGGTATCAGAGGTGTTTCACTTCCAGGCGGAAGCTGGCCACTGAGTTAGTCCTTGCTGCACACCTCTGTGAAGTTGTGTTGCTTAGGTTTGGGTTCCAAGGAGTAGGAACCAGTCCCTTGGGAGTTCCCCAGCTTTCTTAGCAGGTTTTTTTCACCTTTTTTATAAGACAGGTGTGTCTGCTTATTCTTTGCTGTTTTGACTCAGTATTAAAACCTTTCTAACACATGTACATTTGCACAGTTGCATGTCTCAATATGTCCTTTGATGCATGTTCATAAAAATACCTGCATGTACTTTTATATGAAATGTTTTGGTCTTTCATGAATTCTTCTAAAATTCCTCTGAAAATTTTCTATAATTTTTTGTATCAAAGTGAGAAAAATTAATGCTTTATAAACTTAAAGAAAAGTTACTTAGCAGTAGAAAGCTTCTTAAAATGTATCATACTGTGGGATTCTTACTGGGATTGTTCTTGCCCTGTCCATTTGATGTATCATACATATGTTGCAAGTATTGCTACAGGGTTTTTAACCACTTTCTTTCCAGAAGAAGCAAGCCCCTCAACCTAACAAATAAACAAAACATTGCAGGTGTACTGTTGGTGAAGAGTAAATGGTTCTAGTGTGTAGGTATTGAGAAAGAGCTTTCATTTCTCTTTCTTGAAAAAGTGGAAACTTTTTTAAATTTATAAGAGCTCTTCCCTATCTTATCATACCTGATAATTTTACCAAGTCATCTTCTTCAGGAAACAGAAATAAAATACAGTGTTTTTCTTCTTGAACTTACATAAATACCAAAAGCCAAAATGTGGTAAGATTTGCTCCAACATAATGTATGAGAAACCTGCATTACTAGGTTATTTTGAAGCAGTCATCTCTGAGCAGTGTTTTATTAGGTTCCTTTTAGTATTGTCTCTAGTTATGTGTCTCCCAGCGTTTTGCTGTGTCCTGTTGAAATTTTTTCAGATTCTCATGACTGGGAGCTAGCAGGTGCTTTAGGTAGCAGCAGCTTTTCCTCTGTGCTGCAATTCCTGCACGTTCAGGAGAGCTGTGTGTTCCCCTCATCCACATCCACTCCTGGACAAGTAATTCTTGACCATCTACTCATCAGTTCTGCCTTTGTGTCATTGCCGTTGTATATTGTATGCCCCATCTGCAAATTTCATCCCTCCTCACTTACTCCCATCCTCTCTCCATCCAAACTCCAGCTTCCTCCTTCCTCGGTGCTGTTTTTGTTCCTCTGCAGGAAACAGAGGGAACAGCCCTGCCTGCTTTTCTGGAACCAGTTCGAGCTGGTTGCAGTTTCTGAGGCTGCCTGTGTGGAGTTATTCCTCCTGGGGCTCCACTAAACATGCCCATGGAGGCAGTGAGGATTTGGTATCACTTACCCCTGTCTAGGGTTGTCTGATACTGCCAGTGAAACACATTATGGCTGGCAGTATCTGTTGTATCATTTTCATTGAACTGCTAAAAATTTTTCTTCATTCTGAAACTTAATTCTGTGTACTTTACACATACAGGATACAAACCCAACATAATACTATGTGTTAAAAAATTAACTTCCAAACTGTTTTATTATTTGGCACATTTATTATGTCAACTCTAATGTTCTCATGTTACTATATTTACCAATAAAATCCCAGTGTCATTGACACAGTTATGCAGGCACCCAATAAAGAGTGCTCTGCTAGTGCTGTATTTCTACATCAACCATTTCACTGTGTCCCATATGCTGGTGTAATTTCTTCTTAGAATTGTTCTTTTCTATTACAGCCTTAAAAATGGCACCCCCTTTTCTCATCATACTGTATTCTGTGCAATTTTTTGCTTTCAGCTGAAGCTCCTGAATGCTGTACAATATTCAGCATGTTTAAACCCTTTTCCAAAGAAGTGTAACAATTTTGATTAAGCTTCAGCTGAATGCCTGAGAAAGCACTTTTTTTTTTCAATTTTTTTTCCTTTGGATAGGCTTTCTGTAACAGTACTGTGCTTTTCTGCTCTCCATTTTGTTGATTGTAATCCTTAATCTGCACTCTGATTAGCTCCTTTTCTGGAAGTCTGTTTGATACTGTCTTCAGTCACTGTTTGTGCAGTTTATTTGAGTGGGTCTCTGAAGGCCTCACCTCTGTCAGGGTCAGCTTCTTTATTTGAGCATTTCAACTTTATTCAGTCTCCAGAACTAAAATTGTTCAGTGTAACCTGGATGAGAAGATCTCTCCGTTGTTTGACTTTTAAATTAAGGATTTCAAATTCCTGTTCACAACTGTCTTTCTGAATTTCTTGTTTACCTTAGATTCCAATTCAATAATTGCTACTTCAATCTTAAAACATCTTGTAAATTATAACCAATTAAAGGAGCAGATGATGTCTTATTCCACTTTGAATAGTTCTTACAATCTGTTTTTTCAGTTCAGTGTTTTGAGTATCTTCCGTTCTACAGCTTGTCCCATATTTATTGTTTCTCTCCGGCTCTGTGTCTCTTTCAAAATGTCTTTTTCAATTTATTTTCTTGTCCTTTCCTTCCATCGTTGTGTTCAGTTTTTCAGTAATTCTCATAGGCTCCTTTCATTTACTAATTGCATGGAATATTGGTTTTCTGTAGGTTATACCCTGTACATCAGTTACACATTACGTAAAACTTGCAAAGCATTGTAGTTTTTGAACACAGATTTTCATTTTCCTTAAATTTGCTTATATGCCTAGAAAACATCCTGTACTTTTCATACTCATTTTAAGTGTTACTTGGAAGCTTTTTTGCTTTTTCTGGTCTTGCCCTGGCTCCCATGGTGTGTGTGAGGTCGGGAGCAGCAGCACATGTGATGGAACCTCCCTTGGGTTCCCAGCCTCGGGGGTCTCATCTTGTGTGACAGACGAAAAGGAAATACTCCAGATGTTATCTTGAGTCCTAAATTCAGCATGAATAAGATTTCTAGGCAAAAAAAGGAGAAGAGTGTGGATAAACTTGCCCCTGTGGTAATGCTAACTGTGCCAAACTAACAGGTTTTCTGATTCTAGTTCAATGTTTGCGAGATAGAAGCTCCTAATTTTCACTTGACTTACTCTGTCTACGTAATCTCTGTGTAGTCACTACTAATATTAAAAGTTTAGCCTACACATCATAGGTGAGTGAAGTGTGATTGCAGTTACATAGTTGAGGCAAACGGGAAGAACATTTCTACCCGCCACGAAAGTTAGCCTTGTATTGCAGGACATTTTGATTATTATTTTTTCAGTCACGCTGTTCCACTGCTTCCCTGTAGCACACAAGCTGTAGTTTTTAGGTTGAATTTCTCCTGTTCCATTTGTCAGTAGTCTTATCTGGAATAAGAATTGCCCTATCTAAGTCCAACAGGTCCTGTGTTATCTGTTCTCAGATACATCAGCCTTCTCGTAAGTGCTGGGTAAGAGGCCTGACAGCACAGGCACAGCGAGAATCTTGTGTGCAAAGCTCTTGGAGTGTGCTGGCCCCTCCTTGGGGAAATACTGGTCAATACCCACTTCACAAAGCCCTCCCATTTTTAATGGTTAGGGCAGCAAAACCTGAACATCATGACTGGTGTAGAGGTTGCTTTCCAGCCCAATAGATGCAGTGTATTCATTTGCCCTTGGTCCAGTGGAAGGAGAGATCATTTCCCATTGAGTTCAGTGCTATTCCAATGCCATTCTTGGCTCTAGGAAGCTGGAGAACTTCAGTTTGTATCAGGCTTGTTTTGTAGTCACATCTGTGACTCTAAAAAGCACTTTATTTTAAAGGTGCAAGTAAATAATTGCCAACAGTATAAATTAGGGAGTTTAACGGAACTGTTTGAAGGAAAATTGATAGTTTCAGGTTAAATCAAGTCACCATTTTTAAAAGTTGAAATTATTTTCCTTATATTTTTCAGTGCCTTCTTTGGACTGTTGTGATTCATCAGTTGGAGCTCAGATTATTTCAAAATCAAAAGAACTAGGTAAAGAATGTAAATGCTTAATATCTGATCATTTAGCGTATTTTAAGGGTATATTTTTACATGAGACAAAAATTCCTTTTCCTATGGTTTTGTAACACGCAACATTAACTATCCTTCAGTTACCACAGCATGCTTTCCATTTTTTTTCTCATTCTCTCTTCTTTCTTCTCTTGCCTGCCATACCTGCACTGTAATAATTACTTTAAATTATGCTTTCATCCTGCAGTCTTAGTTGCTTGCCTTAATATCAGTGGTGATAACACAGTGTGACTGAGTGAAGCGTGTACACATGTTTACAGGCTCAAGCTGTTAGGAGGATGCAGCTTTTCTATATTTGTCTGGTTTCTAGGAATTTATAATCTTGACAAGCCTACTCACAAGTCAGTCTTTATAATGATAGCACCCAGCAGCTTCCATCATGTTAGGACAGTTTCCATCACATCAGAGTTTTTTTTTCCATTTGACACCTTCTGAGAGAAGGTTCTCCCCTCAAATATTCAATCTGAAAAAGACTATGAGATGTTTTTGAAACACACACCTTTCAAGTTCAGTGTAAGAAGGCAGTCAAGTGGGAAGAATTGTGTTCAGAACCAGCTCTATTGTCAGATGTTACATGAGGAAATGTTTTTGGTTAAAGGGAACAAATGTCATTGTATTTGTATATTTTCAAAAGCTGTGTTACCAAATCATGATTTAGTGGCTCCAGAGAGCTGAAGCATCATTGCAGCCTCTTCATTATTTGGTAATTCCCTGAAGGTTCCCAAGCCTCCACTTGCTGGGCCCCTAGCACAGGTGACTGACAGGGCCTTTCTGCATGATGAATTGAGGAATATTAGAGCTTATCAGTAGACTCAGTTGTCATGTCAAAGCCTGAGGGGGAAGCAGTCTTGCAGGTCTTGGGACACTTGGGTTCTACCCATGATTTCCAGTTTGATCTTGAGCAGCTCACTTGATACACCTTGGGTTTTTTGTCTGCCTATAAAATAGGGCTGATAACTTCTCTGACTTACCAGGAGCTCTGGGAGGTTTAAGGTCATTAATAAGATGAAGGTAAAGTGCTGAGGGCATGACTGATAAACAACAGGGACCCAAAATATGACTTCCATGGTTTCTGTGGGTGCCAGTGATACAGAAATATCCTGCAAGGCACCACTCTCCATAATCAAATTGTTCTTTCTAATGAGTCCTTGATATACGTTGTTTCTGAGCAATGTAATGGATTATTGCTGGATTTGACATCAGACTCTAAGTAATAAAGCTGTAACTGTAATGTATAAGACAGTGTCAGATATCTCTGGTGTATTTATACCAATTTCTTCACTCATGGGTCAGCTCCATACATGTGGATTATTAACTCTTGTAAGTGCTGTTCCTAAAAAATCTAAGACTTGTAAATTAAAAGAGTTTTATATTGCTGTTATGATTCATTCAACTTTTATAGACCCACCGAAGACATACACCCAGGATGGAGTCTGCTTGACAGAATCCGGCATGTCTCAGTTACAGAGCCTCACTGTTACAGTACCGAGAAGAAAACGGACGAAACCAAAGCTTAAACTGAAGATTATAAATCAGAACAGTGTGGCTGTGCTTCAGACACCCCCAGATGCCCAGTCAGAACACTCAAGAGATGGGGAGATGGATGACAGTAGAGGTAGCAGTCTATTTTTGGCATGTCTTGTAGCTTGGAGTGTTGCAGTACCTGTGTGTATTGCAGATATCCCTGGGAGCTTTTATTACACTGATACTCCTGTGTTCTGTACAGAATGTTTTATGGAAATTTCTTGAACAGTATCCATGGCTTATTGTTGTCCATTTCAGGGATTTTCCTTGTTGCTTTGTTTATGGGTCATCCATCCTATAGGAAGCTCACCTTTCTAGGGCTGGACTGGAAATAGGAGACCTTTTGTCTAATCTTCGGGTTTCCTGTGGGAAACATTGTGCATTTGCTGAGTACAAGTATACTCAAATTCAGTGCAAACACTATTTGCAAGTGGTGGCTCAGCAAAGCAGCATCTGTATCTCTCAAAAGCTGGTATTAAAATCAAATGGGAAAGTGGAGTAAAAAGCTCTTTGCTGAGAGTATTTCTCCTTTATGAAAGAAATAAGGTGAGCTGACCTGAGAGTCAGTGGTCTGGGCTAACTCTTGTGTGGTGCAACACCATTCACTTTGCTATGGTCTGGCTGTGCATCCTGAGAAGGGTGATGGCACAATAGTGTTAATCCCTGGCCTGGGGAAAGGCTCATTGCAAGGGCAGGTGAGAAAGTAATTGCATTGCGTACTCATTTTGTAGGTTAGGAGAGGAACTGAGGCACACAGACCCCACCTGGCCACAATTCTGTTAATGCAACATTGCCTTGTTAATCAGATTAAATGTCATAAGAAGCTTATTTTAGCTACGGAGTGTACTTGAGATAACTGGGTAGTTCAGCCATCAGTGAAGTTTCAGTGTTAACTTGTTGGTACAAGGTATTGTTCCTGTTGTTTGATGAGCACATTCTTACCTTCTGTTGTTGACTAGAACTTCTTTTTTAATAATAGCTCCCTTTTATTTCTTTATAACATTCAAAACAGTTTACTTGTTTTTTTTTCTTTCAGTATTGACAGGATTTGATACATTATCCTAGCATTACATGGACTGAAATTTCATCTCTTACTTTCATATTCTTCATCAGCTAGATTGTTGAAAGCAGAAAATGCATGTGAATTTGGAGGCAACTAGTCACTTCTCTTGTTCTTTTCCAGTGCTTTATCATCTTTAGTTTAAAAAATGTGTGCCTTTTTTCTGTATGATTTTGTCTAACTTAATTGTGTGCTTGTTGGCTTCTAAAGGTGGTAGCCCTTTTCAAGCAGATAACAAGATACATAGATGTTATAGCGAGGTATGAAAGGGAGAGGGCAGAGCTTCCAGAGACTTTAATTTCAGTTCTGATCACCTTTCGTTGCCTTTTTGAGAGTTAAAGCACATTTTTGTGTGTGATGGTAACAGCACAGCAAGTCCATGGGAGATGGGCTGCATTTCCTTGTAGCTCTGGGTGTGTAGGGCTCTACTCTGTAGAGGGGATCAGTGTCTGTCTCTGAATGTCTGGAATTTCTGCATGAGCATCGGGATGAATAAAGCTGTGCCGTGGCTTGGATTGGAGTAACACAGTGTAGTAATTCCAGGGAAAAAGGAAAACCCTTATTTTGACTCTCAGCATTTCAGGTGGAAAAAAGGGGCTGTATCTGAGAAAACTGAGCTTGTGGAATTCTGTTACCATCTCATCTAGAGGATTTAATCAGCTTCAGCATTTCATTGGGTGTTCTACATTCTAGAGTCCATTTGAAAGTTGAGCTTGCTTTGGGAGCTTCAGCTTGGTGGCCTCTGCAAGCCACTGGGTTTGTTGGTAGAACTCAGTAACAGTGGGACAGTCTGGGCCATGGCTCAGCCTGTGGAAGAGTGAGGGTTGCAGTTCTACCACAGCAAAAGTGGTGTGGAAGAATCCAACTCTGTGTGTTACAACAATATTTCTCCCTCTTTAAACTTCATGGGGTTTTAGACAACGTAGAATTATACAGCTAAATCTAAGCAGAACATGAGAATTCCAATATCTTTCCGGGGGTGAGAGTATATTTAGCATTTCAGAAGCTTTATGATAAAATGAAGATTTAAGGTCTTTTTGGGGATATCAGGAAGAATTAGTTCTCTCTCTCTTCAACACCAAAGGCTTTTTAATGTCATCATACTTTACATCTGTTTCTACCCTGCTTTCCCACAGAATATAAACTGTTTGAATTATAGTCTTCATCTTCAAGGCTGAGTAATTCTTCTGGGCTGAATTTTCCATTATTATAGGTCAAATTCCTCTTCATAGATCAGCTGGCTTTCAGTCAGTCACACATCTTGAACTCATGAACCCACTAAACTGAAAGTCATTACACTTTACCTTCCAAGTGCAGGCTGCAGTTTTTCATTGTCTTCTCAAGAAAAGAAAAGCCCTATCAAGCAAAACTGAGGAGGACAGTGAAGAAAAGGAAGTCTGTCTTGGTAAATTGGGCCCCTATTCCTTGATGGTATGGCTAGAGATTGCTCTGACACTTAGCACAGGTTTCCAAAGGAAGTACCAAAAAAGTCTTGAAAACATCATGTCATGGGAAGTGTGTGTACGGATAGGATGGGTTTCCCAAAAATATCCAGGGATTATGGTTATCTGTCACCCTTTTGAAAAATCTGTCATTCTCAGAAAACAGTCAGATGTTGAAATTTGAGGGGGGGGGAGAATCTTCTTTCCCTTTTCCAGTTGAAGTTACCATTGCGTCTTTTCTGCAGAAGGTGACCTTATGGATTGTGATGGAAAATCAGATTCCAGCCCAGAACGCGAAGCTGTGGATGACGATACCAAAGTGGCTGAAGGAGCTGATGGGATTAAAAAAAGGAAGCGGAAACCATACAGACCTGGTAGGATAAAGTAACTTAGATCATTGTGTGTCCATTGCTCATTTTTTTCTTTTTAATAACCAGAACCAAAAAAAACCCCACCCCAAAAAACCCCAAACAAAACAAACAAACAAAAAACCAAAAAAACCCCAAACAAACAGAAAAAAACCAAAAAAATCCAAACCAAAAAACCCAACAACAACAAAAATAGAAATAAATCAGTCTGGAATTCTGGAGTATTCTACTACTCATTGTTGACTGTAGAGTTTTTTCTGTATTCTGTTTAAAGTTTTTTTTCCTCTTACCAAAATATTTCCAAAGGTTGCTGGTCGGCAGTACATTTGTTCATAGTGTGCTGTCAGTTATTGGCAGTAGTTCAGACCATTGCCTTGTATTGATTCTTAAATTGATAGGAAATCATGCTTTATTTCTATAACTGGTGAAGGACAGTTTTTGTATGTGTATGTATATATCTAGCAATATCTGAATTTCAGAGAACTTTTTGCAGTTATTTTGCTTGTTTTCCAAAATACTTTAGGTCAGGTATTTGCAGATTACTTCTGACAGGTGAATTTTAATGAATTCAGTTATTGGATGAATTCATTTATTTTAATTTCTTAGTGCTGTTTACTCTTAATTATCCTGACTGAATTAATTAACTATGTGTCCTGGATGCACAAACACTTGAGCTCTATCCAGGTAAAATACATCTATTAGTCATCCATTAGTTTTCTGCAGTCAACAGTTTCCCTGGAAAATGAAATAAATCCTTATCTGATACATTTACATACATACACACCAACTGCAAAGGACTAGGAACTCTGCAGTCAGTGTCTAGTAGAGGATTCTGCAATTTCAGGCACTGTGATCTTGATTAATTATCTTTTTATTTGTGATATGTCCTTCTCTAGTACTATCATTTGGAATGGTGGGCTCTCTAGAGCTGTTTGCAGAGGGCTTTTTATGGTCCTTTGAGGTTCTTTAATAGGTTTTATTTGGTAGATTGACAGCTAATTCCAGCAACTCATCAGTTTGCCCCAGGTGAGAGGAAAACTAACATCTGAATGTTGCCAAGTTTGGTGGTTTGAACTGCTTGTGGATTTTTTATAGTCCTGAAATTCCAGTCCTTTTTGATTACTTGTATACCCACTGAGACATAAAAATTCAGAAATGTTTCATAAAACTCTGAATGAAAGGTCCTTAAGTATCTCAGATTCATTCTAAGACATCTAGATGCAGCAGTCCCCTTGACCTGCAGAGTAATCTTGGCTCTCGTTTGTACTATAAAAGACAGTTTTTATTGAATGCATCGAATTTTTGCTTCCTTGTTAAGGTATTGGTGGATTTATGGTACGTCAGAGAAGTCGTACAGGGCAGGGGAAGACTAAAAGATCTCTCTCCAGGAAAGATTCTTCTGGATCTGTTTCTGAACAGTTGCCTGGCAGAGACGAAGGTAAGTGCAGGAGTTTGGTTTTCAATGTATGTTCATGTTTAATGCAATAAAAACAATACAGCTCATCAACATACATGTTTGTCGTGTTTGTAATAAATGGCTTTCTTAATTCGACTGATAATACCCATTCCTGCATAGCTATTGTTTCAACAGAGCCCATGATTTACAAAGAAACTGAAACAATGAATTGCAGGCTATTGTAGGAGATAAATAATGAGAATTACTATTATGATTATTACTATCATTGTTGTTATTAGTTATTATAGCATACTGTAGCATATATTGCATATTATGGTGTATATATAGCATATATTATAGCATATACTGTTACTAGTAGTTATTGTCATCATCATCATCATTAGTACGTTAGATTTAGAGCAATCCTCTTTCTGATAGACCTTTCTCCAGATGTAGCCCTGGCCCAGGGGTGTCTTCTGAACCATCAGTTTTAATACTTACCAGTGTTCCATATTCCATGAGTGTGTCTAATCAATTTTTATATATCTGTTAATGCTCTGGAAAATCCTTTATTAGAGAGTTTAATGATACATTATTGTTGCATGCAGAAACAATTCCTTTTTATTTTAAACCAGATACCGGATATCTGAGAGTTTCATAAGCCGCCCTTGTGTTTAATGTTATGAAAGATTATTTCTTAAAAATCATTCGTATTAATTTGTAATACAGAAATATTTTCTAGATGTTTGTCATATTTCCCCATCAGAGCTGTGTTTTCCAGGGCTGAGGAATCCTTGACTTTGGTAGGTGCAGTTCTTGGTAGATTGGGCACCTAACAAGAAGTCACATTTTATTCATGGGCCTTTTTCTCTATTTTGGTGTGTGTGATTACACTAAGTTATTTCATCCATCTAGAGTGGTTCACACTAACCTAGAGAATGTTGAGGTATCATTCGAGGGAGATGTGGAATATGTTTAGTTCAGAGCCTGTTCCCTCCAAAGTCAGTAGAAGGAGGCAGCTGCTTCTAAAGGACGGCTGATACTGGCCCAGTTAAAGACTCTGGCCTGTGATTTCTCCTATAATCTCTGGTTTCTGTTTAGCTGTTGTATTTTTAGCCTTTGTAAAGCCCTGTCAGTCTCTTGCTGTATATTGTACAACGTGGTGGAGACTGGACCATTGCTACAGCATCCAGGTAGTATTATTAAAATTTAACATTAAAATGTTGTCCTTGTTTACATTTGTAGAGCTACGTTATGAAGCCAAGAAATTCTTCTTTTATTCTAGCTCAGTTCCCAGTTTAGGTATAGTGTTGGCGTTCTCTTTAGTATTACAGCTGTGTTTCTGCTTTGTAAATATTATTTCAGTGTAACATACTGCCTTATTTCAGATAGAGCTGTTAAATTTTTCATTTCTATAGGGGTCTGCTCCTTTAAGTAAATTTTTTTTTAAATTGGCTAAAAAGCTAATTCCCCATTCTGGGTAACGCTACAATGCATATTGTTAAAAAGCAGTATTCTTAAACAAGTATTCTTCAGTTGAAAGTTGGGGCTGCTTTTTCTCTGTTCGGGCACAATTGCTAGTTGAAAAAAATATAAATTAGAAAATGGCTGTATGTTTTAAATCATCATCGCTTGCTGAGAGCCTGCTTCTCAGTGACCAGTGCTCATCAGCTTTACCAGGATTCTTTGCACCCTTGTCATGTCCACTCCTTTTCGCTGTAAAATCTCCCTCTCAGACAGTGCAGAGGTCACAGTGTTGGTGAACCTCATTCCACTCATGGTGCTCTGGATATGCTGCAGGAGATCGCTGCAGTACAAAGCAGCTGATTTTATTATGGTGATAATATTGTTTCTTAAATAACTTGCCAGAGTCCTTAACTTCATGTAATTTGCTTTGGCAAGACAGAAGTAGCAGGACTTGAAAAGTTCTGCATTACCTGCAGTGTTTTTCTTGCTCTGTTGTAATAAAATACTGAATGATTGATGAACACTGTGTGCTTTTGTGTTTATTAGAAAAAGCAGTGCCACTTTGAAATATGACAGCTGAATAAATGTGTAATTTTTCTTGAAGGGCTTCTTTATAGATTTCTTTTTTAGGGTGTTCATTATTTATATGATAGCTCTTTCTCAGATTTTAAAAAACAAGTTTTTTACTTTTAATTTGAAAAAAAAAGTAGTGTTTGAGATGAAAGGTGGTTAATGTGTAACTCAGCATTGGTGACACTAGAGATACTGCTTCAGTGGAATTGTCTTTTCGAATATCTGGTTAAATGGCACCCATAATTTCTCTCAAATTACTGAATTCTTAGGTTGCTTGGGGATACAGAAGTTAAAGGTCTGTGTGTACCTAGGAGGTAGAAGGGAGGTATGTGACTGGTGTCACATCTGGCACTTCTGCTGCCAAAGCCAGGGTGGGCAGGTGGAGTTCACAGCTGGATAAAAGGCACCTTTGGAATGCATCCAGGGTGATGTACAGTAACCCATGCACCCAGAGGTAGCCAGATGTTCTGCCACTGTACCTTCAGAGCAAAAGAGTGAATGTTTTATTTATTTGTGCCTGAATGTTCCTTTCCAGGTTGGACAGAACAGCTGCCAGACACTCCGGTTGAGGAGTCTACCCCAGCTTCTGAAAGTACTGAGAAAATAAAAAAGCGTTACAGAAAAAAGAAAAATAAACTTGAAGAAACCTTTCCTGCCTACTTGCAGGTAAACCTGGTGATCTACTAATCGTGTTGTAAATCCATTTAAAAACCTAATCTTCGTGGGTTGTTTCATAGTTCATGTAAACCATTAATGTTTCTCCTCCGATTCCAGATTGATCATTCACATGACATGAGTTTTTTTAAAATAATGTTCATGAGCTTGTACAGAAAACTTCATTTTATGTTAAATCTCCAGGATTCTGGTGTTTCTTCTCAGTGTACTTGGATCTCTGCTCTAGGACTCTCTGCTCTGTCTCTTCTTGTTCTGAGAGATGAGATGGGGCAGAAAAGTAATTTCTTTGTTGTCTGAACTGACACATGATGTTTCCACATTCAGCCTTGTAGGATGTCTTAGGCTGATCGTGCCATTTCCTCAACTTCTCATTTTGCCTTTTGAGGATTATAGAACATGATTTGATAGGAGAAACTAGTTTTCCTCCAGTTTTATGGATATATATGCCCTGCATCTCTGTCCAATAAGGTCTGCTCTTCCCTCCCATTAATTCCATGGCGTCCCTAGCAGGTAAGAGGCAGCAGTTATGGATAATAACCAGGATATTAATGATGATTGAGCAAATTACCTTCCATTAACCAGTTTATAAACTGACTGGTTTATGTATTTCTCTCACTGAGAATATTATTTGGCTTGTTCTTATTCTCAGCCACCTTCTTCATGAAAACTTTTACTATCAGGTAGATGTTTACTGAACTTCATGGCATCAACTCTATATGGATTGAAAGCAAAGAATTAACATAGAGACAAAATAACCTCTTTTCAGAAAACAATTTGTGTTTCATAACTAGGGAGGTGACTTGGAAAGAAAATACTTAACATTTCCTTTGGATTAATAAGGATAAATATTTTTAATGCATGTTTTACTCCTGTAAAACATAGAATATTTCTTAGATTCTTCATTAGTATTAGAATAACTGATACTGAAAAATCTATTTTTAGCTTTATTTTTAGAACTGTACTCTAAATCAAGATTTTAAAGACAACATGAAAACAGAAAAGTTGTTATATAATGAATAAAGGTTGACTTGAAAATTTGATAGGTTGTTGTCAAATTACTGAGTTTTCAGTCTTAGGGTGAGTGATAGCTGTTACATAACATTTTGAAAGCTGCTAATGTAAGTTAAACATCTCCAGGTGTTTTGTCACTGCAGTTAGACATGAGGATTTTGTGAAATGAAGTGTATGGTCATTCTCAAGAGTGAACCACAGTTCTAGATCAAGTTGCCCAGTAATGTTCCCCTTCTTCAGCTGTTTTTTTTATGTCAGGAGAAATAAATACTAAATTAATTGTGATAGATAATTACACTATATTGGTACAGTGTCTGCGCCACATATGTAAGAAGACTAAAGTTTTTCTGTATAATCTAAGGTGTGAATTTAATCATAAAACACTGGTAATGTATCTTCCTCAGTTAAGTTGTAGCCACTGTAGCCACTCCTCTTAGCCTGGAAGAGATACTGCCATGCTGGAGGGCTTGTGAGGCTGAGACTATGTTTTTATCTTTCTACTAATCATTGGCTTTTAATTTTGTCATTTACCCAGATTTTTCAGTCAGTACAGTATTCTTTCTACATTGAATCATTTCGTTTCCTTTGCAGGAAGCTTTCTTTGGGAAAGATCTACTGGATACCAGTAGACAGAACAAGATGAGCCTGGATAATTTACCTGAACAGTCATTTCCACTTTCATGTAAAACAAACTTGGCCTCCAATTTCCTGGATCCTTCATCTGATCCCCTTCTCAGCTCCACCTCCACTCCAGCTCAGGCAAAACTGGGACCTCAAGGTATACAAATCTGAAGTTAGTGATGATTCAGTAGTTCGATTTTATTGTGGTAACTGGGGCTCTTCAACTCTCTCATCCACTTTTCTCCCACTGTTTAGTTGATGTATTTTTCAGCATTCTGTATGTGAGCTGTCCTTGGGAGGTTAAGTAACACTGATATTTTGGATATTCAGCTCTAGGGCTCCAGCTGTTCCAGAGAGAGCAGTGGATGACACAACAATTGGCACTTAATGCAAATATGCAACATCTTGACTATAACATCCATGGCTGTAAAATCCATGAAAACTAGTTCTGTGTAAGAACAAGCATACAGATCCATTATAGAAGAAGACATAGATACTCTCATTAAAAGGTATTTTTAATAGGCTAGCGAATACTAGTTGGATGAATATCATCCAGCTTTCCTTTTCTTTACTGTTTTAGATTATTTTAGGTTGCCAGTCTCCTTGGAATTTTTGTTTCACCATGTCCTCTCTGAACATGAGTGCCCTTTCCAGGTACAGTTCGTAGCCCCTAGGCAATCTTTTGCTTCTGCTATTGCAAAACCTTTCTGAAGGTTCTGCTGAGAGTTTTGCAAATAGCCAGAGGGTTGTAAAGTGCTGCTGAAAGAGCAGCCTTGCAAAAGAGCAATTAAAACCTTACTGTCTCCTCCAAATTATTTTTTCTCTGTCTTGTAGTGTATGCTGTTGGCTACAAGTGTCTTTATTTTCAAAAACCGCTACTATTTCTTGTGTATAGTAGTTAATTTATGGCTTGTGTTTCAGATTAATCCCCAAAGTTTTTCCATCTAAAACTGTTTGCACACATTGACATAGTTTCCCCTGTCCAGAGAGTCATTTGAAGAAAGGTCACTTATTTGTGATTGTTACTCAGTGAAAATCTGCAGAAGGAAAAGTGAAAGGCTACATTATAATTTTACATTGATTCTTACATGGTTGAAGTTGTGAGTAATACAGAATGCAAAAAGTTAACTTCCCCTGAGGGGGAAGCTGCTGGACGTGGAATGTTTCATGGTCTGTATTTCTTTAGTTCCGGCACTACAAGCGGATAGGTTCACTATGACTTTTTCTGCCTCAGCTTTCTTCTGGAGCCAGACAAATACAACTTCAGAGGTCTTTGCTGGTCTGTCCAACTGCGAGATTGAAGTCACTAGTGTGCTCATGTGTTATGGTAGTAAAAGGTTTTAGAAATTCATGAAGTTGATGTTAATTTAATGTTTTATTTTTCCAAAGTTTGAAAGTTCTTCATAAAAAAGTGGAGTTGTAAAACTTTGCAATTTTCTCTTCTTTTTATTCAGAAATTAATAAAGAGGTGGCTGTTAATAAATAAATCACCAGCAGTGGCTGTAGTGGATAACCTACTGTCTTTCCATTTGACATGTGAGAGACTCAAAGGACAGTGCTTTCCGGCCATGGGAATGTTCTCAACAATTATCTTCCAACTGTTCAGATTTCCAACCAAAATTGTGTCCAGCTCTTTGTTGTAGCTGGAGTACCAGTGGGTGAAGTAATCCGCCAGTATTGATCAGTTCCAGTGCAGATCTTAACTCTTTACCTGTGACTTTTTGGGACACAATTATTTCCACAATAGCATCCCCACATGTGAGAGACCCTGGTTAATTGGCTGGATTCGCTGAGCTCCCTTCTGGCTGGATTTGCTGAGGAGCTGGAGATGAGAACAGTGTCCCATAGCACCTGTGGTGTTTTCCTCATTTCCATACAGACCTGGCTGTGGAGCAGGAACAACATGAACTCTATGTTCCCTGCCCTGGGGGGCTGCAGGACTGTGCTGGTTTCCTACAGTGCCACTTCCCACAAGGATTTCTGACTCCCATGAGAGTCCTTCCGCAATTGCACAGGTCTTTTCCATAAGGAAAATGTTCTTCTCTTGGAAACTCCACTTGTGTTATCCCAGGATTAAGGGTTAGATATGTTTGTCCATCTTCCAGAGAGTTCTCAAGTATCTAAAGAAGCGAGTCTGTCTCCTCTGCTTTCCAGCATGTACCCAGGACTGCTGGGGAGGGCAGTGAAGGCTTCAGGCTGCTCCTGTACTTGCAGTGCATTTCAGGGACATGTTCTGTGATTTATTTGTACTCACAAACCCTTGGTTAAGGGTAGCTAAACCTTTCACTAGCCAGGATTATGGTAGTGATGGGGATTGGCAGAGCTGGATAGAAGAGGGGTTTGGAAGTCCTTTCTTTACTGTTAATTTCTAGAGACTCTGACTGAAGTGAGCTTTAGGCTCCCAGGCCTGATCTTTGTCCAGCAAAGAGACTGCAGGTTTTATTTTCAGTTACAAGACTCACCTTTCCTGTGTTTTTATAACACATGGCACTCTGTGCACTCTGTTCTTCATGGCACCAACCCTTAAAATCACTTCCAAGTGCTGGAGTAGAGTGCAAAGGTTTGCTCACGGGGACAGCACCAGATCTCCAGGGTCTCCCTTTCTGTTCATGGGTGAAGTTGAAGGTGTTGATTTGGATCTGTTGCATTCTGAGAACTGGCTGCATCTCTCTTGAGCTTCCTGACCTGTGTGTCCCTGGTGAAAAAGAAGCCACTTGATGAGGTGTGTTCTGTGAAGGCATTGTCAATGTGACCTTTTCTTTAGTTTGAAACAGCTTAAATTCAGTGTATTTTTTTCTGGAAATGCTGAAAAAGTCATCTGTTCAAGTGGGGTCTCCAGAGAGTGCTGAAGAAATTGTTCCTAGACAAAAGGAGAGGAGTTGTCTGAGTCTCTGCAACTGATTCAGGTGCTGCTGGGACATTCTACAGCCAGAAATGTTACTGTGTGATTAAACATCTTGGGATGGCTGCAGCCTGGGGAGAGGCATTTTTATGATTTTAAAACTTCATAAATAAATAAAAGTTAACTGCATTTGAGGGATCAGGATCACAAGCTAGCATTAGAAGTGTACTGTCTTAGAGATCCAGCATTACAAGCAAATTATTTTCCTTTTTGCTTTGTCTTGTCTTTCATCTCCATTCTGAAAAGAGTCAAATTAATGAGCAGTATTGAGCTATTTGTTTGGCAGCAGATGTCAACCAGCTATTGATTCTGATGTGAAGCAGCTGACTCAAGTGATTTTGTTGTTTCCAAGATAGTATTTAACACACATGGAATTAAAACAAGGGAAAAATAGAAGAAAGAAAAGTAAAAATATGCTTTAGTTTAGATGTCTTACGTGAGTTTTATGGATTATAGATTCTGTCCCTCCGCTATCACCAACACTCAGCCTTTTTATAGACTTAACAAACTCCATTTTGAAAGCAGGATGTTTTTTTCCAACTTACCTCCTCTGAAGGCCACTATGGACTCTCATTGCCTTCCAAGTTAGAGACCCTCTAATTTGAAACCTGAATTTATTCATGGCCAATTTGTAGCTAGGGGTGGTAAACCTTATATCTTTAAACATTGTATCTTTTCACCTGAGCTCTTCCCAGCCGCTTTATACACTATATTTATATTCAGATTAGACGTTGAATTTTTAGGGACTGTTCTCAAGCACGAGGGCTGTGGAGAAAAGCACCATAACACAGAATACTAGAGAAGAATGAAAGGCTGCTTATACAGTCCCAATGCTTCCTTCACATGGGATTCTTTCTCCCTGATACTTACCTGTCTTCAAGAAGGAATTCAGGAAAGTTAAGGGCTAAAACCAATCCTTCAGCCAGCTGAAGTCATTACATCACCTTGTGGTGCCTGGTGTTAGTTTGTTACTTGCATAATTAGACCAAATTGCCAGAAAAAAAATGAGTATCTAAAAAAACCCCAAACAAACTTTAAAAAAACTCAAGAAACAGCCCACCAAACCCCAACAAATAGGTTTTGTTGGAAGCCTTACATTTAACAGTACTTTTTATCAGGTACACAAAATAACTGTGCATGCAAAGTGGTGTGGTTTTGAGGCACTTCTACCTAGTTTTGCTGGTATCAATAGGAGCTGTATTTTGTACATACATTTAAATGGACTAGTCTGCACTGGCATCTTAATACACCTCGTTGAGTGGCAAATAGAAAATCTGATTTAATTAGGATGGTATTATCTTGTCTGCTTTCAAAAAAGGGTAAAAGTGAAGAACAAAAATAGAAAAATGAATAAAAATAATTTTCTTTTTGACTTGGTAATGGAAGAAAGGAAAGGGTTGTGTCTGAAAAACAGCAGAAAGAGCTTCTAATTCGTTGCTAAACTTAAGAGCTTGGAAAGTAGCCTCATGAGAGAAGTAAACCCTTGGCACCAGCCTCTGAATTAAGCTATGTACTTTCCTGGGACAGTTGGATTAACAACGGGAAATACATCTGTACATGTGTGTGTGTGTTCTTTGACTTTCTGGACCTTTTTTCGACCCGGCCATGTATTTATTTTCCACATTGTACATTTTTTCTGTTTAATTATATTATATTGGCTATCTCATCAGTTTCATTGGTCTGGCAATGATTGCTCATGTATTCATGATGGTCTGCAGTTTTACTAAAATATTTTTCTCAACTTTTATTTGTTTGTCAAATGTTTTTTGCAAATGTTGCACATCTGTAATAGTCCAAAACAGCTAGTTAGTAAAACCATATGGGCCATTTGGAGTAATGCCTCTCTAATGAATTGGAGGTCAAGAAGATAATAGTATCCAGAATTTAATATTGAAGAATTTTTATTAGAATTTTAACTGGCTAGACCAGGCCAGTTTTTCTTAGATGGCAAACAAACACAAGATTTCTACCTCTGGCCATTCCCGCTCCTTCAGGTTTTCTTCTGAACTTAAAAGTGGCATCTTCAATTTCCATTTATTTACTCTTGCTTCTTACTGTTAGATTTCACTTCCCTATCAGGGTGGAGTATCTAGTTGCTCCTGTATTAAGAAGTGAGTGGTAGTAAAGGAAGTAACTGATTAACCTTTAAAAAAAAATCCTTTGTTGATTTCCTGTGAGCTGTATCCTATATAAAACTTATCTGTTGACTTTCACACACACAGGCCTTTGTGTCTAAGAGATTGCAAGTTCAGAGTAGATCTTGGGATTTTTTTTCCCCCCCATGAAATCATCCAGTCTTTGTAGCACATGATGTGATTACATTACCACTTGTAAAAATACTGAACAACGTAAGCACGTGCAGATGGCTCAGTCCTGGCAGGGAGGAGACTCTGGTCAGCACAGTCTCTGAGCCCAGGGGTGCTTGCAGTTTAACACACTACAGAAGGCCCTTAGAGCCTGGTATGTCTCTGTTGGGGTTTGCAGCTCAAGAGCATCACCAGAGTGATGCAGAAATGTTGATTTTGTTTATTGCATCTTCCGCAGGCAGCACCGACGATCCTTTAGCTGATCTTTCTGAGGTCTTAAATACTGATGATGACATTCTTGGAATACTTTCTGATGATTTGGTAAAGTCTGGAGATCATTCAGGTATGTGTGTCTGTGGGGTCTCTCCACTAGTTGTTCTCTTTTTTTTCTCCTCTTTATTATAGATGTATTTGTTGTACTATATCTATAGGTTATACTCTAGGTCATTTCAGATATAATTTTCATATCTTAAGAATACCTTGGTTTGGAACAGTTTTGGTTTATTTTACCAAAAAAATGCCCAACCTTATCAACATTTTGTTTTTACTTGGCTCTTTGCTTTGCTGCTTAAGAGAGGATAAAATGTAGCTGCCGTTGTCTCTCATACCTGCGTAGCTTTTTTCAGCATGCAGCTTTTTCTTTACTTTTTTTTTGTTTTCGTGTTGTAATCATCCATTTTATCTGGTTTGGGTCCTGTAGGTCTTGATTTATGCACTTTCCAGGTTGAGAACTCACCCTCCCCATTTGGTAAGAATCTAAACAATGGATGATCCATGGTTAGCAGTAGCCCTCTTTCTAGTGGTTTTAGCTGAAAGAACTGCATGTGTAGAAACTACTCCTCCTTTACTGTGTCACTAATTCATGTTTCATTTTCCACTCTGTGGTGTTTTGAGTCTAACACGACCTTTAACTCTGCACTTCGCCTTTAAGAGTCCTGCATCATGTTTTGCTTACAGCTCTTGAAAACTTTCCTTAGTTTTTTGTGTTTCATGATACAAACCCATGCATTTTCTTGCTGCCACTGTAAATACTACTTCCTGTAGTAGTGTGTAGTTTTTATCATAGTGGTATATTTTGTAAATGAAAAGCATTTTTATCGATGTGAGTATATTAAAGCATGATTAAAGCAGTCAGCATCAATCCTTTTGTTTTCACTGGGTAATGGTTCATCACTTTATATAAAAGACAGGTTGACAATAAGTAGAATGCCATGTTTCATTAATTTAAATTCAGGGTTGTTTGGTCTCTATTACAGAAATATATTTTAAGTGCTGGAGGATAGAGTTCTTTTTTCCCAGATTTTTCTCATTTGAGAGATCTGTTTACTTGTTAGAAAATTTATGTAGTAAGTTACATTTTCTTAGTACCAACAAATCACTTCGATGTAAACTGTAATAGTCATGATTTGTTTTTGAAATAGAAACTTCTATGACTTGTTTTATATTGGCTACACTTCAGCAGCATTTCAGGAGATATTTTATGTAATATTTGAAGTGAAGAACATTTGGAGCGAGCTGTAAGGTACATGAGGATGAACCTTGTTTAGTACTGGTGTGGTTCTTTTGAAAATGTGAAAAATAATGAAAGTGGAACTATATACTGAAACCTATACATTCAAAACCATACTGAACCTAAACTCAGTAGTCTTATTTCCCATTCTTTCAGTTGCATTATATTCAATTAACATTCCTCAAACCGTACAATAAACTGGAGGTAAATAGTGGGCAGATTTTTTTACGTTTTCTAATCTGTGTTTTGTTTTGCCTTATCTTTCAAATAATACCAAGTCCTGGTTTAGTTGACAGCTCAATTCTAGGGGAAGAAACCAGGGTTTATACTATTTATTCAATACTAGTAAATTTTACTATTCATGTCTAATTTAATATTCTTTCTTCCTTCAGCTGGATTGGATATCGGCCCCATCTCTGATGACCCTTCTTCTCTGCCTCAGCCGAATGTCAACCAGAGCTCACGGCCACTGAGTGAAGAGCAGTTGGATGGAATCCTCAGTCCAGAGCTAGACAAAATGGTCACAGATGGTAATTTTTTTGTCCTTAATCTTGGTCTTCTAGAGAAGCAAAAATCATCTTTTCTTTTTTCTCCCCCACAAATGACTGATCTCTGTATTGTAACATTCCTACTTGGACTCGGTTGCACAATTACTTTTATTGCTTCCTCTGATGATTACTTACCCTGTGTTGCCTTTACTTTGTCCAGGTGCTATTCTTGGCAAACTGTACAAAATCCCAGGTACGTGTTCTGATCCTCCTTGTCTTTTGTGGAACAGAGTTCTGAAGCAATGCCAGCCGCTCACACAGAGTGTTTTTTTCAGAGCTGGGAGGAAAGGATGTTGAAGATCTGTTCACAGCTGTCTTGAGTCCAGCAGCCACACAGCCAGCTCCTCTACCACAGCCTCCTCCTCCACCACAGCTCATGTCTTTGCACGGCCAAGGTATGTTCCTCTGGTGGTTTTGTGAGCAGCAGCCTGGCCAGGAGAGTTGTGCATCTCTTAAATGCTGGTGTGGAAGTAGGACATGCCATATGCTGTGCAAAATTGTGGAGTCTGCCATTGTTGATTGTGAAATATTATTCTAAACCTCTTCTGAAAGGAGTATGTGATTAACATCCATGTAAATATTGCTAATAGAAAAGGACAGTTACTTGAGGTTTTTCTGACATACTGATATTTTATTTTAGCTGACACTTTGATGGTTTGGAAATCAGTCTGTGATAAAGCATGTGTTACAATCTTCTGACTCTTTAATTACTTTTGAGTACCTCCTCAAGTGTAAGGCAAGAGTCTATATAACACTGATTTACTGAGTCTTAATTTCTGTAAGAATGCAGTTTAACGTATTAGCTAATCCTAATAGAGAGGAGGCTAAATAATTTTGAAATTTATCTTGGAAATTATAATTTATTTTTCTTCATTACTACTAAAATTACCATGCGTTGATACAGCATATTCCTACCCTTACATTGAAGGCAAGGGATTCATTCCTTGAATTGATTTTATTTATTATTGTTACCAGTAGAGCTATTTTTAAGCAGTATGTATTATTGAATCTGCTCCTTTTCTCATCAGACATCACCTCTAGTGGGTTTCCCTGAGCTCATGTAAAGAGTACCCATTCTTTTGTACTGGTACTACAAGAAGTACTATGCAAATTGATTTCATCAGTGAATTAATCATAAGAAGAAAAGTGATTTGTTTCCTAGTGGGATCAATTTTCATAAAAATGAAAGACTTCAAAAGCTCTGAGAAAGGAAAACGTTTAAAGTAAATAATGAGTTGATTTAAAGCAAAAGATAATATAGATACCGTTGCCTATTTCCCACTTACTGGAGTACTTGGGGATAGCTCCAACATTTGAGCTCTGTAAGATTGTTCAGCTCCTCCCTGTGGGAGCTGCCATGATGACAAAGTTTTAGATTTACAGTTTGGTTCTGTTACAGTGGAATGATCCACGTGTTTCTGTGAGATAAATGCTTCAATAATGGGTCAGCTTGCATCAAGTTTCAGCAATTTCAAATAAAATTATTGCTCTCTGCTCATAAAGATATAGTCACAGTGCAAACCAGAGGCCTAACTCTTCAGCCTGTTTGTTTGCCAGGTCTTTACAGAGTACTGTGTACTCTCTGTTTACAGGCTGTAATAAAGAATCTTTTCTTAGATTTTGTGTTACTTACAACTGTAGTTGCTGCATAGCTTCTGTAACCTTTAGATCAGAAACAGTCTCCTAAAATGGGAGAATCATAGTATCATCCTGCAGATGCATCTAATTCCTGAGCTCCTTCTGTGCTTTTAAGGAAATATTGGGACAACAGTTATAATCTCACTTAAGTGATGGGATCCAAAGGCTAGAGTTAATTCTGTGTGGTAACATCTGCAAATACCATCTGCTGGAATGAATTTGTGTGTGCCACATTTGTAATGCTGTAATCAAATAAATAACATTTTCTGCCTTCGTACTGCTAGACTGGACATTTAATTAGAAAATGCTAACGCTCATTTGAGTAGAGTTATCTGTTTCATTGGTTACAAATTAGAGAGTTTAGTAGATAATGAGGCTTACTTTGGTACAATGCTCAGGAGTCTCAGAAGAGGAGATGTTTAATTCAGATGGCTAATGATGATCCTGCAAGGACTGAAAACCACCTTCTCCGTGGTTCACTGCTTGGATCTGGGTGTAACAAGCATGAAGACTATTAGATTTTAAGAATATTACCTCTATATAAAGTGCAGTACCGTGGTGTGGCCTACTGCAAAAGTTTTAGAAAGATAATTTTTGAAAAAATTGTATTTCAGATAAGGAAAACAAATCTGCACAGGGATGTGATACAGTAGAAAAAAATCCTTTAAGCCTTTAGGGAAGCATTTTAAACTGATTTAAAATCTTTTCCAAAAATGTAAGGTCAGCACTGTAAAATTTTAAAGTGATTAGTTTTTCATTAGAGCAGACATTGTCTTTGCAATGAAAGGTTCCACCTCTGCCTTAGAAGCAGCCACCCTTTAAAACAGTGGTTTAAACGTCTTCTTTCCAGGAGAGAATGCATTTCCAAGGGTGCCCCTCATGAATGGTCTGATTGGCCCCAACCCTCATCTCCCTCACACGGCCCTGGCTGCTGGAGGTGGGCTGGGCACCTTTTCTCCCATTACCCAGCAGCCATACACTGATACCAGGTAAGCCCAGGTGGGGAATAAAGATATTTAGTGTATTTAGCATTAAAAAAAAGTATTAGTAATAAAAGCACTTGGAGGGTGTTGTTGTTACTAATAAGGTGATACTATTAGTTCTTGACAGCCACCACAAAACCTTGTGTATTCTTGCAGCATGTTCACTACTGAAATAGCAAACAGAATAAGTACTTTGCTAATTGAAGATTGGTTTGTTTTGATGTTCTTATACAATGTATAAAGAAAACTCTCTTTCTGGTCTGTCAGGGATAAGAATCCAGCATTCAATCCAATGGTGAGTGATCCAAACAGCTCATGGGCACCAGCTGCTCCACCTCTGGAAGGTGAAGGTGATACCATGTCCAATGCTCAAAGAAGCACCCTGAAGTGGGAAAAAGAAGAAGCTTTGGGTGAAATGGCAACTGTAGCACCTGTTCTCTATACAAATATCAACTTCCCTAATCTGAAGGAGGAATTCCCAGGTGAGTCATTTACTGAATCAAGTTGAATATTTTTCAGCAGTTGGTCCATCTTGATTTGAAAGTATCTAAAACAGAGTTATCATAGCCTTGTGTATTGACACATTTTTTGGTTGCAGACTGGGCTACAAGAGTGAAGCAGATTGCTAAACTATGGAGGAAAGCAAGCTCTCAGGAGAGGGCTCCCTATGTGGTAAGAGCAATTCCCACCTGCATTTGCATACTTCCAGCAAATGCATGTTTCATTTCTAAGGTTGTGTTGTTTTGGTTTGTTTTTAATAACTCAAGTTCTAGGTTTAGTGAAAGTTCCCTTACTCCAAGAATACTTTTGTAATTTAGGTTCTAACTCTGAACACTCTCAGTCTTGGAGTGAACTCCTGTTAGTACTATGCAATCTAAAGACATCAGCTGAGATGAGAACATTTTTGTCTCCCACTTCCCCTCAGCTCTATTTCATTCATGATTCAAGTCTTCTTTGCTCTGTCTCTTCCTACACAGGATCTCAGCAGTTTCTTCAGAAGGATAATAACTGATTGTGAGGCTCCTCCCCCATTCATCATCCCCTCTCACTGGACTGTTCTTTTTTGCCCCATTACAGTTGCTGAAGTCTTTCAGCTATTGAAAAACAATTCCAGAGGTGTCAGTGTCACATCTCTGCTTTCCTCAATTACTTCTACTTCTTGTGTTCTTGCTTCACTGTTCCCTTTCTGTGCTTACTCTCTTGCGTTTCTTTGTGATGGAAGCTATTCTGATACCTTCCATTTCGTGGGGAGCATGAAGGACTCCATTTTTCCTTCAGAAATCATTCCGCTTCTTCACATCTGAGTCGAGTGAACACAGGTATTTGTGGCAGCTGTACGAAGTTACTTGGTCATTGATTCCATTCTGCAGAACTTCTGCTATTCAAAGGGCGTGACCCTTTTGCTTTGTTGAAGCTTGTGTGCATCCAAATCTCAGAACCTATATTATTGATTCTTTTAGGACCTTCCCAACCATTGTTAGCAAATGTACTTTTCTTTAATTTCCAGTCACATCTCCATTCTCTCCTGGTTCTCGTCTTTGTTTCTTCACAGCAGCAATTGGAGGATCACTCTCACTTTGCAGGTTTCTGTGGATTTTGCAGTTTTCAGTCTCTTAGCCTTTCCCTACCTGCACTTTTTAAATATAGTCCCATCAGTAATCAAACTTGATTCCTCTGCATGTATATGACTCAGAGTTTAGCAGTACTAACATCATCTCCTGCTGTCCAAATTCAAAATTCCCCTTCTATCTGACAACTTTTTAGAGGATGTATCATACCGCAAACTCATTGTGTAGTGGAGTTCTTGATTTTTATGAAACCCTTTCCATTTGAAAGAATAATTCTTTGTTTTCTTCTTTGTATCACTGAGGCATCATCATTATTCTGCTTTTTATTCAGTGTTTTAATTTCAGCATCTTTGGGCCTTTATGTCATCTTGCCTATGCTATGGTTAATCTTGGTGATTCCTTCTTTGTAGTATTTATAAGGTAATACCCACTTACATGGGTGGCATTTACCACTTCACAATTATTTCTATTACTGATGGCTTTATTTTCCATTGTTCTTAAAAAATGCAGTCCTATCCTGGTGATGGGTATCCAAAAGTCAGCAGCAAAAATTATTTGCCTTACGTACAGGAGGAGAGTGCACAGCAGTATTTACACAGCAAGACATGGTTAATTCCTCTCAGAGCAGTCCTTGTGCTCCTGCCATGCAGCTCCTTCTGGTGTCCCTGACGCTGTGGTGCTGCTGTGGTGCCTCTCGTGAGGGTCTTGCAGTCTAGGGGGATGAGTAAAGGCTGAAATGAAATTCAGAGGAGTGTTAGTAAATTTTCATTGTAGGCTTTTTACTTAGTATGCACAATCCCATCACTTACAAAAATGACCGATTTTTCTGCTGCTGTGACATTGTTGCACTCATCCATGTCACAGTTTCATTGTTGGGGGGGAAGTGTTAAAGCTTTTTCCTCCAGGCTACCCCTGCTTGACAGCTGCAAATGAATTCGTGAAAAAGAGCATGTGAAGGTTTGGTTCAGAAAAGAAATCACATTCTAGATTGGTGGTAAAACAGACTCTTTGAAACTTCCATTAAGTACTTTAAAGTGTCACTATGGCTGTAAAATGCCTCATTGAAGAGGAATTGCTGTGTCTCCATACAGTTTTCCTGATCCATAAGCCCATATCCTATGTTTATACTGTTAACCGTTAACAGACTCAGATCTTTAGAGGTCATTCAATGGAGTAGACAGTATTTTTCTTGTCATTGAAGTTCTCCACATTAGTGGCCTTTATTGATCGAAACATCATCTGCTGTGCTCAGTCTTCAGATTGTAGAGCACACCAGTATGTGATTTGAAAGGTAAACTTGTAGGATTAACGATTTCTTGGCATAGCACAGTGCCTGGAACAGACACTCTCCTTTATAGGAAAGCTTTGCTAATAGGTTTACTAATTTACTAATTGCTAATAACCTCTTAGTTCCTTCCATATGTGTTAAATACAGAATTTCTATAGAGGTGAAGTATTTTCTGTTTGGAATTCCTTTTGAAGTGTAATAATGTCATTTCAACGAGAATGTGTGTGATTAAAACAGGCTGTACAAATTATTTGGTGATAGATTCTGTAGGAATAAGAGATGCAGTGTGCACACCTAGTAGAAGAAAATAAGACTAACTGCATCTTTTTCTTTTTCCAGCAAAAAGCCAGAGAAAATAGAACTGCTTTGCGCATCAATAAAGTACAGATGTCAAATGACTCCATGAAAAGGCAGCAGCAACAGGATAGCATTGATCCCAGCTCACGCATCGACTCCGACCTCTTTAAAGATCCATTAAAACAGAGGGAATCGGAACATGAGCAGGAATGGAAATTCAGACAGGTGTGTTGCATTTAGGGTGTTTTGTTATTTTCTTCCTGCTTTTTATTGAGTTGTCAGAATCTGTTGTAGTAAAATCAATTTGACTCCTTCTTTGTAGAAGAGTATAAAGTCAGCCATTCTGCTTGGGAAGAAAATAGATGTTATCAGAAGATAAACTGGCTGTTAAAAACCTTTTGTTTAAATGTTGGCTCTTAAATCCTGTGTGTTATAGAAATAGTTTGTTCTTTCTGTGCATGACTGGCTAGTGCAGTAGTTGGCTTTTACATGCCCTGTATTGCAGTAATGTTGTCCTGCAGACTGCTGCGTCACATGGGGCTGGGTGTCTCTCAAGGCCCACACCAGTGCTGCATGTAGTAACCTTTGTCTCCAGAGTATGAGGCTGGAAAGCAGTGATGCTCTTTAGGCAACCTGGGAAATGCTTACTCCCAGGCAAGCAAGATGGTTCAAGGTAATTGAACTTTACAAATACCTGGACTCTCTGCTCCCATTGCATTTAAAATTTGAGATTATTTGTAATTGATCTTGGATGTGTCCTAAAGTTTTAATTATAGATTCAGTCATCAGAAAGATTTTGTATACCCTAAACTTAGAAGTGTAATGTTTTTCCTCATAATTTTAAAACAGCAAATGCGGCAAAAGAGTAAGCAGCAGGCCAAAATAGAAGCCACACAGAAGCTTGAACAAGTGAAAAATGAGCAGCAGCAGCAGCAACAGCAACAGCAGCAGCAGCAGTTTGGTTCCCAGCAGCTCCTGAACCAGTCTGGCTCAGACACACCCAGCAGTGGGATCCAGAGCCCCTTAACGCCACAGACTGGCAATGGAAGTATGTCTCCTGCACAACAGACATTCCATAAGGATCTGTTCACAAAGCAGCAGCTCCCTGCTACGCCTACGTCAGCGTCCTCAGATGATGTGTTCCTAAAGCCACAAGCCCCACCTCCCACTCCCACCCGAATCCCAGTACACGATTCACTGTCTCAGTCTCAGACTCCTCAGACATCATCACAACAGATGTTTTCCCCAGGTTCCACAAACACAAGGCCTCCTTCTCCCATGGATCCGTATGCTAAAATGGTGGGAACACCCAGACCAGCTCCCATCAACCAGAACTTTGTTAGAAGGAACACCATTGCCCCGTTAGATTCCTGTGCAGCACAGTCATCCGTATCTCGGGAGCCGTCGGGAAGCAGGCCTTCGCCAGTCAGGGACTCATGTTCTTCATCTCCAGGTAGCAGCGATCCCTATGCAAAGCCACCAGACACACCCAGGCCTGTCATGCCATCAGAGCAGTTCTCCAAACCACTGGGGGTCCCAAGGTCACCCATAGTTATAGAGCAGTCAGGGAAGGTTCCTTTGGCAGCTGGAAGTGGTGATCCATTTACCAAGCCGGCTCCTAGGACTGACACGTTCCAGAGACAGAGAGTAACCTCTGCTGATGCCTATGCACGGCCTCCATTGACTCCAACTCCTGCTCCTGTTGAGGGGAGCCCTGGACCTTTCAAAACTCCTCTGCGCCCTCCTCAGTCCCCCCAAGATCCGTACTCCTCCATGCCAGCCACGCCGCGGCGCGTTGCCGTTGATCCCTACGAAAGGCCCCCTCTGACGCCAAGGCCGGTGGATAACTTTTCCCACAGCCAGGCCAACGATCCCTACAGCCAGCCTCCCCTCACTCCCCACCCTGCCATAAAGGAGCCTTTTGCCCATCCGCCCCGCATAGTGCGACAGCAGAGCGACTCTTTCCCTCAGTCTGGGCCCATTTCCAGGCCAGCTTCTCAGGACCCTTACTCCCAGCCTCCAGGTACTCCTCGGCCAGTTGCTGATCCTTATGCCCAACCCCCAGGAACTCCTCGTCCCACCGCAGTGGATCCATATATGCAGCAGCCACCAACACCTAGACCTGCTCAAGCAGCAGATTTGTTTGCTCAGTCCCCAGCAAACCAGAGACACTCTGATCCATATGCCCAACCTCCTGGAACACCACGGCCAGTTCTCAATGATCCTTACTCTCAGCAGCCAGCAACTCCAAGGCCTGGGATTCTTGAGAGTTTTAACAGACCAGCCATGACGAGGCCAGGACTCATACCAAATCGAGATCCTTTCCTGCAGACACCACAGAGCAGGTTGCAGGGCACTTTTGTCAGGCCGGCAGATCCATGTTCACAAACTCCCAGGTCTGCAGGGCCTGCAATAACGGATTCATTTAGCCATGGTGCAGCTACTCCAGCACATGACCCATATGATCAACCACCAATGACTCCAAGACCTCAGCCAGAATCTTTTGGAAGTGGTCAGCTGGCCCATGATGCTGCGGAACAGCCACGGCCTGGATCTGAGGGCACCTTCAGTGCATCTGGCAATTCTCCGATGACTTCTCAAGGACAGCACTTTCCCAAAGTTTCACAAGTTCCTGGCCCAGCATCCACCACAGGAGTAACAGATACACAGAATACTATGAATATGTCTCAAGCAGATACTGAGAAGTTAAGACAGGTGAGAATTCTGATGGTATTAAAATTTTGGAAGTAGAAGAATTTCCCTCATTCTTGTTAATACTTGAAGTTTCTTGCCATTAAACATAGCTATATGTAAGATGAGAATTATCTTGATTTACTTAATATGTTAGTTTGGTCCTCCTGGATAGAACCACAATATACAGAATGTGGGAACATCGGTAATTTTTAAGGAGTTTGGACAAGATCCAGAAAAGAAGCAAAGGCTGTATTTGAAGCCACTGAAGATATAGATGGTTGGTCTGTAATTGTGCTTTTAGCTACAGTCTGAGGGGGAAAAAAGTACCTTGAAAGGACACTTAGTTCTATAACAGTTGAGATGTGGAACTGATTGTCAGTGATATTTTCACTGTCTGGAAAAGTGGGTACAGGCAAATATCTCAGACCACACATCTGACTTTGCAGTTGGCCAATGCACTGAGGTAAATCCTTCCCTTGGTCACTGCTCTTCTTGAGGCACATTCACTCCAGGTTTCTGTCCGTGAATGTTTGGCAAACAGCTCTTGCTGAGAGATAAGATTACATTCAATTTACAGAAAGCTGCTCAATCTTTTGTTTGTAAGGAGGGATGGGAAGTGAATTTAATGGAAAATCGGTGGTATTTATCATAAAGAGTCAGAGTAAATTCTGCAGCTGTGGTGTAAACCTCTTGTTGAGTTTTCTTCAGTGGACCTCTGGTCACATTTGTCCCTCAGAATGCACTTTTCCTGGTGGTGAAAGGGCATACATTACTGGAATAAAGAAGAGGAAAGAGAGTTGCTTCCATGTTAATTGGTAGAATGGGATCACACCATACATTTTAACAAGAGGTCTGGATGTTAAGTTACATTAGCAGCACCTCGCACCATTTGACCCCCTCTTCTAATTTCTGAGGTGATCATGGTTGTTTATAATATTTTCCTGTAACAACTGAAGGGTTTCTTCCCTCCAAAAGGCTTAACCTAGCACAGTGTAACACTTCAAAAGGTGTCAACTGCAGTGTCAAGCATAATGATGTATTTTCTTTTAAACAGCGCCAGAAACTACGTGAGATTATTCTACAGCAGCAACAGCAGAAGAAGAACGCGGTTCGCCAGGAAAAGGCCTTGCAGGATGCAGCAGCTCCTCCCCATGCAGCCCCTCTTCAGCACTGGCAGCAGGACAACTTAAATCAAATCTTTAACCGCCCTCCTCCTCCCTATCCTGGGAATATTCGATCCTCAGTGGTCCCTCCAGGTGGGCCAAGGTTCTCCATGTACCCGAAGGACCAGCGTGGGCCGTTCCCTGGGGATGGGCAGTTCAATAGGCCCCAGTTTCCAGGAGATATGAACACCATGGGAATGAGACCTCATGGTCTGAGGTAAGCTCTTGGATCTCTTAAACCCAGGGTGTGACAGGGGTAGTTAGATAAAGGGGGCTTTTTGGACAGGATGAAAAATCATTACAGGAGGCGGTAACCTTCCTGAACTCCCTGTGTGCAGTGGGTTTTCCTCTTAACTTCAGAATGTTTGTTGTAGACTTAACAGTGTTTTACACTCTTTTGTTGGGAAGTATTCAGAAATATAAGTGGAGAAACTGCAGAGCTAGTCAAACTTATGTGACCTGAAAGATGTTGTCCATGGTTTTGGGGCATTTCTTTTTTAAAAACAAAAGGTGAAAGGTCAGACTTTATTTATGATGTTTTAATAATGAATAAGTGTAATATTCTTGTTTTCCTTTCAAATGAATATGTAATCAAACATCAGCTTTTGTCTGTGCCATTTTATACAATGAATGCTATGATGCAAAATGAATACTAGTATCAACATACATTATCATCTCAGAAATTAATTGTTTCAGTATCTGGATTTATTTCAGTAATTTCTAAATCCACACACTTTTTTTTTTAAACTCTGAATTGCATTAACATATATTTGAATTACTAGGTTAGTTCTGACTGTCAGAGTTTTCTATCCATTATTATTATTACTGAAATTGAAAACAGGTTGTTTATTAAACATAATTAAAGCAATTATTTTATTGTAGTCATAAAGCTTATTTAAATGTAAGCATAATCAGTCAAAACATTTATTTAAATATCTTGATGAATGCATCATGTAAAGCATTTTTGTGAATAGTTACTTAGTCATGTGAGACTGAGAAAAAAAGATGATTTAGCCTTTCCTGTTTTATTTTAGATATGGGTTTCCAGGAGGTGGCCATGGTCCCCCCTCAGGTCAGGAACGTTTCCTTGGTCCCCAGCAGCCAATGCAGCGCCCTGGAGTTCCCCCCCAGCTGAGGAGATCCCTGTCCATTGACATGTCCCGGCCAGTGAACAATCCCCAGATCAGTAACACCTCTGGCATCTCGCAGCATTTTCCCCCGCCGGGAATTCCGGTCCAGCAGCACAACATCCTGGGCCAGGCGTTCATCGAGCTGCGCCACAGAGCTCCCGATGGGAGGCCAAGGCTGCCCTTCAGTCCTGCTGCTGTCAATGTGATGGATGCAGCAGCTCAGCATCAGCGGCACCCCAGCTTCCTGCCCAGGCAGGATTTTCCAGGGCCAAGACAGGCGGAACCACTGAGACATAATTCTCAAGGAATACCAAACCAGTTGCAGATGTCTACAAGTTTGGAGCACATGTCGCAGTCCCAGCAGGATCAAATCAATCCTGAGAATCCACCTGCACTTGTAATGCGTTCTCTGGGTCAGCCAGTCGCTGATGCGTTCTCAGGACCATCTTTGTCTGCATCTGCACCATCTGATGAATCTGCAAACTTGCAGATTCCCAACCAGCCAAGTGATGGTCTAGAAGAAAAGCTTGATCCTGATGATCCTGCTGTAAAAGATTTGGATGTGAAAGACCTTGATGGTGTTGAAGTGAAGGATTTAGATGATGAGGATCTGGAAAATTTGAACCTAGACCCAGAGGATGGGAAAGGAGATGAACTGGACACTCTAGATAATTTGGAAACCAATGATCCTCACCTTGATGATCTTCTGAGATCCGGGGAGTTTGATTTAATTGCATACACAGACCCAGACCTTGATGTGGGGGATAAGAAAGGAATGTTTAATGAAGAACTAGACCTTAGTGTCCCCATTGATGACAAACTAGATATCCAGGGCAAGGCAGATGAACCCAAACAGAAAGAACAAGGTGATACAGCTGTTGCCTTTGCTGACACCCAGTCTCCACCAAAGCAATCAGCTACAGAAAATGAAATTAAAACAGAAGTACTTTCCCCAAACACTCAGGAGGAAAAGAAGAATGAAAATGAAAAAGGTGATGGAAATCCTGAGTCCACAAGTACTCAACAGGCTCCTGAAGTGGAGTTAAAGGATGGAGAAAAGGCTTCTGTGCAACCTGCTAACCCAGAATTCCCTGACAAAACTCCTGCTGTTCCTAGTCAAGATACAACTGTGCCTAGTCCAGATGCTCAGGGATCTGCTCCACTGCCTGTTCAAGGAGCAGTAAGTTCCTGCAGTATTTCTGGGTCCACCCCAGTCCTCTCAAGTTTGCTGTCTAGTGAAAGCTCAGACAATGCTGAAGCAAGAACTCTGGGATCTCCATCTCAGTCTCTGCCACCCACACAAATGAACCATGGATCAGGTATTCCACAAACACTCATGACACCTGCTGGACAGATCTTGGAAAACACTTCAAATTCAAATCTGCCCATGGTTCCACGAATGAACCATAATTTTTCTCAAGGGTCACCAAATCCAGGATTTATTCAGGGTCAGTCATCTAATCATACCTTTGGGACAGGACAGACATCGAATCAAACTGTGGCTGTACCAAACCGTCCTGGTCCCAGTGGCATCTCTGGTCCCCAACAGATGATGCTCCCACAACCATTAGCTCAGCAACAAAACCGAGAGAGGCCACTTCTGCTAGAGGAGCAGCCCCTTCTCCTGCAGGATCTCTTGGATCAGGAAAGGCAGGAGCAGCAGCAGCAGCGACAGATGCAAGCCATGATTCGCCAGCGTTCAGAGCCGTTTTTCCCCAATATTGGTATGTGGGTGTTCTCTTTGTTGGTGTACTGGTTGGTGTTTTAAAAATGCAGCGATAAATAATTAAATAATCCACAGCACTGCAAGAAGCAGCTAAATAAATACCTAGAGCTTGAAGGTGGCATAATAAAAACCTGCCTATTAGGTACAAAGGGAGTATGGAAATTGGGCGTATAGGTGGACTTCTGAACTCTGTGTCAAGGCCCCTGTTGTCATTACCAGGATCAGGGTAACTCTGCTTTACTGATAATGTTTGTGACATCAGCTGTGGTCACATACTCTCATTATACTTTAGGTTCTCATATGTGATAGGGAGTAAGTGTATCCTCTGTAAACAAAATTAAGTGACCTTGTAAGTCAACTACCTAAGCCGTACTTGACCTTTTGATATTTGATCTATCAATTTTATGTTTATGGTTGTTTTATGATTTTTTTGCAGTGTTTAGTGTGTTTCAAGGAAAGGGATCATTGAAAGCTGTTGCAACTCACAGTCTAGGTAGGTCAGGCCCAGAAACATCACAAATGATTCTGCTTGTACTAAAAAAAATTAAGAAAAACTGGTTACTTCTTTAATATAACTCATCAGTTTAAGCATTCAACTCAAGACCATCCCTATCATTTAATTGTTATTAATGAGGCACTAAATTTTGAGAGTTGTGTAAGTTGTAATTACAGTGACCATCAAGGCCATTCTTATAGTGCATTAGTGATGATGTGCCAGTTGCCAACTGAGTTCACAGAAACAACTCAGGTTCCTGAGTCTTAAACCTATAAATAGAATTTATTAATCTGTTGGGTCATAGGCCAGATTTGGTCTAGAGCCCTTCCCAGACTCTCAGACTGACCTGTTTCTGTTCGTATGTTGTGGCTGAAAACAAGGACAGCTGTTGCTGGACCAACTTCTCTTATAGGATATGTGAAACTGCTCATTAGCCTTGAGTTTCAAAGTGGGAAAGACAATTAATGAGAAATAGGAATGCAGTGATGTTGTTTTACTGAAGATTTACACAAGAAATAAAGGTAAAGTAATTTCTATTTAATAACTTGTAATGTTCAGCTGTGTGATTCTGCTGCTGTTTTTCTCTTACAGATTTTGATGCAATTACAGATCCCATAATGAAAGCAAAAATGGTGGCTCTGAAGGGGATCAACAAAGTCATGGCACAGAGCAACATGGGGATGCCACCGATGGTCATGAACAGGTAGGCAACACTTGATACCATTCTTTAGGACTGCAAAATGTAAAAGGAAATGACAGTTTGGGGAAACCGTGTGCAGGAAATGGAAAAAAATTCTTTCTGTCATGTAGTTCACAGTCTGTGCTAACACAAGATTATCTCCTAGGAATAAAGCCAGTGTGGCAGTAGGAACTATAAAAGGTATTCAAATGCATCAGGCTTGTGTTCCAGTTGTAATGTCATTGGTCAACATGGCTTCACTGTTGATACTCTCCTTGTTTTCCCACTCTACTCATGAGGTAATGACACATCTCCCACAGGCTGTGCTAGAAAACTCTGGGTGTCCAGGTAACAGTGGAGCTTCATGTTGCAGTAAATCATTTTATGCTGGGTATAATCAAGGTTTAGCCCAAGCAGTGGAAGTTCCATCCTCTCCTTAAATCCCATCTGAGGACAAAAGGAGCTGTGAGCTGTGCAGGCTCAACCATGACTGTCCTTAGTGTGGGTGGGGAGTCCATGGGCCAGGGAGGATCTGTGCCTGTTCTTTTTGTGTGGCCCTTTAAACAGTGTTTTCTCTGTCCTGTGCCCCATGATAATACATGGCTTACCCAAGGCTGACATTTACCCAGCTCCAGTTGACTGTGCTGGTGACCATGAAAGCTAAATACATTAAACTGCTTTTCTTCAAACTACAAAGTGCTAAAATAAAAATACAGTGTGTTTTCACTGTTCTAGCCCAGTAGGTCATGTTTATTTCATCTCTCTGAAAAATGTAAAATGCAGTAGTTTCAACCAAGGGCAAAATATTGTCTGTATTCTCCACACGTTCAAAAGGTTTGGTACAGAAGTTCAAGTGAATGTCTGTAAAATATTTGGATGCTTTTTTTTTTAAGTTGACCATAATAGATAAGGTTGTCTCTCTCCTAAAATGCCAGTTTTCAAGGTTACAATTTGTCATTGTTTATCAACAGGTTTCCTTTTATGGGTCAGCCAGTGCCAGGGGCTCAGACCAGTGAAGGCCAAAATCATATGCAACAGGCAATTACACAGGTAATGCAACTTGATACAGGCTTGAAACAAAACCTTTTAATAATGATAACTAAGTTTTGGTTGCTTAATTGAATCATGATTTAATATCCTTGTCTGTCTGTTTTACTGAAATTTCTAGGATGGAAGTTTGACACCTCAGATTTCTAGACCTAATCCTCCCAATTTTGGTCCCGGTTTTGTCAGTAAGTAAAGATTTAATAATTTTTTTTTTTTTTTTTGGCACTTCTGTTTTCTTTAAAATGAACTATCCATATATGGAACCTGTCTCTCCAAAAATCAGCCTTTTAAAATTGAGTCATTTCATCATTACAATGCCAGATAATGAAGGGCTGTGTAACAGATACTGTTAACTTTTTTTTTTAGAAGCTGTCATCAACAAAACATCATAAGAAAAGAGCGAAACAGAAAATGAACATTATTTGGATTTGTGTGAGAGCAGTAATATATTAACTGGTAATCTGCTATATGAGAAACCTGATCTTTGGTTATGTTGTAGTATTCTGAGCTCAGTGAGAAAACCTGTCTGTATTTATGGGTTTTTCAATTTCAGAAGCAAAAAAGTTTTGTGCTGCATCATTGTCATTTGAACAAATACAAGAAAAAGCTTTCCAGGCATTAGTTAGGCAAGCCTGGCTGTGAAGCACAGTTGTTGAAAGCAGGAATATACAGCACTAGCTTTTTGCATTCCATGTTTTTGGCCGCTCCAGATCAATTGTGAATCCTAGTCTCTGTGATGAGAAAGATTTATTAGAAGAAATTAAAACTAAGCATATGTTGGAAGACCATGTCTAAAAAAGTGTTTCTGTCACTACAAATACTTCATTTGATATTTATGAATAAGAAGCAGTAGTCAACACCTTCACATTTTCCAGAAGCTGGAGTAGCAGCACTGAGTGTGCAGTAAGGAGCTTTGGCAATATTATCTGTGTTAATTATTTGTGGTGAGATTTCACATGGCACTCAGCATGGCCCCGCACTGCTTGGGTGGTGGTGGGTTCTGAGCACTTGAGTAAATCTGTTCCTCAGTTCAGTAGTAGTTACTCTTGCCTGGAACCCATTAATACTTCAGTACTTTCATGTTGCCTGTGTTACTCTCAGTGCTTCCACTCAGTTGTCCTCTCAGGTTGTGGGGTCAGTTCTGCAGAATTTGCCCCAGAAAGGACAGGCACCCTCGAGGCTGTAGCTCACGCTGAGTGGATTTAGTGGAGCTGTTCAGAGTCGAAGCTGTCGCTGGCACAGTGACTTGTGAGGTGGAAGGTGACAGGGTCTGGATCACAAGGAGGATGTGGTTATATTGACATCGTTCTGCTGTGTGGTATCCCTGTTAAACATGGATATGTACAAGGAAGATCCATGTTGATCTCGTGATGTCCCAGCTCACTGAAAATGTGGCCAGGAGACAAATGACACCATCGCCAACATTCTCTCTTGCTTCCTGTGCTTATTGCAGATCAAGTGTTATCAGACGTGGTTGTTTTGCCTCTGGAAAAACATCAGAGAGCAAGGGACTGCCCGTGGCAAATGAGCATTTCTCATTTGTAAGGAGAGTAATATCTCGGTTATAGCCTAAATGAGAGGCATTTATTTTGAGGGGATAAAATGGCATTGGTGCTGAAGGCCCTGTGCTGAGGACTGATGCTGACAAAGTGATTTTTGCAAAGACAGTATCTTTCTTTCACTTCATGAATATTTGATGGTGTTCATCATTTTAATCTTTTTCTTAGACACAGGAATAAAAACAAATTTTGTATGTACAACAGTTTTCTACAAACACCAGAATTAAACAGGCTGTGTTTCCTATAAGTTTATGTCCTTGCTCCCTAATCTCTTTGTACTTGAGTACTTTCAGAGATCTTCCATGTCCCCTGTTCTGTGACAGGACAGGGAATCACTGGGTTCTGTAGCAGTTCCCAAATTTACATTTGCTCATTAACAAGTGCACGTTTGCTGGCTTGACAGAGGGCTGATGGCTCCTGAAATGGACTCTGTTAAAACTGCTTTCTCTCACAAATGCAGTAATTTGGATATCTGTCTCCTTTACTCCAGTCTCTCCAAGAACTTCATATTTCTTGAAATACCAAATTCTCTGTCAAATTTGGCTGAATTTGATCACTAATTTCTTAAAATGAGGGGGGGAACCTGATGGTTAAATGTGAGCTCTGAAAAGTAGGGTGATGGCTTGTGTCCAGGATGAGATCATACCACACTTCATTTCCCTTCTCTCCAGATGATTCACAAAGAAAGCAATACGAGGAATGGCTGCAAGATACACAACAACTTCTTCAAATGCAACAGAAGTACCTGGAGGAGCAGATTGGAGCACACAGAAAATCCAAAAAGGCCCTCTCAGCCAAACAGCGCACAGCCAAGAAAGCCGGCCGGGAGTTCCCAGAGGAAGATGCAGAACAGCTTAAACATGTTACTGAGCAGCAAAGTATGGTCCAGAAACAGCTAGATCAGGTAATCATCTGGAATCCAAACTGCTCACCTTGGCACTGAGCTGTCACACTGGTATGACTCTTTCCTTTAAATCTTCTGAAAGATACAGTGGAGCTCTATGTAAAGAGAGCCACGCCCTGTTCTGTTCTGCATGTGGAACAGCATTGCTCTGGAGTGTAGGTGACACTGGAGTGCCAAGGAATGTGCTCTGGCAAATGTTATGACGAAAAGCTGGGTTAGTACTTCGAGAAGAAGGGAATTCCTTAGCAAAATGACTTGCAGCAGAGTTCCTGGCACAATGCAAAGCAAAAATTAAATATTCTGAGAAAGTTCTAGCATGCAGGGCTTTGTTTCAGGCTTGAATGAGACTCATAACACAATCTTCTTTTTTTACTGTTTGAAAATCTCTTTTCATGATATCTTTAGTGTTAGTTTAGTTTTATGGTCTGTCTCATTTCTAGATGCTGATCATCTGTATTGTGTCATGGAATAACACAGGTCAAAGGGTATCTGGAGGTCTTTTAGTCATGATCAAAGGAGAAGTAGCTTCACAATTAAATCAGGTCGCTCAGCATCTTGCCAGTCAAGTTTTGTAAGTCTGCAAGGGTAGAGATTTCCCAGCCTCTCTGGGCCCCTGTTTCTACATGTAAACACTTCCACTGGGCTTTGTTTTTCTTTCCTTACATTCAGTTGGAATTTCACATATTGTAACTGTGATTATAACAAGTGAGATGAAACCTGTGTTAGGTTTGTTAAATCTGTGCTTTGCCACCAGTAGTGAATGCTGTGTTCCTCAAGACATTATTTATAAATTATCTGGCACAGTTGTCAGGATCAGCTAGTCCTGCTGAAAATGAAAATGCTCTAGAATCATCATTTACTAATATGAAGGAAAAAATTGGCAGCAGACAGCTTGGAATGAAGTCCTGAGTGATATCTGTCCCTTGAGTTCTTCCTCCTGTGTTACTTCAAGACAGAGTATGTGCTGGATGGGGTATTAGTTAGCTCATCTTTCCAGTGTGTGAAAGAGGGATGGAGTGAGTAAATTATGTCTGTGTAATTTTATTTTTTTCCCTTCCACAATGAATTACAAGTAGCATAACTGAAAAAAATTCTCTTTAACCACTCTTTATTATACATATGACAGTGTAATCTTACGGTGGAGTTAGACTGAAGTAACAGCTGCTAATCATGACATTACTGGCAGATTCATTTACTGCCCCATGACTAAGGTTCTCTTATTTGTAATTTTTAAATTTAAGTTTAATCTACAGCTGGCAGATGCCATCCACTGCCCTTTATTCATTGACTTAGACCAGTGGTTGATTCATCCACCTCTTAAGCAGCATTTTGTTCGCTACCTTGTAAGTGCTTAAATGAGGTTTAAAGTACAGTTTTAAGGACCTTCTATTGGAAGCAATTTGCCAGTCTTTCAAATCAGATCAAATCATTTTTCTGTAATCAAGGTTCTGTTAGTTTTTGAAAAGTCTCTGTATGTATGGAGAGAGAAAAGAGCTCCTGGATCCCTGTGAGTGGCTGGTCCTGGACACAGTCCCGGAGAACCCAGAGCTGGCTGTGCCTCACGAGCTGATGTGAGCCAGGGTTAGAGCCCAGGCATGGAGCCACGCAGACACTGCCAGATGGCCCCTGTGGCACCGTGCCTGTGCTCACAGGCTCTGCCCTGCTCTCCCTGCGCTGCTGAAATCTCCAGGTCGGCCCAGGGCCTCCGGGTGTGCTCAGCTCTGGGCCTTGGACACATCAGCTCATTCAGCTGATCCACCCCTGCAGACCCTGCAGGGTGTGGTGCTTTGGATGGCTCTTTGTACAGCCCCACGGAGCCAGCACAGGTTTAGTGCTGTAGGACCACAGAGAAGTCTTGGAGCACTGGATCTGTGCAGTACAGATGGATCCAGTCAGTGGCTCTGTGCAGTGTCAGTGCCAAGGCAGAGCTCGTAAATCATCTTGGACCTGGGATTATTGTGTAAATAACATTTTGGGTACATCTGTCCTGCGGCCCGAAGTGGGTCCTGTGGCATCACTGCTATCCCCAGCTTTATGCCTTATCCCTTGTTTCAGACAAAGGAGAGGGCTATCTAACAACTCAAATTATGTTACAGAGTTTTTCTATCCCTACAAATAGCAAATGGAAGCTGTGGAAGTCCTAATCTAATGAACAGAAGTGAGAGAGGGGCATTTTCTATGATGTGTGGGTCATTAACCACTGGATTGCAAGTCCTTTTGTTTTTTAGAGAGAAGTTTAGTTCAGTATCTGCAGTGTTTCTGAAATGCTCTTGCTTGTCCAGTTGACAGTGTCATATCCTTCTGTTGACTTCTTCTATTTGCCTAAACCACAAGGCATAACTTGTAGTGTCCACATAGAGTTTACTTTGTTATTAACATTTTAAATTTTCCAGCAGCAATTGCATTTTCATCTGCTGAGAGATGGTGGAGGATCTGCCCTTGAACAAATGGGAATCTCAATCATTGTTTCCTGCAAACTTTTCCTTTCCAGTTACATCTTTTAAAAACGTAGCTGATGTGTGAACATCATCCATCTCACTGTTTTCTGTTTGCTGTCTGTTCCCAACAGTTTTTATCCTGTGCATGGATGGTAAGATATGTAGAATAAGGATCACTGTTGGTTTAGGTTTGTATATTCTCTACCACAGTGCTGACTTGGTGTGTAATTAGAACTTTGAGGTGCTGCTGTTTTTTCTGAAGTCTTGGGATGGGGAGTATTTCTAATGAAATAATGGATGTTTAGCATTAAAAACACTGCAGAAATGCTGGTTTTGCCTGAGGTTCATTGTCGCTTGGAATTATAGTGGTGAATTACATGGTTTATGCTGCTTATGCAGCCAGTACGTGGCAGAGGTGAATAATGACTGTTTCAATGTTTAGATCCGGAAGCAGCAGAAGGAGCACGCGGAGCTGATTGAGGAGTATCGGATCAAGCAGCAGCAGCAGTGTGGGATGGCCCCCCATTCCATAATGTCAGGTGTCCAGGCTCAGCCTCCCATCGTTCCAGGGGGAACAGCACCAGCAATGAATCAGCAGAACTTCCCCATGGTGGCACAGCAGCTCCAGCATCAGCAGCACGCAGTGGTGATCCCTGGGCAATCCAATCCCACCAGGATGCCAAATTTATCTGGATGGCAACCTGCACATGCCCCTGGGAGTCACATTTCCATGAATCCAGCGAGGATGCAGCCTCCCATGACACCATTGCCAATTACTGCTGGTACACCGGCTCCTGTGCCTGGTCCAAACGCAGCTGCGCAGTCAGGGCCACCCCCGAGGGTGGAGTTTGAGGACAACAACCCTTTCAGTGAAAGTTTCCAGGAGCGGGAGCGAAAGGAGCGCTTACGGGAGCAGCAGGAGCGGCAGCGCATCCAGCTGATGCAGGAGGTGGATCGACAGAGAGCTCTGCAGCAGAGGATGGAGCTGGAGCAGCACAGTATGATGGGGCCTGAATTAAACAACAAAACATCTTTATCTCAGATACCTTTCTTCAATTCTGAGCTGCCTTGTGATTTCATGCAAACCCCACGGCCCCTGCAGCCATCCGCACAGCAGCAGCAGCAGCAGCAGATGGGGCAGATCCTGCAGCAGGGTGCTGTGACCTCCCCTCCTGCCACCGGTTTTATGCAGAGCGCTGAGCGAAGGCCAGTGGGACCCGCAGCTTTTGGAGCTGATGCATCTGCTGTTCCAGGTGGAACCCCTAATTTCCATAATGTAAAACAAACACATGGGAATCTCCCCGGGGCTGCCTTTGCTCAGAACCAGGTCAGGCCTCCGTTCCCTTCTGCTGTACCTTCGTCCCCAGTGCTGGGGAGCGGTGCCCCGTGTGGGCCGGACACTGGTGTGCCCCAGGCAGCAAACATCCCCGTGTCAGGCCAGTCTCTCATCCAGCTGTATTCGGACATCATCCCAGAAGAGAAGGGCAAAAAGAAAAGGACGCGGAAAAAGAAAAAGGACGACGATGCCGAGTCAATAAAAGCCCCGTCGACTCCACACTCGGATATCACTGCACCATCAACCCCATTGTATTCTGATGCTACCTCCACCCCCACGGTGAACACCCCCAATGAGCCACGGCACCAGGATGAGCAGGAGTCCGTGGAGTTAACAGGCCCCTCGACATCCAGCGTGGGAGAGAGCCGGAGCTCCCCGGAGCTGGAGGGGAAGCTCCCCAGTGGCAGCGTGTCCCAGAAACAGCCCGCTGGGAGTGCAGAGGCTGAAAAGGCTAAAACAGACCCACCCACCGGCCTTCAAGAAGTTAAACTGGAAAAGGCAGAAACTGATCAATGCTCAGGTCAAGCTGAGCCTAAACCAGAAAATCCGAGCAGTATTAAGGTGGAGGAGGATAAGGTCACCTCACAGCTGACCTCTTCAGCTCCAAGTCCAGCACAGGCACCTGGCGCTCCAGCAGCCAAAGGAGAGTCAGGGAACGAACTGCTGAAACACCTGCTAAAAAACAAGAAGTCCTCATCTCTTCTAAATCAGAAACCAGAGAACAGTGGCCGAGCAGAAGAAGAGGCTTCTGGGGATAAGAAGTTAGCAGAGAAGCAGAGTCCAGCTGAAGGAATGGTGAGCCTGGTACTGGTTTTATTACACTGTGGTCACTAGTTTGTGCCTTACTCTGGGCATGTGTGGAAAAGAGGGGACATAACACTTGTGCAGGGGTGGAGGAAACAGCTTTGAGGAGCTTTTGCCTCATTTCCTGCCTTTTGTCCACAAGTAAATCTCTGCTTTTGGGTTTTGACTGCCTAAACTCTAAATTCATCCTTAAAATTTAAACACATTTAAAATGAGTAAATACTCATAAAAGTAAAGGTGATTGTGAGCAGCAGGTAATTTAAGTGTTAGAGATCCACTGTTGAAAAATGTGACAGGAATATTAGTGAAAGAGAATACTTGTGGTAGGGGTAATTTAGAGCTGTTTAAAATAATAACAGATTTTCTAAAAAACGGACTTAATTTTAGCTTGCCCCTGTAGCACTAGAGTCCCATTCTCATCCCTTTTACCCAACTATGCTTCCATGGGAAGAAAGGCTTTGCAGATTTGTACTGGAAGCATTTAAGCAAGTGGTACAATCCAGAAATGTTTCACAACCCTTTTTTTTTTTTTGTTTCTAACCTCAAAATACTTTTGTATTATATTAACTTCCACGCCTTTCTTCTGCCACCAAATCTGACTTTCATTAGGCCCTCATGAACATCTGTAAGGTTTCATGCACATGTAACTGTACATTTTATTTTAGGGGGTATTCAAAAGAGAATGTTTCTGGCCTGAGATTTTTTAATGATGTTTTCAGATGTCAGTGGTGTTAATGGAAGGTCATAATTCTGTCTGTAGGGACAGTTTAGCACTTCCATCTGCCAGTAAAATACACTTTGTTATCAGTGAGATTTATTACACTGTGCCTGTGCTTTCAGAGTCATGCAGTGAATCGGAGTGAGCTGTGTATTAACATGTCAAAAATTCTGCTGCACTTCCTTTTTTCACACCAGCAAACTGCAGCAGCCCCGATGCAAGGCGCATTTGGGTGTAGCAACAGCCAGCTCCAGAGAACAGATGTAGGACCTGAGACCAAGAAGCAGAGAAACAAACGGGCTCAGAGGACGGGAGAGAAGGCAGCTCCCCGGTCCAAGAAAAGGAAAAAAGAGGAAGAAGAAAAGCAGGCTGTTTATCCTAATGCAGATACCTTCATCCAGCTGAAACAGGTGAGTGTGCAGGTGCTGGGAAAGGTGGCCCAGAGGAGATATGGAAGAGAGGTGTTCTCCCAATGGAAGTGGAATTTTCTCCCATTAAGTTAAATTTTGAGCACAGGGTGGGGAAATTGAGAACTTCCACAAAACTAGAGAATTTACAAGTTTTGGGTTTGTTTAATTTTGGAAGGCGAGCTGACATAGCAGGTATTCCATGGAGTTCCTGTCAGCTCTGGCAGCCTCTGGATGAGCTGGCAGGGAGCCAGAGCTGAACAGCGGACCACATTCCTTAACAAACAGAGAGGCCTGTCTTTGACAGTTTCCTGACAGTGGAAAAATTCCAATTCTTCTTTCAAATTAGAAACCACTATACTGACTGGAGAATTGCAGTGTTCTGTACTATACTTAAATAAATCTCTGATTTTTTTCTTTCTTTGAATACAGCAACTTTCTCTTCTGCCTTTGGTGGAACCAATAATTGGAGTGAGCTTTGCACACTTTCTCCCCTATGGCAGTGGCCAGCTAAACAGTGGAAATCGACTTGTGGGAAGTTTTGGTAGTGCTACTCTTGATGGGGCTTCAGATTACTACTCCCAGCTCATTTACAAGGTATGGTTTTAATCTGGATTTCCATTGTGTGCTCTCTATGGGAAGAGAAGTCCATGTTAATATTACTAATGGTCAGAGTTCCTGCCTTATATGCAACTAGAAGAAAAATAATCTCTGTTGCTAGACTAGATAGTGCAGTGGTGAAATAGTCACCATTGTTTTACTCTCTGAAAGTGGAAATTGGTTCTGGAAACCGTGTTGTTGTAAACTAATTAAAAACTACAAATTCTTTCTTAACAAATGGATGCTAAATAATGAAAATTGTAATTACAGTTTTGTGGAGCAGAAAAGACTGAATTCTCAGTACTTTGCAAAGTCATTGAAAGCATTAAAGCACATTTCTTAATGTGAATTAAATAGGAAATAGACTTTTTCTCATTTGCCCACTAAGCCCTAACTAAGAACCTGGGAACTCTGAAGGAAATAGGCTGTTTGTTGATGAGTTAATAACCCACAGCATTTAAAATTCAGTCTCTGAGATCAGAATGCAGTGTTGGGAGAGCAGCAAGATACTGAACAGACAGAATCAAATTTGCTGCTTGGATGCCCTAATATAAGAAGGTTTTAAAACCAGTGGTGTTTCTCCAGCCTTACATGGCACATAAGCTGAGAATGGGACCTACAGAAATAGTTGCTGTGGTCAAAGTAAGTAATGTGTATTAGCTTTGTAGGCATGACTGCAGCAAAAACAGATACTGAAGTTCTCATTTAATTTTCATTTAAGATTTGGGCAATTGAATACATTGGTGAGAAGCAGCTCAAAATGTGAACTTGCAAAGTATCTGCTGCTCCATGGTAGCTGCTTCAGTGACAGCTGAATGTGAGGCAGCTTCCCTTTCAGTGGAAACTGGGGAAGCTGACCTGTTTATGGTGCTGGAGAGTCACTGTGGAATAGCTTTCCTAGCATGATGTTGGGACCTTGCTGAAACTGTAGGAACTTGTTTGAAACTGTTCCTTAGAATGTTCTTCGTGCATTTCTGTAAACAGTTCAGCCACATCTTCTTTTGGTAATGTATTTGGCAATGTTTACTCATGTAAAGTGTGTGTCTGATATCACTGATACAAGAAAAGCAAATCATTGTGTCTTTTACAGTAGATACCTTTCTGTATTTGGTCACACGCTCGGTTATCAGCTGTGGCTGCTTATCAAGGTGTAAATCTGGGGGTAAAGCCCTGAGTGGGTTACATTGGCTGATGCTGTAACAAGGCAAGTTCTCTCCCTGTGCTCTATCCTGATTGATGGTTCTTTAATTAATGTCATGCAGCAGAACAATCTGAGCAATCCTCCGACCCCCCCAGCCTCTCTCCCTCCCACGCCGCCGCCCGTGGCCTGCCAGAAGTTGGTCAACGGCTTCGCCACCACGGAGGAACTCGCTGGCAAGGCTGGAGTGCTGGGAGGCCACGATGGTAAGGCTCCAGTGTGTTGGCTCTGTAGCATTCTGTAGCAAATGGCAAAACAGATCTTAGAATCACAGAATAAACTGAGTGACCCACAAGGATCATCAGGTCCCACTCCTGGCCCTGCACAGGAAAACCCCAAGACTCCCACAATGTGCCTAGGGGTGTTGTCCAGATGCTTTTTGAACTCTGTTCAGGCTGAAGCTGTGACCGCTGCCCTGAGGAGCCTCTTCCAGTGCCCAGCCACCCTCTGGGTGAAGAAACTTTTTCTGATACCCAAACTAAACCTCTCTTGACATGACTTCAGGCCATTCCCTCAGGTCCTGGCACTGGTCACCAGAGAAAAGAGATCAACGCCTGCCCCTCTGCTTCCCATCATGAGGAAGCAGGAGGCTGCTGTGAGGTCTCCCCTCAGTCTCCTGCAGGTTATCTCCTAGGATGTTTCTCAGTGGCGAGACCCCTTTATAAAAACAAAATGCCCAGACTTTTTAAGGTTGTAATCATTACTACCCAGAAATGTTTTACACCAGTATAGTGTCACATGTCGGTGCCTTTTCCTTGTTGCCTTTCAAAAACATGCTGAGGGCTAGAGACGCTCTTCAGAAATAAAAAGGAAACCTTATAATGAGTTTTTTGAGTCCAGTACAAATGACTGGAGTGAATTCCTTACTTCAGTGAGCTCTACCCAAAATGGGTGCAGTCAGTATGTATTTTCTGATGCTTGTAATTTGGACAGTTAAAATTGCTTTCTATTCTTTATACTGGCTCTTTGTAAAGACTATTCAGTGATTAAAATAATTTTTTCACACCCTTTTTCCTTTGTTGTTACAAAATTGTTGATTTTTTGTAGTTTGTGAGGTTTTTAAGTAAACATCCTCTCATAGTGGCAGAAGGCACACTCCAAAACCTTTCCAAGGCCTGCTTGCTCAAAATCTGCAGGTTTTTATAAAAGTGGAGGTTAATCCTGAATGATCGCAGTTTTTAGAACTCCCAAGTGTCTGAGAGTGGTGTCACCATGAGGCCCCACCCACTCCCAGCAGACAGGATGTCTATCACTGCAAGAGCTGTCCAGATGTCTCATTGTGCTCTGCCTTTCTGGTTTCAGTTACCAAAGCTCTGGGGCCAAAGCAGTTCCAGTTGCCTTTCAGACCACAGGATGATTTATTAGCCAGAGCAATGGCTCAGGGCCCCAAAACTGTGGATGTTCCTGCTTCACTTCCAACACCACCTCACAACAACCAGGAGGAGTTAAGGTAGGTTTTCCCTGACATCTTCAAAAAGGTATTTGGAGCAGATTCTGTGATCTTTCAGTGGATGAGACTCTGAAGGTATGGATAAACAAAATCCTTTGTGCACAGCCACAGAAGTACAGAGAACATTTTAACTCTTAACATTCCATGTGTAGAGAGCAGCATAATTAAATAGGTGATTCCAGCCGTTGCTAGACTCCAGATTCTGTTAAATTGTTGGGAATTCCTTACTTTGCTCTCTTGAAGTGGAAGGAAATGATACAAACAGGTGTTTTTCCTGGGGCAGTATGGTGCTGTAGTGACAGGTTTTTTGGGTTCTGTTCCAGGGTTCAAGATCACTGTGAGGACAGGGACACTCCTGATAGCTTTGTTCCTTCTTCCTCTCCTGAAAGCGTGGTGGGAATGGAAATCAGTCGCTACCCAGACTTGTCAGTTGTGAAGGAGGAGAACCCAGAACCTGTCCCATCTCCCATCATTCCCATCCTGCCCAGCAGCACTGGGAAAGGTGAGACTTCAGCAGAGTGAATACTTACAAGCTAGGATTGTTTTTTCCTGTATTCCTATGAGTGTAGGATTAACTTGCTGTATTTTGTTTTATTTCCAGGTTCAGAAGCCAAAAGGAATTACATAAAATCAGAACCCGGTTCAGGAGCATTACCTGGATCTGGCTTCTTTGCCTCCCAGCTTGGACCATCCCAGAATGGTCCTAAATCTGGCCTTATTTCTGTAGCAATTACTTTACATCCCACAGCTGCTGAGGTAAAAGGAATAAACCTGTATTACATATATGAAGTACAACAGCAGTTAATTTGTTTTATAGATAGTGACTCCAAGGGGGTTACAGTGCAGTAACACTGCTCTTGCAATCTTCTAATAATTTGTATTTTTGCTGTCTGAACTGCCTGTCTGATGTTAACAAAAGTGTGTTTTTATTGCCATTTTTAGAACATCAGTAGCGTTGTAGCAGCATTCTCCAACCTGCTCCACGTCAGAATTCCCAACAGTTACGAGGTTAGTAACGCTCCAGACGTCCCATCCTCCATGGCAGCCACCAACACTCACAGAGGGAACCCATCTATGGAGTACAGGCAGCACCTGCTCCTGCAGGGTCCCCAGGCAGGATCCGTGGGACCTGCCAGGATCGTGGGGCCCTATGGACTGAAGCAGCCCAGTGTGCCATTCCCTGCCAACAGCAATGGTGAGTGGGCTTTAACCTCCCAGCATTCAGTACCAGGGTTTCCCTGAGTCCCTCTTGATGCATTTCAGCCTCATAAATTCATGCCCTAAAATTCAGTAATTGATTCTTGTTCCAAATAAAACTTTCCTCTTCTTATGTGGTCATGTTGACCTGCTCCTAGTTTTAACCGTGAGTAGTTCTCATCCATCTGTAATTTTCATTATCTGTTTAAATCACTGTCAGTGAGGCATTTCTCCCATAGTTCCTAACATTATTAGGGTTTTTTTTGTCCAGTCTGGTTTTAAATCCATCATTCAGAAAGATCATTCCCGTGCTGGAAATCCTGACATGGTTGTTCCAGCCACACAAGAATGTGTTTTTGCCTTGTTTGCACAGTTGGTTTAGATCTGATTTATACCATTATCCATCAGGTCGAAGTTTAAAGCCCTCCTTGTATGCCCTGTCCAGGAGGGTGCTACTCCTCCAGACCAGTGAAGAATACTGTGACCTCTCCTAAATTGGGTTTAATCTGATACAGCCTCTGACAGATGATCTGTTCCCTAGGTCTGGCTGGCTACAAGGATCACAGCCAGAACATGGCAGAAGGCTCAGCACTGAGGCCTCGCTGGTGCTCCCACTGCAAGGTCGTGGTTCTGGGCAGTGGGGTGAGGAAATCCCTCAAAGACCTGCCCTTCCTCAAACAGGTCAGTACAGAAGTGCCCAGGGCAGGGCTGGGGCTCCCTAAGGCGAGGGATGGCGCCAAGTTCCTGCATGTCCTGCCAGCTGAGAGCACTTCCAGCTTCCTTTGTAGTCCCCCTTCCGTGTGTGTCCTGATTCAGGGTAGGACACTGGAGCATGTTTGCAGTGCAGCTGAAAAATGGCAAAGTTGTTATTACAAATACAAAATGAATTCCAATACATTTCTGAAAAGAAGTCCCTTCTATGGGAGTTTTCAAAGTTCTGCTACCAACCTCCTTCCCTGACCTCTTCAGTGACCTCAGTTAATTCAAAAAAAGCTCATTTGTGAGGCAGCCACTTGCTGTGCCAGGAATTACTGTAAGAACAGGAATATTTGCACTCCTTTGGGGCAGGAATCAGATTTCAGTTGCAATCTCTTGTCCTTACACTGGCAACTGTCACTCCTTCAAAAAGTGCCATTGCTCTTCAATGAGCAGGAGGTGACTACACCACAAAGACATAGGCAGAACTTACACAGAGCAAAGGGTTCATGCAGGCAGGAATGCTCTGAATTCCCAGTAAGGTTTTGCAGATGGATCAGTAGATAAAACAGTGTGATCTGGCTTTGATTAGGCTGAAATGAGACATTCCTTTGCCATCTAAAGATAAAAGAGAATGAATTTTGCTTTGCAAGGGTGCCTATGGAGCAGATGGGTGCATGATGTAGAATGCTTTATTTTGATTGTTAAACTTCTGTGAAAGGCAGGAAATGCTGAAGAACAAGGGTGTAGGTGGTGGTAACGTTAGATCTGTCAAATAATCAAGTATTTATATCACAGCATCGCTCATTATTTCACAAATGTTCTACAAATGAAAGCGTTTCCAGCCAGATTGGAAGACTTGTTTCATTACACTTACTATGTGAAGAATGGTATTAAAATGCACTTCTGATACTCTTCTGTGTTTGATTCCCAGGATTCCCAAGAAGGCTCAGATAAAATGAAGGACATTGTATTCTGTAGCAACAACTGCTTTGTTCTTTATTCAGCAGCTGTGCAAGCAAAAAACTCAGAGAACAAAGTAAGTATCAAACACTGGCAGACCCAAGTGACCCAAGAAATTTTTGCAGCTATTTGTTGGAGAACAAAAAGGGGGTGAGGGGGAAGTTTGCACTTCATTTGACAGGACTATAAATTAATTGCTCTATATTCAAATGCTGTGATTCTGAACCAGCCGTGTAAAGTAAAAATAATATTTACAGAACTTTATGTCTGACAGATCCATGGCAGAAAAGCTGCCACCTTTGGCTGGCCTCTCGGGGCTTTGAAGATGCAGTCTCAAAAAATCAGTCATTCAAGTTCTTTGGGCATTGTACACAACCACAGACATTTTTAAGGGGTATATCCTGCATTTGGATTTGGCTTATACAGTAAAAAAAAAAAATACAACTTCAAGCAGCAAATTTGCAAAAGGAGTTTCTTTTGTTCAGTGTAACTGGGAAAACACAATCCTGTTCCTGATTTTATTTGGGCAAAGCTGACATTTTAAAGCATTGATTACCAAAACACCCAGTAAGGAGCCTGTGAGCTGACAGTGATGAGGAAAAAGAGGTTCGGATTACTGGAGAAGTACATTTGAAGAAGTTTATTAAACTGAAAGTAGAATTAGACCAGGGAATTTTCTCAGGTGGTCCTTAATATTGTGCTGTAGTTCTCTACCTGCAGACACTGTGAGGGGTGTCTTCTAAAAAAGTCAAATAGTCTTCACTCAGGACTGAATGATCCTACTCAGTTTATTTTGTCACAGTTAAAATTTTTGAGTACATCTTTTAACTTTGTTTCTGCTGTTGCTAGATGAAATGTACCTTTTTACCCTTACACCATTGGATAGAGCAGGCCATGTCCTTCAAGCTTTACCTAATTGCTATGCTCTTGTCATCCTGTATAGACTGTGTAGTTTGAAGTTTCTTTCAAGTGCAGCCTACTTACTTTCTCAGGAGCAATTGAATTAAAGAAACACAACCCTGGAGAAGATAACTCTGTGTACATCCACATCCTTTTAGTGTCCCGTGTAGCTCATTTTCAATTGTATATAAACAGGGTAACATTCCTGTACAAGTGCATCAGCGTGTACCTAATTAAGTTAATTAAATGTCATGTTCAGCCTCTTGATCCTTTAATTTACTCTTTCAAGATTAATCACACAAACCACATTAAGCACTTCATAATCTAAACTTCCTTTCTTGTTCTTGTTTTCTCTCTTTGGTTTGTTTTTTTTTTTTTAAAAATCTCTGCAGGTATAATTCTTGTTTACTGTGACTGAATAGTTTAAGTCCTCAAGGTGTATCTAATCTAGAGCCCTGCAGGAATTTCTCCTCACTTGTTTCCAGGAAAAAAATATGTGGCATTAGTTCTAAATTTTCCGCTTCTACCAAACACCAGATTCTTGTGCTTTAAATTAGTTCTGTGACCCACATTTTAAGGTTACTTCGTGTTGTAACAAAACTTTTAAAGAATCTCTGAGAACTAAAGCTGGCACTCAGCTCACTGAGGGCAATTGAGGAGTTTTGCATTCAGAACCTGGACAAAGAACTCTTTGTCCTTTCTCTTGTGTGTTAAAGGGCACCATGTTCTAGATGGGCTGTGAGAATTTCCTGCTCCATATCCATCCCAAGCTGTGTTAACACAGGTCAGGATAATTTCCACCTTTCTCTGTTGCTGCATCCTGATTTGAGGCATTTGGAGAAGCCTCTCCCATACTGAGCTGCCCATTTTTCAGGATGCATTTAATGGTTAACAAGTTTGGGGTCTTTTTCTTAAAGAGTTTTCTGTTGATTATCAGGAATCAGTCCCATCTCTGCCGCAGTCGCCGATGAAGGAGAGGCCGCCCAAAGCATTCCATCAGTACAGCAACAACATCTCCACTTTGGACGTCCACTGCCTGCCTCAGCTGCAGGAAAAAGTTTCTCCGCCCTCATCGCCCCCCATCATGTTCCCCCCTGCGTTTGAAGCAGCCAAGGTAGAGGCGAAACCGGATGAGCTGAAGGTAACGGTGAAACTCAAACCCAGGTTAAAAGCAATACACAGCAGTCTGGAGGACTGCCGGCCTCCCAGTAAGAAATGGAAAGGGATGAAATGGAAAAAGTGGAGCATTCAGATCGTGATTCCTAAAGGATCGTTCAAATCTCCTTGTGAAGAAGAAATAGATGAATTTCTTAAAAAACTGGGCACAACCCTTAAACCAGACCCTGTGCCTAAAGACTACAGGAAATGTTGCTTCTGTCACGAGGAAGGTGACGGATTAACCGATGGACCAGCAAGGCTTCTTAACCTGGATTTAGACCTTTGGGTCCATTTGAACTGTGCTCTTTGGTCTACAGAAGTCTACGAGACACAAGCTGGTGCCTTAATAAATGTGGAACTAGCACTGCGGAGAGGCCTGCAGATGAAATGCATGTTCTGTCACAAAATGGGTGCCACCAGCGGTTGCCACAGGTTAAGGTGCACCAATATTTATCACTTTACCTGTGCCATTAAAGCACAATGCATGTTTTTTAAAGACAAGACCATGCTTTGCCCCATGCACAAACCAAAGGGAACTCACGAGCAGGAGCTCAGTTACTTCGCGGTGTTCCGGAGGGTGTACGTGCAGCGCGACGAGGTGCGGCAGATCGCCAGCATCGTCCAGCGCGGGGAGCGCGACCACACCTTCCGTGTGGGAAGCCTCATTTTCCACGCCGTGGGCCAGCTGCTGCCACAGCAGATGCAGGCCTTCCACTCCTCCAAAGCCCTCTTCCCCGTGGGGTACGAGGCCAGCCGGCTGTACTGGAGCATGAGGTATGCCAACAGGCGCTGCCGCTACCTCTGCTCCATCGAGGAGAAGGACGGGCTCCCGCTGTTCGTCATCAAGGTGGTGGAGCAAGGCCACGAGGATCTTGTCCTGACTGACACAACACCTAAAGGTACCTTTTGTGAGCTAAGATGGTGAATTTGTGTGTTTGCTGTTTGTTGTAATAGTCCTGATTCCGGTGGTACTATACATGTCTGAAACAACTGTTGCAGGCACTGTCCTAACGTAATGTTTATAGTGAGCTTCCAGGGCCCATTTTTAATATCATGCTGTGAAGACTGTGGGCACCTCTGAAGAAATTGTATAAGCTGCAGACCAGAAGAATTGTTCGAAGTCCACAGAGGAGACCCAAGACTGAGCATTGAAAATGAATTAAAGCAGTAGGAAAGTCAGTGCAGGTTTCCTTTCATGAAAAGTGTTGTTTAAACACAGAGCCTTTGCTCAGTTATCTTCAGGTCAGTTGGGCTCAGGTTAGGAAGCACTAAAAGCAGCTGAGTGACCACGTTGTTCTCAGGGTGGGTAATGTCTCTGTCAAGGTAAAGAACATCAGGGTGTCCATAAACATGGGCAGGTCTTGGAAAACAGCTCATGGATGTGCTCGAGGCCTTGGTGCTGTGGGTGCTGATACTCTCAGCCCCACTCTGCCCAGTCAGACCAGTGCCAGGGAATTCCCCCCCACAAAGTGAGCACTGACTACAAACCATCAGTGGAAATAGAATATATCGTGTATTTTGATAAAATTCTGCTTTTGCAAGATTTCTCAAGAGAACCTGTCCATGTTCTTGTCAGAGGACTGAAAGTTTCCATGCTGAGAACACTGAAAGCTTCATTCCTGAGAACGGAGGGTGCAGAATCAGTGGTGTGTGTTTGGGATTTGTTAAATCCCAAAACTTAGCAACTCACCAAGTCATTCTCCACTGCACTTTTTAGACCCTGGCCTGTTTGTATAGGCACTCAAAGACAAAACCTTTCTCAGTACTGGGTTCTGGTTCCCTTATGCTCAGGCATTTGTTTTAAAGCCAAGTGCAATAGTCTTTTATTTTTTTGATCACTGTAGTTCTCTCCCAATGGTTGTGTAGGTGTGTGGGATAAAATCTTGGAGCCCGTTGCTTCTGTTAGAAAAGAATCTGAAATGCTCCAGCTGTTTCCCGGCTATCTGAAGGGTGAAGACCTCTTTGGTTTGACAGTCTCTGCAGTGGCCAGGATTGCAGAATCGGTGAGTTCACCACCCCAGTTCTTGCTGGATCACCCCACTTGCTGGATAAACACATGAGAAGGGGAACAGAAAGAAGTGTGGGAAAGGAAATACTTCGTTACGCACGTAATTAAACACCTAATTACTTGTCTTTTTTTTCTTTTTCTCTTTTTCTTTTTTTTTTTTTTTCCTTTGCAGCTGCCGGGGGTTGAGGCCTGTGAGAACTACACTTTCCGCTATGGCCGAAACCCCTTAATGGAACTTCCTCTTGCCATCAACCCCACGGGCTGTGCCCGGGCCGAGCCTAAAATGAGTACCCATGTCAAGAGGTTTGTGTTAAGGTATTTTGTTTTAATTTCACATAGTACAGCCCAGGGTTTATAGGCTGCTTTAGGGTTATTTGTGCTTTCGTTTGCTGCTTACAAACCCTGTCGTCCTTGGCTGTGAATATGCATGCCCCGGTCAGAGGAACTGCTTTGTGTCTCTGCTAGCTGGCTTTAAGTGTCTGTATGTCTGAGAGGATTTTTAATGGGTTTTGTGACTCTTTTCAGAGAAATCTTCAGTTTTTCTTGTATTCTTTCCTGTTACATGCCCAATTCCTACAGGCCTCACACCTTGAATAGCACCAGCACATCGAAGTCCTTTCAGAGCACAGTCACGGGGGAGCTGAACGCGCCTTACAGCAAACAGTTCGTCCATTCCAAGTCCTCCCAGTACCGCAAGATGAAAACTGAGTGGAAATCCAACGTGTACCTGGCTCGCTCCCGCATTCAGGTCAGTTCCCTCATTGGAAAATGGATACTAAAAAATTAGATAGATATGAATAAAAGCATGTTTCACAGGTAGATTTTGTAGATGACATATTTTATGTATAAATATTCGTAGAGATTTGGATTGAAACTTGAAACTAAAAGTATTGTAAAGTTCCTTCCAGTCTTGTCCCAAAATTGGCAATTTTTGTGCGGCAAATCAGTTGCATAGATTTACCTGAAATAAGATTTCTTTCTAATTATGTTAAATATCTTAAAAATTCATTTGTTAAAATCATCTAGAAAAAACAGCTTTTTAATTTTTTCAGTGTTCTGGGGATTTTTAGCCTATTTCTAAAGACCTTAGTAAAACTTAATAGAAATACACAGTGGAAGCATGAGATGCTCAGGCCAAGCTGATGAAGTGGCACAAGGCCAGCAGAAAGAGTTCAATACTTGTTTGCCTTCACAGTAGTATGAAATCTGTTGCTTTCTGTGATGCTGCTGGTTTGCCTCACAGACTGTCTTGGAAAAGCTTTGTCACCAGTCGTGCCCTGTGTGGACATGGCTGTTATTTCAGGTTGGACTTCGCCATGCCTGGGTTCCTCTCAGGTGTTTCTGGTCTAGCAAGACCCACTTTTATTTCTCAGTGAATTTATAACCTTTGCACAGTCAGGTGTCAGAGGGTAAGAGCAGCTTTCTCACTGAGACAGCAGCCGAGTTTTCTTGAATCTTAACAGAGTGAGGCTGGATTCTGCATCTGGGCTGTTACAGCATCAATTACTCGTCAGTGCTGCTTCCCTCTCTTCAAGTAGTTCCCATTTCACTGCTGGTTTGGGTCATGGTGTGAATGTAAAGTTATTAATTCTCAATGTACTTTTCGTAGGGCCTGGGCTTATATGCTGCTCGAGACATTGAAAAGCACACAATGGTCATTGAATATATCGGAACCATTATCCGAAATGAGGTAGCAAACAGGAAGGAGAAGCTCTACGAATCTCAGGTACTGGGTGGGTTTGTTCATTCTGTCTTTCACATTCCCCATTCAGACATCCGTACAACAAAACAAATGCTGCTTTGCTTGATGAATTCAGGTCTCCTGATTTGTTTTCTGCTGTGCCATAAATGCAGTAGGCTAAAAATACAACTAGAGGAGTCTGCAGTTGTTGTTACCAGAGTATTTCAATGTTAATAAATCTCACAGCCCTGGTCAGGTAGGGAGGGCACATCCTCTGTCCCAGAGGACACAGCTCTGGCAGAGGTGTCAGGACCTCAGTTTTTAATGAGAGCTTCTTAAATTTAAAGCCACTTCATTTATGTGACTTGATGGCATTGTAACAGTTAGTGTCTGTCTGGGAAGCACTCGAATATCCCAGATGAAAGGCAGTGTGGAAGCCCTTAGGGAAAAAAGAATTGGCCAGAGGTTTGTGTTCCTGACCCATCATCCCTCCCAAACCCATGGGGGTGCAGGCGTACGTGGCAGCACTTTCCCCCGTGAGCCAGTGGGCAGTGCCTGATGCAGAAGGCAGGAGGGCACTTGGAGCTGGCCCATGTTGTTGGTTCATCGCTGGCAGTGCAGTAGAGCCTTACCAGAACCTTGTCCCACTCGTGTCTTTCAGAACCGTGGCGTGTACATGTTCCGCATTGACAACGACCACGTCATCGACGCCACCCTGATGGGAGGCCCCGCCAGGTGGGTGTCCCTGGGGAGACCCCTGACCACCTCTTGGGGCATCATCTGCATTGTCCTGGGGGTGTTCGAGGCTCTGACTTTGTGGGGTTTATTCTCTGAGCTGGTACATTCAGTCTTCAAACTGTCCCACTGAAATAATGTCTTCTCTTCCATCAGCTTTGTTCATCTTTTGATTATGTTTCATAGCAGCTATGAAGGAAAAAGGGAATTTTTTCTGATCCTTGATTTTTTTTGACACTTGGTTTTTTTTTACATTTTCTAGGTAAAGAAGTACACAGTAATGTAATTGTATGTGGAAGGGCAGTGAGCCCGTGGAGCTAAGGCCAGCCTGAGGTTTGATCCAGATTTTCCTCCAGGGATGGGTTTTCCTAAAAGGTTTCATGCGTCCCACTCTTCTTTTGTAGGTACATCAACCATTCGTGTGCGCCCAACTGCGTGGCTGAGGTGGTCACTTTTGAGAGAGGACACAAAATTATCATCAGCTCCAGCAGAAGAATCCAGAAGGGGGAGGAGGTAGGGCAGGTTCCGGCTTTACACCCCTCTTGCCACAGGCATCCATTCCCAGATACTTCCATAATTTGTGGCCAGCAGCACAACTTGTTTGTGCTGGGGAAGGTGACATTTCCCTTCCCCTTCCCTTTAAATCTGTGCCTGTCCCTCCCAGTGCAGCCTCTGGTGTGTTTTAAGCTGTAGCTACAGGAAAAGCTGTGGCAAATCCCAGCTGTTCCATAACCATTCTCTGCCTCTCTTTCCAGCTTTGCTATGACTATAAGTTTGATTTTGAAGATGACCAGCACAAGATTCCATGTCACTGTGGAGCTGTAAACTGCCGAAAGTGGATGAACTAGAATGCATTCCTTGCTGTCTTTGAGGGTTGCTTGTCCCTAGGAAGAAGTGATTCACATTTTGATTTTGTCGACGGAAAATTGTTGCCTTTTTGAAGGGGGAAAAAATATCACTTCTGGAAATACAGATTTCTACACAAGTATTTAAAAAGGAAGAAAAAAAAAAAAAAATCCACAAACCAACAAGCACCAGAAGCAAGCCGGCAAAATCTGAAGCTGACTTTCCAGGCACGTGGAGGTGAAGATGAGTTAACAGAATGGTCCAGCACTTTTGTTTTTGAGCTCACTAAGGAGAAACTGTTAAACTTGGGCAAAGAACCGCTGGCTGACCTGCAGGAGGGCAGGTGGCCACTATGAATGTAAGACTGAAATCACCAGCGAAAGGGAGAAGTCCAAAGTGCTGGCCACAGCCTTATTTGATAAAGGGGCAGGCCCTCTAATTAAAGAAAAAAATTTAAATAAAAGTAGACACCACTGAACAAGGAATGTACTGAAACGACTTCCTTAGGGATAGAGCTAAGGGAAAAAATAACTTGCACTAAAATACATTTAAATACTTGATTCCATGAGTCAGTTTATTGTAGTTTTTGATTTCTGTAAAATAAGAGAACCTTTTTGTATTTATTATTGAATAAGTGAATGAAGCTATTTTTAAAAAGAAAGTTAGAAGAAAGCCAAGCTGCTGCTGTTACCTGCAGAACTAACAAACTCTGTTACTTTGTATAAAAGTGTAAATATTTTGAGAAAAAAAATACAGTATAAAAATAGATATTGACCAAATGCTACCAGACTCTGCAGCAGTTCGGGTGCTTATTCTCAAATGTTGATAGGGATGTTACAATATGATCTCATGTACTCACGGACATGCGATTCCCAGTTCGGAATAACCAAAATCTCAATTTAAAGAGAGGGGGTTTTGTATGTTTAAAGCAGTCTCAACTGTGGTCTTACGAGAATTTTTTTAAGTAAACCTTAAGCCTGGTAAGGGCGTGTATATTACAACTCTGACTTTTATAGATGTTTGGGTAATTTAGATTAATTTTATTTGTATTATATTGTTGCATCCCTATTTCTTAAGTCAGGTTTTTTTGTGCTTACAATTTGTGATAACTGTGAATAACTGCTAAAACCACCCAAAATAGAGGCTGGACATGGGTTTTTTCCTTCAGCAAAAGTAGTCAAGGATTAGGTGACTGTTCAGCCTACATTAAATCATGTAAACAGCATAGAATCAGTTGGAGCTTCAGTCTGATGCGATAGCCTTCTTAAAAGGAAAACAAGGAAAAAAATTAGGTGTAATGTGCTTGCAGCTGCAGGACTCTGGCAATAGGGTTTTGGAAAATGTAATTTAAAGATGTGTTTGTATGGATTGTTTTTGTTTACATTTCTTTAAAAAAAATAAACACTGTTTTGTGTTTGCTTGTAGAAATTTAATCAGCATTTTGAACCAGGTTAGCTTTTTATTTTGTACTTAAAATTCTGGTACTGACACTTCACAGGCTAAATATAAAAAAAATGAAGTTTTTTTTTTGTGTGCACAATTAAAGTGGACTGTAAACTGTTGGTATATTCAGTAATACAGTTCTGAACTTGTAATGTATATGGCATGATGTATTTTTATCTTACAGAATAAATCAATTGTATATATTTTTCTCTTGATAAATAGCTGTATTAAATTGTTTCTTGAATATTTTTCTTCTCTTGTACAATATTCCAACATCCTACCAGTATTTGTCCTACAGTTTTTTCTGTTCTGTATAATAGTATCTAATGTTGGCAAAAAAATACAAAAACAACACAAAAAAAAGAATTTTTTGAAGTATACAGAGTGTTATGGGTTTTGGAATTTGTGGAAACAGATTTAGAAGATCAGCATTTACGAATAAAAATATTTTACATCTATAGAGTGCATCCTCCTGTTGTCATTTGAGGTGTCTGGTTTCTGCTTCTTCCAGGATCTGTGTCTGCTTCCACCAGTGAGAAGCATTTGCCTTCTCCAGTGCAACCTGCACCCAAAATTTCACAGTGGGTGCCCCATCCTCATCGCACCCCACGCGTCTGAACACTTCTGCCCTCCCCAGTCATGCAGGAGGGGGAGTGAGTGAAGGACTGAGTGGGGTTAAAGCTCGATGCCTCTGCTGTGACAGCGCTGGACTGGAGAGACATTCCCTGCAAGCCCAGGCTAAAAAAGGCTCCAGGACTTATCCCGGAGCAGTGGGAAGCAGCCAGGCCAGAGCTGTTCCCTGGTGCTATTTATAAATATTGTGCACCTTGGCTGCTGCAGGACGGAGTCTGCGCCTCTGGCAGTCACAGCCATCACACGCTCCAGGAGCCATCGAGGAGGTACTTGACACAGAGGCTTAAAAATCAACTCCAGGTGGAGTTTCTTTCTTTACAAATAATAAATTCTCACTATGACAGCAGCCAGCTGAGTGCTGTGGCAGTGTCTACCTGCGGATGAGGCTTTTCCTTCTCAATTAGAGGGCAAAACACTGAATTTCCACTTACCCAGGCAGCCCATGCAGAGCCCAGCTGACAACAGGCCCAGTGCTGGGTGTTCCCAGGAGATCTCTCACCCTCACTCGGGATGGCCTGGCTGTGTGGCTGCACCAGATCTGTCTGTGGCCAGGAATTCCCTGCAGGAACAACTGACACCATCCAGAGCTCCATCACCTCCATCTGTTCCTGGAAACCGGCACCGCTCCTGGTGACAGCAGCCTCCAAATCTCCCCACCACAAGCAAAAGGTCAAAAATTCTCCGTGGCAACCAACTCAGACCGTAAATAAAGCAAGCTGCTACTCTGTTTCGATTTGTTTGGGTTTTCTGATTTTCTTACTTTTTTTGAAAGACAACATAAAGGTCACAGAAGAAAAGGCCAAGCAAGGCTCCTGCACCATGTGGCTGCCAACGCAAATGTCACAGGAAAGCCCTGCACACAGTTGGGAGCAGCTGTGCCAGCACCTGCTGCAGTTACGGTGAATCAGACAGGTGGAAATGAAGCTGCAGCCCATCCTTTCACCCCAAGGACTGGAATTCCTCACACAGCCACTTGGAAGTGTTCACCTGAGCTGACACCATGTTCCATCCCTACTCTGCCCTGCAAGAGCCATCTGGGAACTGATGGCAAGACTGCAGCTGGCCCTGAGCAAAGCACAGCACAGGCTCAGCTGACCAAGAGGGCTGAGGCTGGGTTTAGAGGCTTTTCTTAGCAGGAAGGAGCTTGGCTGGTGTCTAACAATTACTCCCATTGTAATGCTTTATCTGAAAGAACTTCCACTGCAGCCAATGGTTGTGGTTTACAATTAAAGCCTGGTCCCTCATTCTCCCTACCGGGGCTCCCTTCCTCCAGGACTACTGGAGGAGGCAAAGCAGCTGCCCTGGGGCCAGGCCCCTCTCACCTGCTCCTTCATCCTCTTGCTTTTCTCCTCCCAGCTGCTGGCCCTGGCAGGTGGTTGAAGAACCCAACAGTGGCACAAGTGAATCTCCTCTCTGCAGAAAGCTGTGGGTCTATATTACTCCAACGTTACTTGCCTCACGCTGCCCAAAATGTCAGTAACTGGATGCTGGAGTATTGGTGCAGCTGGAAAATGTTTCTGCTGCCCAAGTGGAAGGGCAAGGCTGTCCTGCACTTCTGTGGAGTGGGAAGCAAGGCCACCGCTGCTAAGGAAAAATACGCTGGGTAAGAGCAGCTTTTCTCTTCTGCAGGAGCTTCCGCACACTGAAGAAGTATCCAGGGCTGAAGCAGGAAGTGAAAGAAAGGTAAGTAGTCAGATAAATAGAGAAGCAGAGTTAAAAAAAAAAAAAGAGAAATGATCTATCAAACCTTCCAAGATGTGAGGAAGGGAGTGAAAACAAGGGAAGACCTAAATTGTGTGACCATTAGTTTGCATCAGTGTCTAGGTTGGTGCTTTCTGGTCCAACACCTACAAGGAGTAAGGCCAGACAGATTAATAAAAAAATGATACTTTATTTTAAATGCAGCTACTGTCATGAGTCATCAAAATAGACTTTGCAATAGTTACTTTGTTTTAAATATGAGGTGACGAATGACAGCAAAGAATTCAAACTACAAGAAATGCCCTAAAATTGTAAATTAAAAGAACTAAATTTAAATATTACAAATGACAATTTTCAGAAGATAAAAGGGGAAAAAAATCCAGAAAAAGTAAAATAATTTGGCCAGTAAACCCATACTAGAAACGTAAATTATTGAGATACTGCACATAAAATACTCAAAGAGGGCTCCTTTCTGTCACTGTCATTTAGAAGATCCACAAAGCTGAAATCTCACCATTTAAATTACATTGCTCTAATGATTTCTCTTACTTAAAACCAGTCCAATAATCCAGGGTCATCCAAAGAAGCGATGATAAATTTCACTTCTGTGTGCTGTTCTGCAGTGGGGCTGCTGCTCTCGGTGTGTGACCAGGGAGCAGTGAGCACCCGGACCTTCCCACGCTCAGCTCCGCAGGGCAGGTCCTTGCCGTGGTTGTGCTGGGCGTCACAGCCAAGGGCTCCACACAAAACCCTCCAGAACGACTTCAGATCGTGGCTGAAGGGGAACCAGGGCTCAGCTGAGCTTTCCTCAGCCACCTCCTCGCTGTCTCAGCTCTCGAAATGCCACTGCTGAGGAAGGGACCCATCGCAGATGGCCACGGTCACGTAGCCCTTGTGGCTCAGTGGATCCACCACCTTCAGGCACTGCCCCACAGAGACCTGGTACAGGCGATTGTTTTTCTAGAGCACACAAAGAGACAGATGGGATTTATTTACTGAAACTTCTGTTCTCCATTGTCAAACTGGAGCTGAAAGCGATGCCCAAGGGGAGGGGATGCTCCTTCCTGACAGATGAGCCTTTCAGCAGCCTCCCTGACACACCAGAGCCACAGCAGCAGCAGAGCACAGCACACCCCATAAGCACATCCAGACTTTGTGAAACAAAGGCTCTCACGTCCTCGCAGGCACCCAGTCGGGATTTTGTTTATGCCAGTCTTTTAATGAGGTGGAGGGATGATCAAACCTGTTCCCTAGCACTCAGCAAAGAGAGAGCCTGCAAGGCTGTAGTGGGACAGGCAAGTCATAGAATCTTAGAAGGGTTTGGGTTGGAAGGGACCTTAAAGATATTTTAGGTCCTGCCATATGGGAAGGGACACTTTTCCCTAGACCAGGTTGCTCAAGGCCCCATACAACTTTGCCACGAACATTTCTAGGGATGGGGCATCCACAGCTTCTCTGGGCAACCTGTTCCAGAATCGCACCACTGTCACAGCAAAGAATTTCTTCCTAATATCTAAACTTGCCGTCTGTCAGATTAAAGCCATTCCCCCTTGTCTTAGCACTCAATGCTCTTGTAAAAAGTCCCTCTCCAGCTCTTCTGTACACCTCTTAGGCACTGGAAGGATGCTTTAAGGTCTCCCTGGAGCCTTCTCCAGGCTGAACAGAGGTTTCTGTGAACCACTGACTCACAGCCCTAATGTATTTCCCCTAATTTCAAAAAACTTTGTATCTATATGGTCCCAGTCTGCTCTCATATTCCTCATGGGAAAGGTGCCCCACCCCTTCCATTTGCCTTTCCATGCACCTTTGAGCCTTCTTCAGCCCTAATTTAGCTTTTCTGAGAGGAAGTGACCAGCACATGCAGTACAAGCAAACTGCAATGGTGTGTTGACATTTTCCTGCTTCGGTTCCTATTCCCTTCCTAATCAATCCTAATATGTGATCCACTTTCTTTTCTTATGGATGATTGATGAGCATCAGTGTGACACTGTTACAGATCCACCTCCCACACCCACAGTGGCAATGGCCAGCTCAAAGCCCTGATTCCCCATCACCATTGCAGCCGTCACCAACAGCCACGTGCACCCAATGTCAGTGGCCATTCTCTCAGTCATTTAAAATCCCTGTCTGCTAACACAAGCTGCAGAACCCTCAATAGCCTCTCATCAGCAGAATTATTCAGCTTGTAATTCCTACTGCCCCTGGCAGCTGTGACACTGCTGGTGCAAGTGTCAGACCCAGACAACCCTGCCTCTCCCAGTATCTGCCTCTGTATCTCCCAACCATCCTGGGCTGCAACTCCACTTCATCTGACTCGCCTTGGGAACTTGAGCTGCCAATGACCAGCATGGTATGAACCTGAGACAGACTGTGCAGAGCTGTGCTGGAAGCATAACTGGAAGTGCTGGCAGGGCCCTGCCTCCCCTTTGTTCAGCCATGTTTGTGCTACGGACTCTCCGCTAGGCTGAGGGCATTGTGAGAGGCAGCCTCTGAATACCCAGGAGGTGAAGTCCATGTGTGAGCAGCACTGGCTCAGTTTTGTGGAACTGGCCACTCCAGACTCTAACAATTAAACTAATGAAATCAATTACAGGGCAGAAGTAACTGCTCTGCCCTGTGCTTCTTCAAGCACTAAGTAGGAATCACCACATAGACGACTCCTGTCTCCCAGTACTGCAAACACAACACAACAAAGCTGTGTGTGTGCATTTTGTTCTCTCTGGCATATCCCAAATGAGGCACAGTACTGTGGGTGGCTGTGACTGGCAGAAGAAAGACTCAGTGGAACTGCAGAAACCTTTCTATGTTGCAAAGGGCCTGCATGTCCCAGAGCTCAGCAAAAGTCTTACTCAGACTGAAATGCAGCCATCAAGCCTGTGCAACTTCTGGACCTGGTACAGTGCAATTGCCTTGGTACATCTGAGGTTTAGTCACAAATTCAACCCTGATGTCCTGTTAGTGACACTGTCACTGACTGAGACATTGATTACAAGTAATGTGCCATATTTCAGCCTCTCCACTTACCCCAAATGTCCACTGCTGTGAGCCACCAGAGCCATGGCATTTCATGAGACGGGGGGGATCAGACGAGCGAGTTTCCGAAACATCCAAGCAAAGCAGGTTATTTAAAATCAGCTCATGATCCTCATTGTAAATCCAGACCTGAAAGAGAAGACAGACATTTATCCCAATGTTTCATGACAGTTTCCTTGGATCTTTTGTTTAGTTACAGAGGAGGTGCTTCACCGTCTGATGTCAGAGAGGTGCCTTGCAGTGAGTGGTGAGAACTGAATGCAGCCCCTTCCCTGGGGCCCACCTGCATGAAGCAGGAATGCACTGCTTCACATTTGCAGCTTCAACTGCATTTGGCTTCCCGAATTTACATGGCAGAAGAGTTTCCCTGTGACCACACTGAAAACCACTGTCAGCTCTAACAAGCAGCAAGGACACACTCAAGCTGTCTGTCCTCTCCCACATGCTGCTTTGAGCAGAGCAGGTATTTTTATTGTTAGCACAGAAAAGTGTCAGGCACCTTCAGTTTCTGCCATCCATGCCCACACCCTGCTGGCTCACAGTGGGCTCTGAGCAAGGCACGTCTGGCACAGCTGAATGTTCAGGGAAGCAGAAGTTCAGCTGCAGGAACTGCTGGTTCTCCCTCTCCTGTTCAGCTCCTTCAGGCCTGCAAGGACCTGGAGCTCTCATAGCACAGTCTTTTAATGAGGTGGAGGAGACTCTGAATCCCAAGCCAGAGAGCAAAGAAATGAAGCAACTTGGGGGTGTACACTTCAAAATGTCCTGGGTTACAGAAGAGTAGAGAAAAGAGAAAAGCGTATGGAAACTGCAGCTCTGCAGTGCAGGGAAGATCCCGGGACCATCTGGCTCAGCACCCACTGGCAGCTACTCCAAATGCACAGTGGAGCCCTGGCATTCTCAGGGCACCTGGACAGCACTTCCCAGCCTCTGTGGATGCTGAGCAAGGCGGCAACTCCCTGACTTCTGACCCTGTGAACAAGAAGAGCTGAGCGCCTCATACCTGTCCCTGAAGTACCTACAGGCACACAAAGTTCTTCTGGTGTGGTTCCAGCCCTGCTCTCATTTCTCACAGCTCAGTGCTGCACTTGCCATGCCCGCTGGGTGAGTAATTTTTTTTTTTTTTCCATTAAGTCTGCATGAGTTTCACAGTCAGAGAATGGAATATGAAATTCCAGGCAGAAAAGTCAGGCACATAAATTTTGGTCTGTCTCTTTTTTTGGCCTACGAAAGTAAAGCCAGCCTTCTGGAGGGCACGGGGATTTGGGACGCAGCCTCAGTTGGACAGCATGACTGGAAAGCACACAGCTAATTATCAAAGTGACGATCGTAACACAAGGAAGGCCTTCTTGGAGGAAGTGCAGGGATTACATTTAAATTTGCCCTAACCTCAGGCATTCTGTACCTTCTAACATACTCCTTTCGCTTTAAAACCTGTCACAGAAAAGAAAGCATTAAAGAGGGAGGAGAGAACGGAGAAATTGCAGGACTTGCCAGAGAGAATTATTATTAAAAGAATAATGGTGGAGCCAAATCCAAACAAGAGATGAAGTGGGAAGAATGGAGAGAGAAGACTGCAGTGACACAGGGAACAGACCTTTAATCAAAAGCTGAGTAATGGCAAAGAACACAAAACAGTGGTTAAATCCAGAGTAATACTTCTCCAGAAATGCTTACAAAAGACAGCCAAAATTAATTTCAAACTAATTATGTGTTTAGCGTAGAAAACAAAGGAAAGAGGGAAAATAGGCTCAAATTTGGTTCCAAATTCAGATTAGAGTATCACTGTGAACTTGCAGATTATTAACAGATTCAAGCACCAGGAAAGCAAAGCCACCCATGAGGTTTCTTTGTTGCACAATTGCAAGCCTTAGCACACTCCAAAAGTTATTAACTAATTTTCTGCTGAAGACTGGAAGGATGATGTTCAGCTCCTGTTGTTAAAGGCTGTCAGGATCAACTGCCCCATATAAGAAAGAAACTCCTGACAGGCAGCACAGTATCCAAAATCTGTAAGCAGAAAGGTGCCTTCCCAGGATTTATGTCTCATTTCTGAGAGATCTGTTATTTTATTCTCCTACATATTTTCTAAAAAAATTTTTTAAATTAAACAAACAAAAAATCCACAAAACAAAACAAAAAAAAAACCAAAAACAAAACAAAAAAAAAGCAAAACAAAAACCCCAAACAAAAAACTCCACAAAAACCAACCAAACAAGCCACAAAAACACCCCCACATTTAAAAAAATTAATTGATTTTAAAAACGAGGTAACAGACAAGGTGCAGGGTATTTTCAACCTGTATGCACTTTCTAACTAGCAGATTTAGGAGAGCATCACTGTGAAGAATTTGATTTCTGGAACTGGGATTGTATCCAGTTCCCACACACAGGAAAGCAGCACCTTTAATTGCTGTTCCCCAGAGACACATGGCAATGATCTGCTCCAAAGGTCTAAGGAAAGTCACTAGCCATTTTCACTGGTGTCAAGCAAAATCAATGGGATGCAATTAGAGTATAATGAATCATTTCCATTTTCAAATAAAACCTAAATGGAAGATGTTATGGGAAAAAACCTCTCTCCAAAATGAAATTGATCATGTTTGTGGTTAAATAAATTGGTTAAATTGGTGAATGCTGTAGGACTGACCTCTTTCTAGCAGCTTTCCCCCCTGCCTCTCAACACATAAAACAGGATGGCAAAGAACAGGATAAAATGAAAGGTGCATGGACCCCTTCAGGCAGGTGCATGGCCTGCGCTAGAATAGGTCTTGTGGACAAAATAAATGGGAGGAGGTCCAAAGTATGAGCTCTGTTAGTCTAAACTTCTTTAACACAGATGCAGCTTAGGAAGAACTGGATGTTTAAATCAGAGCCCTCAAAATGTAGTTTAAGCTATTTTCAGATTTAAGACTGAGGCTTCCCAGGACTTTTAGTACCTTCAGGACTTTACTTCATCCATATAACTCAGACAAATTACACACCCTTCTCCTGAATTTCAAAATTATATGAAATAAGCCAGGAAGCATCCACCTACCCTTTGGCTTTCAGAGATCAGTGGAGTGCAGCAAAAGGCATGGCTGGCCAACTGGCAAAGCTTTGTGGAGACACATTTTTATTTGGTCTGCAAATTGCATTAGCGCTAAAGAAATACACTGAAGACTTTCAGTAAATACAAGATAGTAACTACTGCAGAAACAGCCTTTTGTTTGAAAGAAAATCTCTGCCATGACCCATGTAGTATTCCAGTACTTCCATCAGTTACAATCTGTTGCTTAGCTTGGCACTGCTGTATTATTCTGTCAGACAGTTTGTAAAAGACCAAAAGTCAGCTTCAGAGCACAAAAAAGCTGCCTCAGCCCTGAGGAGGAGATGTGCCCAGCAACTTGCACTATCACATCCATCTGCAGATACTTCAGCTCCTGTTATTATGGAAGGCAATGATATCACAGAGCCAAAGAGCCTGTGACAATCACCAGAAACAGCCAAGTCTGGTCTGTAATCACTGTTTGAAGCTATTGCTACCCTGAAAACCCAACGTCCTCCTGAAGGTCATCCCAAAGCAGTTATGTGCCTTCTGCTCCACAGTTCAGTGTGCCACTGATGCTTCACAAAATTTGTTAGAGGCACCAAAGAACTGTGCCTTCAATAGTTTATGAAAAAGCAGCAAGATTGAATTTGCACATCTTCACACTCCAGACATGTGCTCTGTCAGAAAAGCAAACTGTTAACCATGATTAGAGATTTAGGGAGAAAGATCTTACAGAAGAATTGCACATGGGAGCAAACCCTTGTAGTCTCTGAGTCTTGAACATTTTGTAAAGGACATATTCTTACATTTATTAAGTGCTACAGGAGTGTTAACTGAGCTTTTCTGAAGTCCTGTGCTTGAGTACATTATTTTTTCAAGGTCCAGAGCACAGATGCCTCTTCTGTCACTTCAAACCTCTGTTCTATAAGATCCCATCACCTCTTCCACTTCTGCTATTTCCAACAACAAGATTTTCATCACTTACTCCTTTATTTCTGTTCAGTCCCCAGTATTATCGCAGACTGAGTATTTCTGTTATAATTAGTGAAGCATCCTAGTTTTCATTATAATTTAAAGCCATAATTTTTAATATATTTTCTAGATATGAGAACAACTTCCCTTTTTCTTTCCATAGCAAAAAAATGAACTGAACATCGCTGTCACATCAAGCCTGAGAAAACAGGGCAGTGTGATGTGCTTGACTAATTTTGAACTTTACTTAATGATGAACATCTAAGCCAACTAAAATGAACAGGATCATCCATAATGCTGACACAATCCCAAAAGCTACATAATATCTGTTATTTCTTCTAAATCCAAGAGTTAAGTGAGAATTTTAAATTCCTTAGCAGCCATGAAGGCTTGAGAAAACAAAGCAAGCGTAAACTGAAGGCAAAACAGATTTGCTTGTAAGGCCAGTCCCATGACTTTAGAGGCTGGTCAGCTCTCTCACATGCATTCACCAGACCAAACACAGGCTTTTTTCTGAGGACAAAGGCATAAAAGTGAAAATTCTAGAGCAAAACCAGCTGAAAATGCCAATGAGTTGAGTTATGCCAAGAGCTAAAAGCTTCCAATAGTCAGGATGTTTCTCGCTATTTTTATAAGCAGAAGCTGTTAAATAAGAGTCATCTTTCTCCACATTGTTCTCACATATCTATAGCAAGATTGTTCAAGAAATTATGACAGAAAGTTGGCTGAATACACTCTTGGGATTTATTAAGATAACAAAATAAGACTAATAGCAGAAAAACATAGTGTTGGTTGACATACTTGGTTGGAGAACAAAATAATTGTGAAAGAAGATAGCACAGCCAGTTTTTTCATGAGAACTAATTGCTAAATTTACCACTAGTAAACCAGATTCATGAGAAAAGAAGCCAAAGATCAACAATCAGAGCACAAATTTGTCTTTCTTAGCACCAAAGGGCTAACTGAAGTTTGTTCTCCTGGATTAAAAAAAATCAGAAAAACATTTTGATATGGAAAACCAACAGACTTTCTCCTTCAGGCATGTGGCACTTCATTATGAGAAATATTGCAGCAAGGAGAAGGGAAGGATAACTGTGTGGACACCATGCCCAGGCAGTCATTTTTACTTTCTCATCCACAGACTGAGTGGCTCAGAAAGCAGCACTGCAGATTTGGCACTGCAAATGTAAAACCACTGGTGCCCAGCAGTTACTATTACATTTATAGTCTTTATATTTACAAGGCTTGCTGACTGTCTCACAGCTGATGGAATAGATCACATAGGAAAACCTTCATTCCCATTCCAGCTTTAATTAATCCACCTTTAACACAGGGGCTCACAATTTGGTTATAGTGATGATTTCTCAGTGCTCCAGAGGTGGAGTACAGGGATGTATTCCTTGTTCCTGACAACTGCACTGGAGGCCACATGTCTAGAGCCAGCCACACTCACCCAGGCACCAGCAAACACCCCTCACACTGTGCTCCTTGTCACACTCAGCTCGTGAGGCCACAGGAAGGAGGCAAAGGATGCAGCATTTTGTTGGGACTATCACAAATCACTCTGCTTCCATTGCTGCAGTTTCCATACCCTGAAAACTACTCCCCATGTCATGCAGTGCCAAGTTAGTCCAGCACAACCCACCTTTACTAAAGCTATGTTGCATTACATCCCACACTCCATTTATTTTGTCTTTGATTACTTTTCCCTTTAGACACAACCTAGCTTTTAGAATTGGGTCCCATGGTCTCCTAAATCATAATGTCCTCAGTGTAGTTCTTAGCTAGGTAAGTCTTAGTGGCATTAGCGGAACATCTCTCTACCCTGGACACTTTTTATCCAAGTCTTGAATTTCTGTCACTTGAAAGAAGTGAAACAGCAAAGGCTACATGTAGCAATACAAAAATTCTCATTATGTGTTCACATCTATCCCTAATTCATTTCCAGATCAGCAATTCACCTGTAGCCAAACAATCTTCTGAATTCCTTCTATTTAACAACAAATCATCCATTCACCCCAAACTACAGCCACTCCAGCAGCAGAGGACTGGCTGTACAGTACACAAACACTAGCAGGGCAGGGAAAGGCTGCTTTAAATTCCAGTATAAGGAACCAACTGAAAGCTGTTACAAATGCTGAAGTGCCAATCAGTGGATTATGAACCCATCAGGAGCCACTTTAGGGCAGCCTTCAGCCAAATACAGAGATTCATGCCATAAAGACAGGAGATTATAATATCCAACACTCAGCATTAGTAGGAGCTCCGCAGTGTCCTTGGCCAGCCTCATGCTTTGAATGAGCCTCAGTAATCAGCCTGTTTGCTGACGAGATGTCACCCCAGGGCACTTTGCCAGCAGGAAAACATTGGTCATTTCTAAGACATGGATCACTAGTCAATACAATTGGGAATCTCATACCTGGTTCTGATCGTTGTAGTCACATTCCCGAACCACCACCAGGCCTCCTTTCTGACTTGGGTGGCCCTGGGCCACCAGGCATTTGTTGGTTTGGAGGTGATACAGCTATGAAAGGAAAACAGTTTGATAGTCAGAGTAAACAACAGCCCTACATCTCAAAGTGTGCTCAAAGCCCTACATCCCTAGCGTGCTCAAAATAACTCAGCCAACTCTTCCAGTAATAAAAAAATCTTCCCTTTTAAAATACCAGTCTGTTTTTCAGATAATTTGGAGAAAAAAAAACCTGCATGAAACAGTTCCAATTTGCTTTCTAATTACATCAAGATTCCTCTCTCTGGTACAAGTCAGTACACATACATCCTGGCTCAGCACATGCTGGCTGTACTGTCAAGGTTCTTTCCCCTCTTCACTCTCCATGGAAGTCTGAGGTCCCACAAATTCTGCTCAGGAATATGGATTATACTATATAAACTGCATTTTACTACAGTTTAGCTTAAACACAAGTCTCCTCCTACAGTCTCTCTTCATGGAACAGGACCACCTCCCTGAGAAAGGAAAAGAAATTACAGAAATACAACTTCAGAGACTTATGTTGTTTGCAAATTGATTTTCAAGAGCATTTATGTAACTGAAAAGCCAGAGTTATCAGCTATGGTATTTTACTAATGGATCAGGGAAGAAGAGAACATTTTACATACACATAAATGCTATTTTTGCTCAAATGCCCTGCCTAGTCTGATTTAGGGGAATGGTGGATCAGAGGACTGAACTCAGGTCAGAAGTCAGTCCTGTGATGCAGAACTGTAAGCATCTGCCATCAAAACAAACAAGGAGGCTCTCAGCAAGTTAGGAATCTCTCCTAATTTGAACAAAAGATACTCAAGGTATTTTCTGTAGTACAAAGTTTAGGTTGTCCTATTTCAAGAATCAAAAAATCATTAAGATCATGACATATCCCCACAGAGGTACTCAGGGAAACAAACCACTTCTAATTCTGGCTTTAAATTACATACACACCCTGAACTAACTGCTGGCCAGCAGAAGACTTCTTTTTAGCCTGATTATTTCTCTTCCCCTGATGTGGTTGGGGGATCAGGCTATTCAGGCAGAAAACACTGCCTGCACACCATGAGCTGAGAGACGGCAGGGCCTCAGATCTGACACCCACATTAAAAATACTTATTTCCAATCTGGAGCCGGATGTAGAGGAAAAAAGAATTTACTGTTCTGAACTCAGGGCCAGGCTGATTAACTAGCCAGCTGAATTCTATTATGAAGACATCCATAGCTGTCTTGGCATTTCTATTGACTCTACAAATTTTTAGAAACCAAAATACACTTCCAGTAATAAAAGGAACAAACTGCTCAGTCACATGATAGCAACAATTAGCACAAATAACAAATAATATTTTTCACTAAACACCATTTCTGGAAATAGCTGTCCCAAGGCACATCAACAACCGCCTCGAGTGCTCCATGTTTCTCCTGTTCCCTACACACATCTAAAACAAATTACACAAAACATTCTAAGCAACATTTCCTCACACCCCAGATCTAGGACAGATCTCATTTTCATCATTCCTCACTCAACAGGAGGCTTTTAAACCATAGAGTACATGAGTTTTATACGATTTTTGTCCTGTTTTTTATTGGCCATAATGACCAGCACTGGATAATACTGGTAACAACTGCCACCATTTGTGATCATTACATTTCTTCCCAGCTGTCAAACCAGCACTTATCACTGGACCAACTAGCTTTTGAGAATAAACTGAGATTTGGAGTGATTCCTCCCAAATCCTAAAGAGTCTGGCACGCAGTGGTGACATTGGCTGATCGTTCTGTTTCTTGCAGGCATCTGGAAATAGTTCATTACAATCCTCAGAGCCAAAACTGATTCTCTCATACGCTGCTGGGTATAATTCCTGAACCCCAGAGAACCAAGCCAAGGACCTGCATTTTTCTGCTTCTTCTCCCCACTTCTTAAAAGGTGAACAAAGTTTTTCTCAGAATTAAACCATGGAAAATAACTGTTGGGAAGATTTACCCTTAAGTGTTGCTGAGATACTCAGATCCCTCAAGTAGCTCTCTCCAACATCAACAATTCCTCAGTTAACTTTCTGCCTGAATGAAAGCAGAAAGCTATTAAATTTTTTTAAAGGAGAAAAAAGGAGACAAAAAAAAGTCTGACTGGGGGAGTAACAACATCCAACAACTAGGGGAAGCACCCCATTGTATCAGTTTTATTCAGGGAAACTACATAACTGACTTCACAGCTTGGCTGGGATATTGCTATAAAAATACTGCACAATTGGTGGATTCCCAGACAGCTGCTTCCAAGCAAAATATCTAATGGTGTCAATAGGTCCTGCACGAACACAGGTCCTCCTGACTCATTTCTTGCAGAACCAGCAATTGTCAGCAGCTACTGCAGCCTGTGTCCCCTGTGGGGACATCACCACTTAGTGCTTCCAAGTACTGAGCTAAAAAGGAACCTGCTAACCATAATCTATGTGCACATTAAACAGCTTATTCCAGAGTACTGTCTTTCACAGAGAAGACATTGAGAAAATTGTCCTGGGTTTGAAGCTATCCATTATTTTTGGGAAGCATAAAAAGCACACATCTAGTGAATTTGACACCTGGAAAGAGCAGATGCAACTGTTTGGTGGCTTTGCCTGCATACAAACCCATAAGCAAAAGTGTCACAGAAAAGGCATGAATTTAATCATGATTTCCTTCATGAATATCATGAATACACATAAATTCTCTCTTCACTTCTACTTTGAAGAAAAAAAAAGAGGAGAAAAACTCATTTTTTGTTCATCATGTAACAGTCAAGAAAAGCCATCAGCCTCAGATGCAAATATTCACCTTTGCAGAAAATTACCCAGTAAAAGCAATGAGTCTGGAAATTAATTACACTGTACTCTTGTCATAAACCAACAGAGCGTGAATATTTGAGGCCAAATCTCTCTATCCACATCCACCTTCAGAACCAATAGCCATGAAAGCACATTCTAAAGACAGAAAAACTTACTAACTCAGAGCTTTGAGGTAAGAAACCTCATTGAATAGTATCTAGTCTGAGGATGACCTGAAATGTAGATCAGAGTAAAACTAATTTGACAAAAATCCTGTTATTTTCAAGACAACTTGTTTCAAAACTTATGGAAACAGACTATTTTTAATGTATTTGAGCAAATCTTTAAGAAAAAAAATTAATAATTAACACACCAGAATTCTATATATTTAAGTTCATCTTACCCTTCCACGCTGGATTATTTTTGGTCGTTTCTGTGCTCTGTTAATAAAGACTGGCTGTGGAGCTTTGGCATTGGGGCCAGATATTTGCATCTCAGGATAGATGTTATCTAAATACCACTTAAATGACTTGCAGTTCAATCTCTTCCTCAATTCTACACGGTCGGTGATATTTCCATAGGTCCTCATCCTCAGCTCAGGTCTCAAAGCAAAATACTGCTCCTGTATTTAAGAGAAACAGGTCAAGGAAAAGAGGAGAAGAATTTCAGATCACTGATTTCCAATTTTTTCTTATTTGCAGAACTCCCAATATTTCATTTTATTTTGCTAGTGCTTTCAACCAGTAAGTTTGAAACTGGCAGTAGGAAATTGCAATGTTTGGACTGCCACAGGAAGTGAGATTTAATCTTGCCTAACTCTGAGCTAATCTTTCTAGCTGAGGGGTTTTTTTAATGAGGAGACTTATTGGGTACAAATTTGCTGATCTTTTTAAGATGCCAATTTGAGGAAGAAACAAATCATCCCCTGACTTTACTGCCATTGGCAATACAGGCATCCTGGAGGCATTAAATAAAAAACAGATGCATGTATCATCAGCAGCCTCATCTGACAAAGGTTCTTGAAAGTGTTTTGATTGTTCAATAGATTGTGTTCATTTTTGTGGGATTCAAATGTGTTTTGTCTTGCAGTTTCCAGCTTTCCAACTTAACAAATGATCAGGGTAAAACCATTCCAGAATAGACCTATAAATGGGACTATTTCATGAAGTTCAGTGGGACCACACCTTGTTCATGTGAATAACCAAAACCGTCACCTGGGCTTTCTGGGAAGCCCAGTTTTTCCCATTTATTTGCATCATCTCCAGACAGACTCCCACAATGTTATTTTTTCACATTCTATTTTATGATGATACTCAGAGTCTTACAAGTTAGGCAAAGACAGATTAAGATTCCAACCCTATCTCATGTGCTGTTTGATTCTAATGCAGAGACAATGGGGACAAACAGAAACTCATGAATGTACAATATGCCATGAATACTATTGCTAAAACTAGGAAAAAAAAATCCCCTTTTAGCATCTTTAATTCCAGATAGATTTACAGAGCCCACAGAAAAGGCACTGTATTTGTACATTAACTTGTTTACTAGGTACAATTTAGAAACCAGTTTTCAGGGCACTGAACTATGGTATTTTGTTGGATTCATCTCTAGGAGACATCTGGAATTCACCCACCATGATATGGTTCTGACAGTTTTCAATTTCCTCCTGCCATCTGATACTCAGCATCACCTCTGGACAAGTTACACATCTGTCCTTATCAAGATTTTTGTGCATTTGGATGTGCTCAATGTATCACTGCTATTTTAATAGCAGAGGAAGGGGAAGTGTGTACTTGGTGTACATTGGACTGTTGGCCAACACTGAAGAAGACTGGAGACAGACTGGACATCATGATCAGAAATTGGTCTGCTTCAAAAAGGAGTTCTGCTATTCCAATTGCCTCTTTCCTGGTTGAAGTTCAAATATTGGTACACTCCCTTTTATGTGTTATTTATTACCACTGTATATATGAACTTACTACTTTCTCATTTTGATTTTGACAGTTATTAAAATTTTGCTGAATCACTTCCCTTATGCCATTTTATTTATTAAATACTGATATTCACTCCTTTAAGTCTTATCTTTGTACTGTGCATCACTAGATTGCTTTAGTAAATTATACTGGCCCCAAATATTTGCATTATTCTTATAAAAACCAAAATATTTCCAGGCTTGCCTTCCATACATTAAAACTGACAGTCTCTGGAAACTATCAGAGAATCTGACTAGAAACAGCTGGAAACGTTCTGGAACCAAATCTGTGATAAGAGACTGCTAGAATCAGCAGTTCAAGTGTTTGCTGCGTAAAGCAGTATTAGGTGGAAATTTTAACAAAGAATGAAGTCCAAGCTTCAGAGAAAGCCATCATTAATCACAAAACAACTGTGCCCAGACATCAATAAAAGGGAAAGTGATAGATCAGATCTACCAAAGCATTACAGAGATGGAGAATGGAGATAAAAATTAATGGGCTCTAATGGATTCCTCAAACTGAACATCAAGGTAAAGGATGGGGTTTGAAACAGAAATCTCTAAAGAACATAAAATTAATAAAATATGTCTTGTATAGAAATTGTAGGGATCACAGCAGCTGAGCACACAGCAAATCCTATGGTCTCAGAGGGCAAAATGTCATTAAGTATCTCAGAGATGAGGGATTCACAAACACCCGATCTACGCTCAAAGCATCAGTATCATGATCTGAAGACAAGGAAGGAATACTTCTGCCCTTGGATCCAGAATTCAATCCTGATTGCTCTTCCAGGGCAGGACAGACTAAGAAGCAGATTGCTAATTAAAACAGAAAGCAAACAAGCAGCCAAAAAAATTGCTGTCTCACCAATCTGGAAACTACCTGAAGGCACATGGCAGTACATGGCTGCCACATAATAGTGATTTGGACACAAAGCAATGCAGAGCTTACAAAAGCTCATCCATCATCTTTTACTTCACTAAAAAAGCATAAAACTCAACCTCCTGCAGGCAGCAAAGTAACAGGGAGGAGACTTGAGCACACAAAAGCCAAATGACAATTCTACAGAATTTAGGAATTCCTATCAAAGCTAACATTAGGAAAGCAGACTACAGAAGGAAAACCCTGTCAGAGGCATAACAGATCCCACAGTGTCACAGCCCCTTGACAAACAAGCCATTTAATAACCATTTAATAACCTTATTTCATGACCTAGGATTGTCTCTTACCTTGTATTCATCCATCCACACATGTGCCAGCCTCAGTGAGTTATGAGCCATGGTATCCTGTCCCCCAGGTGAGCCATAGGGACGCCTCTTACGGAAAATGTGTCCCACCCTGGAGCAGGGAATGATGAGAAGTCTGCCACCACACATCCAGATCTGTCCATACAAAAACAGAACGTGTCTCATTGTTCAGATTGCTCACTACCTCCCCTCCCCTTCTTCAAGGGACACTTTGGTAGAGTTATACATTATGCAGGATTAGGTGTCAGCAATGTTGGCCCACAACATGTTTTCTGACAAACTGAATTTTTAGATCTTCATGTTACAAAAGACTTTTTCTCATATGACCACACTTTCCATAAAGCACATCATGGCTTTCAAGAAACAAGCAGAAAATTTTCTAAAATGTTATGCTCTAGAGATCTAAAAGGAAAGACTGGGATATATGGGCTAGGATTCATTCTGCAGATTAAGTTCCCTAAATTGATTTACCTGCATGAAAATTGTCCACAATTATGTGATAGATAATGATCAGTCGATGTCATCAAGGGAGCCTGGAGAGCTTTTCAACTAAGTATGAAAACTTATTGGACAGAGCTGTTTGTTTCTGTTTAGATATGGGAACTCAGAAAAACTGTTCCCATTCCGATGCTACATTTAGGAGTCTTAATCCATGGCACCACAGATCCACACTTTATTTACACTCTGCTTCCATTTCTTTTTTTAAAAATTTCTTTTTTAACTTCATCTTCCAGCAAATTACCAACACTGGCCCTTCACTGGACTAACATGTTCTCCGATCCCAGAAAATCTTCTCTCATCAGCACTTTATAATCAAGTCACTTTTAAGACACCTTTTAGACAAGATACAGACTCAACTTCTTTCCAATGCTCCCCCAGGGAGACAGGGACTTCCAGAAACTCTAAATTCCTGTAGTCCAAGTTTTCAAAGCCCTTTTTATTGAAACTGTGTATTACAAGGTAACAACAATAATCTCCTCACACTCCACACACTTCTACTCAGATATCTAATAATTACATTTATACTAAAAATGGAAAGATTTTATTTATTCAGTACATAATCCTTTAAAGTCACTCAAATGTATGAAATTCCAGTTCCTATTTTTGAACTCTAATCTTGATTTCTCTAATTGACAGATTTCTCTAAAGTTTTGGAGGTTCTGTGTGGGGTTTTAGGTTTGTTTGTTTTTTTATGCAAACTTCACTTCTTAATCCCCTTTTCATATCTGTTATGATAGTATATAATTTTCAGGCAGATTCTTGTCAAACCTGTTGATGAATCCATGTTACAAAAGTAAAGAGACAGCACGACATTGAGCATGAATAGTTGCTTTTCTTTCAGTGGAGTGACAGGGAAGATGAGATAAAATACAGGAAGCACAATGCAGCACCATTTTCAAGTCTTCTGATTATGATTTTCTCATTATTTTTTCAACGAAGCTGACTCCTCTACATGACTCTCAATTTAGTTCCAGAAAAATTTACATTTCCAGGTCCTCAAAAAGATGGCTGAAGTGTCTAAAAAGCTCCATAGGTTCTAAGGAAATATACTAAGCTTACCTATTAGCAATATTACTGTGAGCCACACATCTCCAATCAACTTGTGAAATTCATCAGACATTGCTTATAAACTAATTTCAAAAACTGGCATAATTATTCTTTTCCTATGCTTTTTTATAGCTATTATGAAATAGCTCAACCACCAAACAACGAAAAAGCCACAAGTATTTAACTACAGAGCTGAAAATTCTGTGATTACCCGAAAAGATATTTCCAGGTTCTCTCCTCCCCAGATGTCCATGCCACTGTCGTACTGTCCAAGCTCATTGAAGTACTCACGATCCATGGCAAACAACCCTCCAGCCATGGTAGGTGACCTAAAAAGGTTCATGGAAAGACATTCATTATTTTTTAGAGAGAGGAAAAAACCCCACAACAGTCATTTTTGCTGAATGTGCTAGTCCCAAAGGACAAATTTAAACCCACATAACACAATTTAAATCCTTCAGTCACTAGACATCAGTTCTAGTCTCAAAACATTTTCAAAAGCAGATCTGTAAGTGATATTTTTGATCTTCCATTGTTCCAATATCTCATACATCATATTTATTTCCCTGGTAAACCTGAGGAAAAGGGATAGGACAGGGAAAGAGGAACAGCAAATGCCAGAGGCAGCATTGTTTCATCACTGACTCAATTATCAGTTTACGGGCAAGTTATTTACAGTTTGTATATTTATACAGATGGTCCCTCTGGCATTTCCCAGTTTTTCACCTTGCCTGTGTGTTACTAGAATGTGTTCTATTTTTAAAAATCTGCATATGATCCACACTGTTCAGTCTCTAGACTGACTTGCTACTGTATCACAACACATGAATATGTGGAGGACCTACAAGAGTAAAAAAGAGTAAAAACACTACATAAATACATTAAATGACAGTTGGACCATCCAATGGGCTGGAAAAAGGTTTTTTTTCCCATCCCTATAAAAAAAACCCTGTGATGAAACCAAGCCTAGGTCAAGATTTCATTGTTTGTTCTCACACCAATTTCTGCTACAGTTTGTGTCACCTTAAAACCTGGGTTGAAAGATGGCTCTCAATTTTCCCACTCTGACACCAAAATATTTCATTGTGAAGGTCTCTAGAATGCACAACTTTATGTTGGATGGAAACCCATTTTCAAAGGTTAAATAGCAATCTAGCTCCTTTTTCAAAGGAGGCAGAGACCTTTAGGTAGAAAAAAATCACTTTCATACAGAGAAAATGTAATCTTTTCAGAGTATTACACTCACTTGAACTATAAACTTCTCTTTTTACCACAGGAATTCTTCATAAAAGTGAGTTGAAGGAATGCAACAACTGTGTTGAACACAGCAAGAGCTAACCTTCAGCCACTGACCAAATTCAATGTGAGAATAGCTCTTAACAGAATAAGGATTTTAAGACTTGATGCTGATTCCTCACTTAGATATTTTCAGTCTGTCCTGTCCCTTCCAGGTTCAGAAACTGTCACAGTGACACTCTCCAAACAAGACAGTCAAACGTAAATAATTTAGTAAGTTTCCTGGCTTCTTGTGGTGGAGAGACATGGGAAGAGCAAATGCAGAGCTGGCAGACCACAGCAGAGAACCCTGTGCTGGAACTGTTTGTGGCAGCCTGAAATGCCCTTTGTTTACAGTCCACGAAAAGAGAATGAGACAGAGATGAAAACACACCCAATTTCGGATTGCCTTGGCAAATCTTATCCACAGGGAGTTAGTCTGTAAAAAAGGTGAAGCTCCTCCACCTGACAAACCTGAATTCTGTAGTGAGATTGATCCCTGCAACTAAGAAAAGCACAATGAGCTTCTTGCCTTTGCTGTAGCAGCACTGGTGCTTTCCATAAAGGGATTCACTTGGGACAGTTCTATTCTTGTGTCTGAATGGTACATTACTGCTGCTAATAAAAGGTGTCTGCTGACACCGTTTTACATCAGCTACATGTCTGCTAGAACCAGATGTAGCCAGTTCTGTACAGGTCACACAGCCATCAATGGTTAAAAGATGAAGAAAGGTAACTTTGAAGTCCCAGTGTTGTGCTTTACCAAGACTTTTGTTTCAAAACAACTCTTGAAAAATCGCAAAGACAAACTTCTATTACCACAAACACAACTCTTCCCAGTCTAGCAATTCTTTAGCATTTCAGTACAGAAATTACAGAGTCCATTGAGTCCATATTAGTGGGATATGCAGGCTACTCCTAGCACATAGACAGCATCAAAATTATCATTAAATCAAGCATATCAGACTGGAAACAAACATCAGTGCATAGCTCAAAAGCAAAACCATTGGACAAAATGATTAAATGCAAGAAATTAAACTGAAATAGTTTTGGTTACTACAACCTATTTCTAAGTAAAATAAACAAGTCAGATATTTGACAGGTTGGACATCTGCTTCTAAACCTGCACAGCCAGACAACACTCCCTACTGCTTTAGATGTGCTTCTGACCATCCCTGTGTTACACAGAGCTCCACACCACAGAGAAGGAACCTTACTTGATTGGAGCAGTGGCTCCCTCGGGTCCTTCCAGTTCTGACAAAGGAACAAGATCCCATTTGAAGTGCAGGCCCCAGTTAAAGCCCCCACGCACAACGGGGGAGGAGCTGTAGGTGAGGGTGTCAGCGCTGATGATGTCAATCACAGGGCACACCACAGTTCTGCGATCCTCTCTGATGGGAGTCAGCAGAGGCTGTAACCACATCTCGTTCACCTCACAGTGACTGTCCAGGAACACCAGGACTTTCCCTACAGAGGACAAAACACAAAGATCCATGAAACACATACAGAATTATGTGCAAATACACATGCACTAGACAAAACACCAATTTACATGGAGATAACACTTATCAATTTACATGGAGATTATCTGCCCCAGTCAGTAAGAACAGTTTGATCTATGACACACCCTCATGCTCAGATGGTCTAAAAAGGCATCAGCATCTTTAGATGACACAACATAAAATTTATATAACACTAGAATAATGTGGAAGAGATGGGAAACAGCTTTAAAGAAAATAACTTTGGAGCATGCAACTATAACAAGTCACCTCACAGACAGTATTTGACTGGGCACGGGGATGGAACTCCAGCAGTTCAGAAGAGCAATAAAATTACCTAAAATTGCACTAACTGAAATGAATTTTAGCATAGCTTGGGAAATGCAAGCACAATCTTCTCTCTGGATTATACCATTACAATGCTAATGAGTAAACGCCAATTAAGAGACTTATCTGCCACTCAAAATTATTTAAGAAAGTAGCAGAGGCCAAAGAATTTAACTGAAAGCACATTCTGGTAAAGGCTGTTTATAAAGCACCAAATATTGTTTTTTCCAATTAATACTCACTGCAACAGAGGAGCTTGTACAAGAAACATTACTATTAGATTGGAGAATTAGAAACCGGATTAGTGTACCTTAAAAGGGAGCAGATTTCATTTTAGAGCAAAACTTTGCACATAAAACATGCAAAAACTATTCTGCAACTACAGTATCTTGACCACATGGAGATGCTCCTGAGACAACATTCTTTCAGGGCAAGAATAGGAAAAACTACATTGCCTCACTAACACTGCAGTCATTGTTTGAGATAGTGCAGGGGAAGAATAGGGATGATGGTAAATTCTGTTAGTAACTTTCAATAAAATGAGTTACCTTTTTAGAGCACAATACCGGTTTTGTTTCACAATTTCACTTACCCACTCCAAAAAAGTACTTCATTTTTTTTGAAAGCAAATGTCTCCAGGAAGAAAAAGAAAAGAATCAACAGCTGACACACTCAAAGTGTCTCAAGGTTTAAAAGCCACTCCAATTTGGATCCAAATTTGCAGTTATTGTTTTGAGATAGCGCAGGGGAAGAAAGATTTGGGATAATGCTAAGTTGTGTAGCTTAGAGTGTGACACGACATGCAGAGCCCCTATAGTGGGCTAAAGTAACCACAGGTCAAACATTCAACATCTGAAAAGCTGCACTACAAAAAGAGAAGTCACCCAATCAACTTATTGTCAAAGTATGCAAGGAAAAGAGAAATAAGCAAGGGTACCTGTGGCATGAGAGGCTCCAATCATCCTTCCTCTGATCAAGCCTTCCCTCTTCTCATTTCTTACCAATTTTGTGGTTTTTGGAAGCTGAGTTTTAACATATTCACCCAAGTCTTTTTTCAAGTCAGCTGAGAAAAGGAAAACACAAGTTCAACAACAGAAAGAACTTCTGACAGCTTTGTTTAAAGTTTGAATTAAAGTTAATTCAAAAATGGCCAAAATCTTGATCAAAAAGTTACCCTGACACAACACAGCATCAAACCAAGAGTATCAAAAGGACAGTCACTCATCCCACATCCTACACTTGCCCTCCAATGCCTTTAGTATATTACTCAAGTTAACTGGAACTACTAGAATCAAAAAAGTGCTGTTCAAAGAAACACATTTCCAAATTCTCATGGCGACTGGCATTTGCAACAGATGTAACAATAAACATTTCACCCAGGCAAAGTATTTAAATTACTACTTTCCATACATGAAAACAAATGTTGACACCTTTCAAAAGAAGCACAAAGACACCTTGTATTATCTGTACCTGCTTAGCTGACAGAAGAACAGATACAAAGTCCAACTCACTCACAGCTGGTTGCTTTTCTAAAACCCCAAAGGATCAAAGATTCTGCTGGCAAGCCTGTGCTTTTGAAGGACTGCAGAGTTCACTGAAGTCTATAGTCAATACTCTAACTTAGTGAACATCAATGGCAATTTTAAGAGTAACAACACTTCTTTCACCCAAGGTCAATGGTTTCTAACATTAAAGCAAGACTACTGAAGTGAAGATGGACACACAAAGACTGAAGGAATGGAAAAGCATAAGTTAATAAGCTTATGGGGAAATAAAGAGGAATATGAAATGGGAGAGAAAAACAAAAACCCAACTGCGACTTCATAGAAAACCTTAGTATAGAGAGGCAGACAGACTTTCATAAGAGGATATGCCAAAATAAATATTATTCTGATGAATGTCAGCTCAAACATTAAAGTTGCTATTAACAAGATTAATTGCCAAAGGAAAACATGTGGAAGTCAGAGCTGTAACCTTCAGAAGGAATAAGAACATTCAGGCAGGAGATTCCCAGATGAAATTCCAAATGTTAAGATCTCAGCCTTTGCACTGCAAGGAAACATGATGGACCGAAAGTGAGAAGGTAACACATAGCAAGTATGATGCTAGATAATATTCTAGGACAAAGGAAACTCTCTGGGGAGATACAACCAGAATTCATTTGGGTCACAGGAATTCTCTCCTTTCTGGTCTGGAATATGACATCATATGCTAGAGACAACAGGGAAGATGTTTTCAGAGATAGTCTCCCAGAAAATTGATGAAATAATCTCTAAGGTGCTACTAAAATGAGATGCCCAAACAAGCAGGATAGACAGATTTGCAAACTGAAAATAAAATAGTGCTTGAATCATTCTTCACCTCATGCAGTATAACAAGAGAAGAACAGTGTGCACCTGCAGAAACAATGGGCCAGCACAAAGCAGAAAATGTTATCAAACTCAGCTCTTACAGCAGATGAGGCAAATAAACAAGGAAAGCATTTCACATCTGCAAACTTCAGAGAACAAGAGAAAAAGATTTCTTTGAAAATATTTTTTAAAAATCACATCCATACCAAGAGCTAAACCAGGCCCAGAATACAGGCTTGAGCAGCAGAATATAAGAGCCAGTAGAGTTTTGAGCCAGACAAAATGGCATTCTGCTGGCAACTGTGCCCATATCATGGACCACCCTCAACAGGCAGGGTTGTCTCAGATACCTTTTGGGATTTTTGCTGCTGATGCGTTTTTGTGCATTGCCTTCATGTCCACTGGGAAGACTGACTACTTCTGATATAACCCAAAAAATTGCTTCAACACAGACTGTCTGGGAAATTTTGCTCCAAGGAGAGAATTGCTCCCTTTTAGCCAGTTTTCAAAAATTACTTTAGGCATTACCTTCCTCCATATCTACACAACGAAGGCTCCTGCAAGCAAAATGGAACCTTGGATGGGAGTCTGGAGTGTTATTATTTTAAACTATTCTAAAGCACTGAGTTGCAGACAATTGGCTCCTTTTGTCTTCAATCTCTCCTTTTACATAGAAGAATGCCTTCAGTCACAACCTTCAAAACATATCCTCAGGCTTTCCCATGACAGGTTAAGGCTAAATCAGGGAGAAAGAGGTTATACCAGAAAAAGAAATCCTGCCTTTCAGGGAATGGAAAAAATATACAACAATGGCCTCAGCTGAGCCATGGCAATGCCTGCTTAGCCAGTAAGATTGTTGATGATTGAGCCTAAGAAGCTTTTTGAGGCAAAACTACGTGCAAAGGCCCAAGGTTTGCACAACAGCACTGATGAGCAGCACAATTCCCATATTTACAGCTGAAGAACTAGGCAGAATTTCATCTAAAACACCACTTCAGAGAGCAGGCAATGTAAGGAAAATTAAACTTTAATTAAAAAAACAAAACAAAGGGGGATAGAGATCAAGCAATCTGCCCAAGCTTATGAGATCCATAGCACAGCCAAAGTTTTTATCCATTTCTTCAGTCTCCAAAAGCATCTTTGCCTTTCTTTAGCTGTAAGAATCTATCCGTTAAAATTAAGCAGCAGTAGAAACATAGGATCATTAGCAGCAAGAGCAGTAATTCTCAGTGTAAACAATACCTCTTCCTGCCTTTGGCTTCAGAACAAGATCATTTGAAGTCAGAAAGATAAAAATAGCTACTTGAATGTTTTGAACTTAATTTGGTTCAAATTAGCAACTTCGCTAATTGCTTCAATTTAACAATGGACCAGAAGAGTGATGGTATTACTGCCTCAACACTGGCATCAATACAATGCATCCTCACATTCAAAGGACTGAGTTTTGAAGTAAGGCAAGTTCTGAATACAAAACAAATTGCACAAGAGACTTTCTATAAAGACATATGCTCCCAAAACACAAAACAAAAGAAGCTTTTAAATATTACACATTCTTATCTTAGCAAAGAACAGTGTTTGATCTTTGTTCTCTCTTGTATCTTGACATTTGATCTGATCTCAGAGAAATCAACTTCCTGCATAACAACAGAATTTCATTCTACAGCAGACATATCTAATCAGTCTCTTAGAACAAGTGAGACCTTAAACCAGAAACCAAATGATGAGACCAAGGGAGCTAAAATTATATATTCAAAATATAAATATAATCTAAAAATCGCTTTTAAAATGTAAAAAGTTGTGGACTTGTACAGAGATGAGTAAGGAACGTGCACAGTCCTGCTGGCAAGAACTACTATGCGAACACTTTCCTCAGCAGGCATTTGGCTTTTGAAGGGCCACCCCTGAATTGCGTGTCTGTCTTTGCCTTTTCTGTCAATCGAGAGAAAAAGCAGCAACCCTTCAACAGGAGCAAAGCAACTGTGCAAGGCCTACCCCTCCAGGGCCCCTGGGAGCCTGCGGGAGCAGAGGCTGCTCCCAGAGCCAGGACAGCCGCTCCCGGGGTGGCCACCAGAGGCTGTTGGAGAGCCACGCAGAGCCCGCCCAGCCACGCTGAACTCCGGCCCCAGCACGAGTCCGAAATGTGGGAAGTACAAAACACGGCTGCACTGTTTCCATAGCGCCACAGCAACACATCGGCAGGACCGCAGCCGAGAGTGTCTGTGTGCCTGCAGGTCCTTTCAGGTGCATTCACAGCGCGTAGTGGCCTCTCTGTCATCTGCTCGGAGCACCTGAGCAGCCCAAGCGAGGTACTGCTAAGAAAAGCCAAACTATAAGCAACTTCATGAGTCCCACTCATCAGTGTGTGTAAGAGGTGAGGTAAGAGGACTGGAGCACCTCCCCTGTGAAGGCAGAGGAAAGTTGAGGCTCTTCAGCCTGGAGAAGACAAAGTTGTGTGGGAAACCTCATTGCAATCTTCCAGTATCTGAAGGGAGCCAGACAGGGACTCTTCATCATGAACTGTAGTGACAGGATAAGGAGTAATGGGTACAAATTGAAAGAAATGAAATTTAGGTTAGATACTCTATAGTTAGAAATTCTGTACTGTGAGGGTTGTGAGACACTGGAACAGGTTGCCCAAGGAGGTTATGGATGCCCTATCCCTGGAAGCATTCAAGGCCAGGTTGAACAGGGCTTTGAGCAACCTGGTCTAGTGGGAAGTGTCCCTGCCCATGGCAGTGGGGGCTGGGACTAGATGATCTGTAAGGTCCATTCCCCCTAACTTTCTTTGAGTCCATGACTATTAGCTTCAAAACCTGATTTTGAATGACACAAAGCTCATCAGTAAAAGGGCACCAGCAGCAAAGGGGATATCGCCTTGGCCTTCTCAGGGCACCACACATCCCTACAGGCTGGGACTTTCTGGAGATGGGCTGCAGTACAAATTGAGTTTGCATCATGACTTCCATAATTTATTTTGACCGGTCAGTAAAGCACAGGAAGGCCCACAAGTGTAATATTCCTGAAAGGGTCTCTCACCCAATTCACTGTTGTCATCCACCAGAATGATTTCGTGCAGGAGGTGAGCGGGAGTGCGGTCCAGGACACTGTGCACTGTGCGAAGCAGGGCGGAGAGCGCCTCGTTGTAGAAACAGATCACGATGCTGGCAGAGGGCAGATCAGCAGGGTAGGACTTCTCTCTGCACCTGCAAACAGGAATAGAGTCATTGTCACTATTTATAGAGGGGTTTCCATAGCGCTGAGTCTCTGCTGAAACTCCATAAATAACAAGCAAACATTCAATGTGTAGGAGGAACCCCTAAAGTGAACATAATGAGCCCAGACGTGTAACATCGATAGTAGGACTCAGCACAGTAAGTTACTCTCCACATATTACAGACTTCCAGTTAACACTGCCGCTTATTAGAAAACAGAGGATATCATGGACTGAGGCAGGAATAAGAACCACAGATCTTCAAGACAGAGAACAGAAGACACTCAGAGCTTGTTTCAGCTGTCAAAACACCGTCTAGAACCCTCAGGTAGCTCAGACATGTATGGGAAGGGCAAATACAACATGAGGCCCACAAAAATACCACAGCTTTGTTGGCCAGCTGCTGAAGACAGGGTTGGATAGCCCAGAAAGCCTCCACTGGTGCTAAATACCTATTTACACAACCAAGGTTGGGATTCAGAGGGCAGATTAAGACACTTAAGTCTAGTCACTGCTGTCAGTGCAGTCTAAATAGTGTTCAGATCACCCTAAGGCTGTCAAGTGTGTTTTGTCAGCTGAAGAGCTCTGCATGCTTCATTAACTGCACTGACTGGATCTCTGCTAATTATAATAAAAGCAGAGACAACTGACTTACAAGCAGTTATCTAAGCATCTTAATCTGCAGGCTGAATCCCACTCAGAGCAAAGATCATTCTTTCTTCTTATTTTCAAAGCTTGTCCTTGCTTCTAATAGGGCACAGTATCACAGATTAATGCCATATTGAGGGTGCCAGGCATGGAGGGATCCAATAAAAACAAGAAATTATGAACAAAAACCCAGAAGTATAGAAGAAAAGCTTTCATTTACTTAGAATGAGCTCAGTTCTAGGAGAGATATATCAGCAAATACAATTCATTACATTTACCCACACCAGAGAAACCACTAGAAAAATAAATGCAGGTTTATTTATTTTTCAATGTTGAGACTTTTTATTGTTGTTACAGAGGTGAGTTCCCTCCCCCCCCATATGCACCAGATAGATTATAGAAAACTATCTGCTCTTTAATAGTAAATATTCAGAGCAGTGCACAACTTATCACATACCTTTAGCAACTTACAAAAAACATAGATTTCCAGAAACAATATTCAGTCAAAAAAGACCAATGAATAAAAACGCTAACCTCAAGCACTCCTGTTAAATAGCTGAAAAATCTGCCTTCAGCAACACATGAGGATGAAACAGTGCATGACAGAAATGTTATACCAAAAATATTAAATACTACATCAGGTGTAACAAGCCATTGATCACATGACACTATACCGTGTTTCAGAACATACTTTGCATCTCTTGTATCAGGCACCTCCCTGTGGTATCCCAGTCGATTGCTGATAAGCATATTGAAAGCATGTTTCTGATAGCCCAAGTCTCTCACTTCCTGATCTTCTTCATTAAAAATCATTCCTGCAAAAGAAACATGCCAAGTTCAGTTAACAGCCTCAAAAACATCAGTTGAAAGAAATGAAGGATTGAAACATATGCTTCAACTTCTCCATTATGTTCTTAAAAATCCCTCTGGTTTTGCAAAGTGTGTATTTGTGCAACTACTTCTGCTCCCTCTCATAAACAGGCAGCACTTATGTGTAGCCCTTGCAGCTGTAATAAAATTAAATCCTTCTCTGAAGACTGCTGGCTCCACTGTGTTTATTGCCTTACCAGACACACTCCCTTCACTTATATGGCCTTTAATTCTTAGCACCACCTAAAACCAACATCAAACACGCAACAGAGGATAGACTTTGGCACACAATGAATCAGCATCTATCCCTACAGGTGACAGGTCTGTAATGAGATTTTTGAGAGAGGAAATACGTCTAGAATGGTAGAAAAATCCTCACAATAGCAGCTCCAATTTCATGCAGTTCTGAAGTCTGTGGTAACCTAAAAATAGCTATGCAAGAACTTTTGTTTATCTCACCTGGGACTTTGACAGCAAGTAAAACACCAAGAGAGCTGCTGTCTATTGATTATTTTAGCAGAAGTGGAAACTGTTACTAAGCATGGAAGAAGAACTTGTTGGTATAAGGAAATGCACTGCTAGAAGCCAAGATGAAATTTTCAATGCTGTCCTGCCTGCCTTGACTCGGCGCCATGGGCTCCTCTCACTGAGCCACGCACTCACAAATGTGAATAGAACCAAAACTGTGGCACTTCACACAAGTCTATGAGGGAGAGAGAGCTGGTGTCTGCCACCACCTGTGCCTCTAGCCACTTCTGCAACAATTCAGGTAGCAGTGTGATTATTTTTTATTGTCTCTATTCAGCGGGCTGCATGGAATGAGATGCTTTCTCTTCAGTTATTTTCAAGCTACACAGGCAACTTCATTGAAATTTCAGTACAGGAAGTGAGCAAGGATCATGTAAGTTATCTCCTTCCACCCTGCCCATCACCTCCATACCATTCAAAATCTGCAGAAAACAAGGGGGTTCCTCATTAATATGCTACCATACAACGAGGAAAATATGTTTCATACATTCACAGACCAATTCAGATTGAAAGGGACATCTGCTCTAACCTCCTTCGCAAAAGCACGTCCAGCTAGATCAGGTGGCTCAGAACCAGTGCAGTTAAGTTTTGAAACCCTCCAAAGAGGAAGATTCTACAACCTCTTTTTTCCCTGTTCAAGCATTTGACTGCCATCACACTGAAAATATTTTTCATCTTCCATAACTGAAATCCCCTTGCTCCAATTTCTCATGATAATCCCATGCACTCGAAAGAGTCTGCCTCCATCTTCCCTACAGCCTCCCATTAAGCTGCTGCTGACAGCAATAAAATCTCAGCCCTCAGCCTTCTCTCTGAGGCAGAATAAACTCAGTCCTCTCAGCCTGTCTCCACACTTCATGTTGTCCAGTTTTCATCAGTTATGCAAAAGCCAACTGAGCTCGAGGCTGGAGAAAATGAGTTGGGTTAAAACACAAAAGAGAAGTAATTTTAGAAGTTCAAAATGGAAGAAAGCTTCAAAACAAGTATTCCATCTGGGCCTTCGGAGCATAGCTGTGTCTCAATGACAAAGTCTACCTACAGGTACTAGATGACCTTCTGGAGGGAATTCCATGTATCCACATTCCCATCTTCTACATTTAGCACCCTGTGCCTTTTAGTCTTGAATTCAGCAATGGCAGTGCAGCTGCACTATCAAACAGCTCAATAGCAAATGCCTTGATATTTGTGCAGGACCAAGTGGCAAGTGCTGGGCAGTGATATCTGTGAGATACACGGGATACACCCACGGAGTGCCTTGTGACTGTGCTGCTCAGGAAGGAGTGCTCCCACTGAGGATAAGCTGCACTGTGGGGCTAGGAATGAGGCCTGTTTACAGTGGCAGTGTCACTCCCCCAGCACTAGCAGCCCAAAGGAGTCAGTCAGTCTTCCAATGAACCACATCCATTCCCAAAGGAAGGTCTCCAGCTGGTCAGTTCAACACCCAGCTCCATCTTTCTGGCATAATCAGTGGCACAGTGTACTGTAGTCACCTAAAAATGTTTACATGTTTGCTTCATATGAAGCATGAGCTTAAAACACACCCCAAATATTTCATTCTACAATCCATCCATAGCCAACCCCTAACTACATTTCTCTGATCTTATGAATATATTCAAGGAGTGACAGTCTTTTTAAAACATTCTCAGGAAGAACAGTATCAAATACATGCAAAAGACCTGAAAGATTTAAGTTCAAAGAGCAGATGGAAACCCTGGGAAAATAAGGAGTTTGAAATCAAACCATCAGTTTAGGCTTTACTTCAGCAGTATTACGTGGCTCTCAAAGATTAACAAAAAAAGAAAAGATAGATTCACCTACCAGATGACAGTTTGGTTTTGACTATTATACACAAGTTTTCTTTTTTTTTTGCTTTTTTTTTTTTTTTTTTGCTTTGTGTGTTTATCACTGTCTTACTCTAGACAGACAGGAAGCCCTTTCCTCCAACACCTTATCTAAGAGCTGTCTCCTGATGATTCATGTAGAATTTATCCTGGCACTGTAACTCCCCTTGGCTTTCACCAACCATACCAGTCACTTGATTTGAAGATCAAGGCACTTCTCAGTTAAAAAGCTCCATTTCTTTCCTGGCCCATACTGAGTAGTTGGAAAGAAATGGCCGCCTCTGGACTGGCCTTCACCTCACTTGGTGCTCAGGCTTTTTGCAGTCAACTGATAAACACTTATAATGCCACAGGGCAACATGAACTGCCATTTTTCAACATAGTCACACAGGTTTAATGAAGTTTGGTAAGTTCTATAAACTCACGAAGCTTGTGATTTATCATTCATTCACAGTCATGACAGTGGACTTCAGGGAGGTACAAGCATTAAACCCTATGAAGGTTTCTGTGCTGTATTTCCCAAAGCAGCAGCAAAAACCAATATCCCAACACTCTGCCACAACACTCAGCTTCTGCCTCCAGACTCAAGTTTTAAGCCAATACACAACATGCCTGTTTGCACATCTAAACACAGCAGTGAATATGCTATAATTACTTAAATACACAAAGCATTTTAATTTGGAACACAAAACTAAATCACCTCATTGATGAAACATGCTGTAGTGAAACATACAGACCTTTGTTGGTACAAAGTAAGCAGGATTTGGCTCTAACCATTGTCATTTCAATTGTGCATGAAAGCTTGTCCTACACACATTTCTTGGTGGTTAAGTAATACTCCAACCATATGCTCCAAATGACTGGGTCCTCTTCATTGTTTATTGATATCAAGCTATTTTTAATTACTGCATGTAAGTAGAGTTTCTCTGTAGCTAATTAAAGCTTATGTATTTGAGCCCAATTAATATAGGAGTAAGATATGAAACAAGCACACGGTGAACCTTCCAAAATCAAAATTTAGTTCATCAAGGGCAGACCCATGCTGTAACCCAGTCCTCATCAGCACTTACACAGCACAGTTGTAAATGTTAGAGTATATTTGGATTAAGCACTGTAGAATAAATTTCACTTAATTCTTAATGAAGAGAGCCACTAGTACCATGTGCATTTTAACCAACAAAACTTCATTATACACTTTTTCCTGAGGTTTCTTTTACAGAAAACCATCTCATTTCTCCTACTGTTTTAGTAAGTTTGTCACCAACACTGAAAAGCACTTACCCATTTCAGGAGAGAATTCTATCTCCCCCTTAGCTGGGTCCTGGATATGATTTCCAAAAGAATTTCCTATCTTATTCTCCTTCTGTTGCAATTCAGGTATATGAACTGGCCCCCGTGTAAAACGGGGGTAGAATTTTTTTGGAAATGGTCTCTGAGGTTCCAGCCCCTTGATGGGCACATTCTTGAAGGATTGGTTCTCTTCACTGAAGTTGAAATAAACAAAGAGAAGAAGTGTCCAGGTCACGGATGTGAAGAGGCACCCATAGCAGAAATAGCGAAGTGTGACACTTCCCATTGTAGACTCAGCATCATTGAGGACCCATTCTCAATTACCTGAAAAAGAGTGAAAACACACATTTTGAGAGTGCTGCCTATTACCTTATATATCAGGAAATACATGCTATAGGTCACCCTTCCATTAAATAAACTTAAACTTTAAGCACAGACCTTAAGAAGTAAATCCCTTTTCACTCTCCCATTCAAAAAGGAAACATGACCAGTTTTCACATTTAATGTGGATACCACTGCTTTAAAACATGGAGCAAACAATCACTACGAGCCCAGTGACACACCACAATTAAAGGTAAAAGTGATTACATCTTCCTCAGAATAGTTATATAATTATCTCTGTTCCACAACAGTATGTTTCTAGCATGTCTGCCTTGATTTAAACATAGAACTATAGAATCAAATACACTATACACAGAGAATTGATTCTTCACAGAATGGTTTTGGCTGGAAGTGACATCTGGAGGCCACTTGGTCCAACCCCCTTGCTCAAGCAGGGCCACTCTAAGCCAGTTGCCCAAGAGTATGTCCATGTGTATCCATTTCTGTAGTTCAGATCCTATCCCAAAGCATCGAATGAGAGAACACAGATTCAAAAAAGCTACATAGTTCAGTTTTTCTTGCCCCAAATATAAGAACAGTCATCATGAATAACCCAGAAGTTCCAGAACACATGAGGTGTAATTAAACAACACACAGCAAGACAGTCACATTTACAGATACCCTTCTCCACGGAAAGAAAACAGATTGGGGATAGGAAAAGAAGAAAAAGCTCTAAAGTAATTTACTGAGTTCCTGCAGGGCTCTGTAGACTCCAGAAAAGCTTCCATACTCCCTGGAGGAGATGCCCATCTAGAGCGGGAAGGAAGCCACCCAGACTAGAGCTTTAATTTAGACATCCATAAGACAGTTTTCCCAAGCTATATTGAAAATTATTGTCATAAGCAAAACTGTGAAGCAAATGAAGCAGGTAACAATATTTTATTTACTGATCAGAAGAATTGGGTAGACTTTCTGGAGTTCCCCAAATCTAAAAATGGTTTAACACCCTCCCCCTAGCCCACAATAAAACCACCAACAAAACCAACCAACCAAAAACAACAACAAAAAAGCCTGAACAACACACCAAAAAATCCCACACTAACAAAAAAAGCCCATACACCTTAAAAACTATACAGATCAGTTCCCCAAACACAGGGGAAAAAAAAAAAACACAAATGCTGACTCAAAGAATTTGATTTCTTTCATCACTATCTATCCACAATAAATTCTTTGCACAGTAAAAAAAAAGTCAGGAAATAATTTAATCAGCAAAAATTTTGTTTTAAAAAAAACAGATATTGGGGTGGGAGTCAATCATTTATGCTGATGCCTTTTACAAACTACTCAAAGAGTCAGAAACTACCAGAAGTCTTCAGGTCAGCCTGGCAAAGAACAAATCAGAACACTTATGAGTACAAACAGATTATTCCTTCTCAATATGGGAAACTATTAAACAAAGGTAGAAGTTCTTAATGATCCCAGAGAACATTATAAAGACATTGCTTACTCTGGCAAAGTAATTCTGAGTCCTTAACAACTTGCATCCAAAAAGAATATACGTAAAAATTCAAGCTTACATTTCCCAGACTGCAGCAGGTCACCATCTCCCAAGAATAAAATATCCACAGAGTAAAGGAACAAACCAAAACCTACCCTCCTCAAAAATAATTTACCCATTGTTCTTACCATATCAAACTGTCTCACTCCTGCAAGGCAACCATCTACAGAGCAGTTGAGCCCAAGGAGCTTAAAAAGGTCTTACACAGGGTTTAAATCTCAGGCTGACCCTGTGCATACAGATGAATTGCACGCTCTGTGAAACGGGCTCTCTCTGTAACACTGCCACACAGAAATCTCGTTGCTTAACTGCAAAGCCATGAAATTAGTCAGGCACCAAATGCTCTGGGGCAGAAATGATTGAAGAAAATCCTCATTTTAGCTAGCAGAACAGGTTTACCAGTTAGAGAAGTACAGATCGTCAATCCCCAGTGCCTCACACCCTCACAATCATACCAAGGTGAACGCTGGCTCAGAAAAAGCACATGAGGCTGCAGAGGAGCAAGAGCAGATAAACAGTTCTATCCTCTCATAATAATTCTTCTTGCTCAGCATTCTGCAGACAGTTAATGCTTCTCAATAAAAGATGATCTGGGTACTTGCCAGGTTCTTTTTGCACGGTCACCACAAGGTCATCTGCTGTCAGATGTGTCCAAGCCTAACATAATGCTGCTCAAAAAGTGCTAGAGGTGTTTTTCCCTTCACTATGGTAACACAGATGGACAATCCTAACATGCACTGACACTGTGGAACAGAACTGTCCTGGTAAGATAAAAATTACTATAGCAGAGAAGGAACCTTTGCATTTCAGAGTTGTTTAAGGATACATCTACACTGCAGCTTGCACAGAAAAAACAAACATAATCTATTCTGTCTCTGGTAGCAGTCAGAATGCAGGCACACAGAGCAGAATTTTTTGTGAATTAAGTATTTCCCTAGTTCCTTGCATCTCTTTCACAGCTCAGAGCTACACCTGCTGCTGTGGCACTTCCAGCCACACTAAGGTTAAAGTTTGCTATGACTGACATCAGGCACTCAGATTAAAGAGGAAGGGATAAATTACTAATCACCAGAGTGAGGACATTCTGTACATCCCTTCCATCTCCAGAGAGCTCTCTGATCAGGCTAAAAGCTCATGCTTGGTTACTGTTACAAAAGTAACAAATGAAAACCAAAGATAAATAAACCAAATATTATTTCCACCTGATCCTTGCTAGACCTACTTCACCTTCTTTTCCTCTCCTTCACTATTTCAGCATTTTGTAAAATGATAAAGATGTTGAAATACTGCATTCAAATCAAATGACAAAACCTCCACAATACACTGACTGTGCCCATTCAGTACCTTGCTATTCAACCAAGACATTTGGTAATTTATTTGGCAAGAAAATACAGACTCACTAGTAAGACAATTTTGAAGGCAGAATGAAAAAAAAGAAGAGTTAAACCCTGTGTATGAAAAGCACATTGAGGCTTATTAGTTTACTTTACTCACCAACACATATGTATTTACACAACCATGGTTCCATGGATTTCAATCACTTCTACCACAGGGTCGTGATCTGTGTCAGAGCTGCACACTCCAGTTATAGGTTGACTGACTTCTTACAGATGTAATTTAGGCCAGAGGAGATTTTCAAGTCTTCAGCCATGTCAGTCCTGCTTGGGATCAGCCCCAAGGAACCAACAGAACTTTCCAGCCCTACACTTCTATGCATACAAAGCACAGTCACATTAATATATTTCTGCCTCTCCTCAATACACCAAGAAACAAGAATCCCTCCACTCATTTCAGTGTGAAACAACAACAAAAAAATAACCACTTTGATAAATGCCAGAGGGAGGAAGGAGAGGAGACTGCAGCTGGTCACAAGGACACAGGAGGAAATACTCAGTTCATGGAGCCTGACACTCAACCCTTGATTTTACCTCATCCATCTCCCTATCCATGACCTCATTCCATGCAGACACAGTGAATAAAGGTCTTACTCTGTCCAGATTCCTTTGCTCTCCAATGTTGTGAAGCCTTCTAGGAAATATGCTTTGCCAATTTACCCAACAACTGTCTCTGCCTATGGATGGCCATAATACCTTTATGAGCATCTTAAACATCCATTCTCTCCCAGCTGGTTTTTCCAAGCAGGATTTTGAAACTTGAGCAAAGCAAAAGCCTTCATTTTTTATTTCTTCCTCACTTTTTTTTTGTTTTTAATGGAGACAAACTGTTCCTGAATACAGGAGAAGCAAAGGATGTGCCTTTCAAATCCAAAGTATTAGGATCTTTCTCAGCCTTGATACATGCTGCATGAGAAAAACAGATTATCTGTATTTTTAACTCAACAGCCTAAAGCTCTGCTAACACAAGCACAACTGGCAGATTTAAATAGTTAGATAGAAACAACTGAAATAAAAAAAAGCAGAATTGTATTATTCAGATAAGTATGTCAATGGGCTCATAAGAATAATTTTCACCTATGTAATACTGTAACAATGAGTCCAGTCACCAGTAAATTTCTATTTGGACAGTTCAGTTAAAACTTGTTTCTATTTATTTATTCAAGTGCAAACAAAACCACTAAATGTCACAAAAGAATAATCCATGATTTAAACGTAGCAAGAAGAATTGTTTCACAATACAGTTCCTCACAAATTTCACTGGAAAGAGACTAGGCTTGAAGGGTATATCATGCATCTCCCCTTCATTTCTGAAAAGCAGTACAGCTGCCAAAACTAAAAAACACCTCAAACAATTTTCCTTTCCAAAAACTCATGTCCTAAAGAACATCCAGAATAAACAGAAGGCATTTCCTCTCCCTTGGCAAGATAGGAGCTTCCAGAGCAAGTAATAAATGATAGCACCTTTAAGTATTTTATAGGCATTCATTCCCATGCCCTAGAGATGCCCAGAGTTCATGGCTGCTCACTCTGGTATACTCAGGAATCCGGAGACACTTCAACATGACAAACATAAATCATTCAAGGTGGCCGTATCTCCTACATCAGGAAATTACAGTCCAGTTTGGAGGCAAGAAAGGAAAAAACATATCTTTGAAGCTGCCTCCATTAGCATCAGCTCAGAAGAGACCAAGACTGAAAGGCACAGTATTCTGAGAATTTCTAACTAAATATTCAGCCTTTCAGTGTCTCTCTTGTTGCTCTATTTTAACTGACATATATTTATTGCCTGACAGTTTTCCTCTGGAAAAGCCTTGGAACTGAGTTTGCAGACCCACATACCAGAAATGCCAGGAGTAAAATGCTGCTCTCTAATTTCCACGAATTCCAGTACATAAGTCTCAGTTCCTTGCACAAGTAGTAAATAATTGATTTTTTTTTTTAAAGAGAACTATAAAGGTTAAGTATTAGTAACTCAGTAAAAGTCTCTCAAATTCCATCAATCACAAAGCTGAAAAACTCTCCGGGAGCCCACCTGCCAGACCTGAGCTGCAGAACTCACTGTGCAATAGCCTTTCATGTAACAGCAGGGTTTTTTAGCATCCCTACACCACTATGACATTCATTGCATACATCAAACCCAGGAACATTTACATTCATTTAATAACTGGCTCAACAAGGATACAACTGTGTTCCCCCAGACAGTCCAGGAGGGTTTGTTGTTAGTAACCTGTGCAGCTCTCAGTAACACTGGCCCAATGTGTTGGCCTCGGACATTTTGAAAGGAAGCAAAAAATGTCAACCACACTCCACAATATTTTGGCTTCAAGAGCAATATTTGCTACAGACTCTATGACCTTCCATTGCTTAAGCACTGACATCTGCTTGGATTAACCTCAACAGTTTAGTAAACACACCGTATGAGTAGATATTTCATAACTCTGCCAGAACTCTTGTTTGTCAGAGGTCAAACAGAGAATCAGACTAACCTCAAGATTTTTGAAATAGGAGTAAAAATTATTTGAGAAAACCTTAAAGTCTGCTTGTAGTTTTTCCAAGATCAGCTTTTCCTCTAAAAAAAAAAAAGAAAACGAAGACAGACACACAACTCATACTTATCCAGGTCCCCTGTTAGACTACCTGTGTATTTTGGAACTATACTGAGGAAAGGAACAGATGTGTATAATCTTCATTTTTAAAGAGCATTCTAGTAAAAATAACCCAACAAAACATTAAACTACTTTATCTTTCTACAGTGCATTAGGATAATTCACTGCATGACCTTCTATAGATGTTTTTAATTTTTACTTTCTTATTTTTTGGGAGGAGCACAACACAAGAATATAAAACAACAGTACCTACGAATGCAACTTTGCTCTTTTAAAAGCCTTAATTAACTCTTTCTACATTTCTTGGCCTACAAGATGTTATAGCTACCCGTGAGCAGGCTTTCCTGTTTACTGCTTGAATCGCTGTCAACCAACAGCATTAAGAGTGCAATGAACAGAAGCCAAATTAGGAAGTAGTAGTGCTGCAATGATACACTCACCACACAGACAGAGATGCCATTCACACACCTTCTGCATTTGCACAAGAATTATTTTTTTCCAGGCAACCTTTCCATTACAATCTCTCTCTTCAGGGAAAGTCACAGCTATTAGACCAGCAAGATGAAAAAGGGATGCCTTGGGCAGCTTTTGCTTCAGATCCAACACACGTCACTAGGAGCAACATCCACTGAATGTACAGCCAGAACAAAAGTATTAGATACTTCCAAATAAAAAGTGTTTCATATGCTCCAGAATCTAAGCACTGAGCCACTTTAACTCCTTCTTAAAAAAAAACCAAACCAACAAAACTCCTACTGGATTGTTTTAACACTAAATCGAATCTACCTGCCCATTAGTTTTTAATTAAAAACCACCATTAATTTTTGACCTTACAGAGGGATGGGTGATTGCACTTTATGAATTAAGTGGCTATTTTTGACAGAATACAGGCAGATAAATACTCATGCAAAGACAGATTGGGCCTCCAGGAACTTAAATCGTGACATTTAGCAAGGACAGATGCCAAGTCCCACACCTGGGACAGACAAACTCCCTGGCTGATGGCTCAGCCTGAGGAAAAGTCCTGCAGAGAAGGACCAGCCAAGGTCTGGCTATGCTCGAGCCAGAGCGCAGCCCTGCAGCAAGGAGAGCTCAGGGACCCACAGGAGCACAGGTAGCTGAGCCAGGGGTGCAATTCCACAGCTCTCTGAGACCACAGGCAGAGGACAGCACACAGGGAAGGATTTGCAAGTACAAGACAGACATTGGGAAACTGGAGTGAGTTCAGTGAAAGGCCACCAAGATGGTAACATGCTGGAGCACTTGTCCTGTGAGAACTGATGAGAATTGAGGATGCTGGGCTCCTTCAGCCTGCAGAAGAGACAGCTTTGGGATAAGAACTAAAATAGAAGCCTGTTGCTGCCTACAGGGATGTTACCAAGAAAACAGACCCAGCCTATTTAGTGAGGTGCAAGGTAGGAGAAAAAAATAAGTAAAAAAGACTAATGTTAAGTCTTGTTAATGTTCAGTCACACCAACACTCATTCACAGAAATATCCTGTGGACCACAGGCTGTCCTCTTGCATAAGACCACTGCTCCCATTCATTTTAATGAGATGACACATTAAGATCTATTTTTAATTAGCCTCTGCAAGTCCCTTCTAAATTCAACTTTCAAAGCTTTGAGAGCCAACAGTTTAGTCATTTCAGCACAGATATACAAATCCATGTCATACCACCTAAAATAAATCCTCCTGGAATGAATACAAAATCTTGAGCAACACTTTACAGATAATCTTAAAATACCAATAATACTCATTATATTTTAAAGATAAAGAAAGGCACATAGACTAGTTGTATGAATTGCTGAAGACCTATGAAACTATAGTCTGAGTATATGAAGTCTGAAAAGCTTTAAGTGTTTTAGGACAAATTCAAAAATTCATCTTCTTAGGTTTTTAGGTTCTCAGCCCTCACTGTTTTTCCAGTGTCAAATGACTCACTCATATACTGATTTGTATTTCAGTTTTTGGGTTTTTACCAGAGAAGTCTAAATATTGCATAGCATCATTTTCAAATCTGTGAACTATACATTGAAACGCCTCCTCTAGGAACATAACTTTGCTTATCAAGCTTTTAGGAATTTCTCAACTCCAGTAAAAAAGCTTTACTTAGCAGGCTGCCATACCAGAGTGTATGCAAACACTTTGGCTTTTTTACAATAGAAATGTGAAGTTCCTCCTTTATCCACTTGCTACTCAAAAGCACCCTTAAAGAAATGTTCAAGTATCTTCTGCAGTACCATCTTCCACTTCTTTGTCAACAATAAAACATACTGGTTTTTTTCCTTACTGATAAAGGATACCTTTCTCCTCACATATTACTCCACTCCAAGAAGTAAGAGTATCTGATGAGGGCTCTAATTTAAGGACACAATTTTAATGGAAAAAGCAGTTACAAGTTTTAGAAAGAAAAGCTTTTGTAAATCAGGATCCCATGTTAACAAACAGCTGAAAAGAACACCAGGTTTAGTTACAACCAGTGGTACAACATTGCATCAAGAAAAGTAACATAATAGTCCAGCCTGACTAGAGAAAACAAGTACTCTTGGATTAGAAATAAGACCTTACCAAAATCCTAGTACTCAATTCTGGGTAAATAATTGCTACACAGTAGACAGTTTCATGCTGCTGCAGTGTCCCCATTCCCCTCCAAAAAAAGCTTCTTACTCCCCAAAGCGCAGTTATAAGAAAGAATTCTTACCTATCCCCCTGACAAACGCTCTGTAGGCTGCTCAGCTGGATGTTCCTTTAAGCCATCTGGCACAAAAATACATGTCATGCCATTCCCGGAGTCCTAAAAATACCTTCTGCCTTTTTGTTGCTAATAAATACTTTCTTCTAATTCAAACAGTGAGATTTTCTTTTCATCAGTAAAACTAGCTCTGAAGGAAGCCAGAATGTCTCGAAAGAAAGATGCAATGCATTTTGTAATACAGCCCTTCCTTTTTCACAGAGCTTAGAAAACAGCAAGGTTAAACACCCCACAAGTTGCTCTTCAATGCATCTCTCTCACATTAAAGATCCATGCATCTAAATATTAGTTTAACAGCCCTTCACCACTATATACAAATGCAGAATGTAAGAGAGCTTACAAGGTCAACTACACACAAATAAGCTGCTTAATACCTTTTCTAAATGTTTAAAATCTGCTTAGCTATTCCTCACATTTTATGTCTGCAAAGCTCACCAAAATAACAACAAAAATGCAAGATAATTAGATTAGTGACACTTCTGCAGGAAAAGCTGAACTGTAGAACCCTCACCTTTTTCCAGAAGAGTCGGCACTAAAGCAGTGCAAGGTTACACAGGGAGAGCACATTGACTGCAGCAGCAGCCAGACCCAGTCGGTGTCTTCATTCCCAGTGAACAATAAACCGCTGAGCCAGAAACTTAACGCTTTGTTGCTTGCAAGTCCTTGACTGGGAAGGGGGTAACAAACACAGGTTTCTCGAGGAAAACAGGCCAGTTTGGATGGGTCTGACGACACCAATGTTGCATGCACTATTTGGCTGCATACACTGCCCCAAAAGCATCAGTATATTTTTCTGTTTGTTATTATTTTTCATATCTCTTTTATTATTCTTTTTCTGCTGATGCATGGTCCATATCAATCCATGGATTTGGCAATACACGTATGGTCATTTTCCTGCCACTCACATAATCAATCAGTGGCACTCTTCATCATGACTAGACCACAGCAACGCTAGAGAAAATGATCATTAAGTGATATAAAATTTCCTTTAAACCTCATTGTCCAAATCACTAGGAACTTCATAAGATTTCCACATCTTGATAGAAATTTTCTAGGTGTTTTCTGTTCATCTTCAGAAATTTTTATCACAAGTGCTTTGGGCTTTTTTCCAGTCTTTTACAAAGGAAAGTGAAATTTCTAATTCTTAAAAGAATGAAAAAAATAAAAAATTCAGACTTCGTTTGTGCAACCCTCCTCACCAAAAAAACTGGTAGCAAATCTGTCAACAAAACAGACCTCACTGAACAACTTTTGAGTGGGACAGTGGTAAAAAGTGGGGTTGACCAGTCTGTTTTAAACCTATGACTACTAACCATGGCACAAGTTCTGCAGTAGCTGCCAGAAGACATCCACCATCCACTTGTACAGAACTCAGTACTGATACCAACAGGTGGATACAAATAAATACACAAAAGACATCTGCCAACTCACACCAGAAACTTCCAAAGACTCTACCTGAACAGGTATAAAATGCAAACCACTGCAATTATGTTACTATGTGTATTATAGAATTGGAAACTGTCTTAATGGGAATTGTTACATTGTACCTTATCCTGGAGCATCAGATTACAGAAACCCAGACCTCCATGCCTACTCCCCACAAATCCAAGTCTACTTCATTTCTTTTTCTGCAGGGTTTTCCTTTTCAACAGGCAGAAACTTAACATAAAAATACTTTGTTCAGTCAGACCAGGATCAAACATCTTTATGGAGCCTGAGTAACTGATATTAGCATACAGATTTATTTGTTAAAAAAAGAAAAACAACCAAAACCAAACACACGCAAACAAAAATATAAACAATAGATGAAATGTTGCCCTGGAATTAAGAGTGAGGTTAAAATAAGTTACAGTTTAAATCCCTAAACCACCTCTAATAGGAAAATATTTAACTCATTCTAAACTGCTCAGAGTTCTTAACCCTGTTACATTTCTCCATGCTATTGATGGTACTTTCTTAGAGATCTCCTCAATATACCATGTCCTGTGCTTTTCCATGTGAATGGCCATTGTTTTAAAAAAAAAAAGAAAAAGTAGAAGTGAAAAAGTACTAAAAGCATGAGTTGAACTCAATGTCTGTCTGCATTCCTCGTGTCCAGAAAAAAACATCACTCGGAGTTTTTCACTCCAAGCTTTAGCCCAGTCCACAGTATCCACACCATTTGGAACTTTTATTTTTCCCCAGAAAGAAATTCTGAGATAAACCAAAACCGTGCAATCTTCTTGCTTTGGATTCATTTTCTCATTAGAAGTTTAAAGTATTTTCTGCACACAGGTTTCTCGCTATGTGTTTCATCTTCTCATAAATGTCTCCAGACATTCATAAAAGAGAGGAATCCTAAGGATATCAACCTACTTTGTGTTCTCCCTGCAACTCCCTGACTGCACCACGATGGGTACCAGATTGAGGCAAGGGACACTTTGGTGGAAGTATTTGCTCTGCTACAGATTTTGATGAGATTCTCAGCAACTCAATGTCTCAGCTCTCTCCTGATGTATTAAGGCAAATACCTTAATTATTAAAACAAGTGACTAGGAGAAACAGATTGCACACTGCCTGTAAGGAGAGCAAACTTCTGCAAGTTATGCCAAGAATTAGTTTTCTTAGTCTTTCATTCTTTCTCCATGATCTTACAGACTCAATCTTTCCTTCTCCCAAGAAATCCCTTTGAGGAAAGAGTTGTGGACCACTCCTTTTCCATCCCCTCTTGGTCACTTTTCTTCTACTTATCTATTGCCAATGTTTCTAACAGGAAAACATACTCAGGATTTTGATGTTGAAATCATGGATGTTGCAACAAAATGAATAGCAAATCAAAAATACATTTTCCCACTTCAATAGGAGCTATGCTTCCCAACACACTGCTTGCACAGTAGGCTAATGTGCAATCCAGAACTGGGCTGTCTCTTGGTTCATAGGTGATGAGTCTTGACATCTACTGACACCAGATATAAGAGATTCATGCTGACAAAATTAAGATATTCCAGGAAATGGAAAACTAAAGGAAACACTTCTAGAAAACATATTCAATGACCAATATGAGAGGTATCAATACAGACAGTGGCATCCTTCGTTCTTGATGTTATGCTTCAGGAATTGGCAAAATAGTCAAAATACCTACAAAGATTGATTCATAAGGGGATTTGAATCAAAACAGGATAGTCTGTGCTTCCTGGAAGATTATCTGTGTTTTAATTAAGGCCACCTCCAAGGTTTAAAGCATCCAATTTAATCCTTGTCTGCACAAGAAAATCTGTGTTATTTAGCCAAGCAGCATTTGGACGGTTTTACACAAACTCAAAAGACCTCCATGAACATGCTTCTAACATTCATTAAGTATTTGCTTAAATCAGTTTGGCACATAGCAACCCTTCACTGAGGTACCTTCCTTTCAGCATGCCTCTGCAAGTGTATTAGCTTTGCCCATCAATTTAAAATCTGACTTCTTAAACGGTGCAGTGTCTCAGTAGTTGAAGTCTTAGGAATGACAGAAAGTTACTGCAGGTAGGCAGTTAACCCCCAACAGCCACTCTGCAACATTTCTTCATGCACATATTCCATCCCTCTTGAGCAGCAAATAGGAGTTACTTTTGTCCAGGCAGCTCCATGGCAAGAGGGACTGGAGCACAAATGTGAACAGTCTCTGTAGCAGAACTGATAAGGTAAAACTTAACAGTCACAGCCAGCTTCAGTCTCAGAAATGCAGAACTTGCAATGCCACTACTGCCATGAGACAGAAAACCTCAAGAGCTCACCTGCTCCCACCTGAGCTTAGACTCACAAAGACACCAAAGACCCGCGAGCACTATGAGGTAGTGGCTCTGGACTCCTCCCGGGCCTGCAAAACTTCTTGCTCTCAGCAGAAAGCACAGAGCAGGCACTACCAAGTCCTGACATTCCTGCATCAGGGGTCTCTAATCAGTGTCAACAGTGGAAAAGCTGATTTACTCCCGAGCACTGTTCCAGTTTCAAACATGCAAAGGATCAGGCTGCCAAAACAGATTGCACAAGAAAGGGTTGAGATGCAACACATACAACACACTTTTACAGGCACTTCACTCCATACTCTACATTTCAGTAACACCATCAGTTATTTAATATACAGATTTAGCATATTTTCACATCTCAGGAATAAGTTCAGAAGTTCCTACAACAAAATATCAGAAATTTAGTACACCTGAAGTCAATTTTTGAATGAAACAGTACAATCAGCTTCCTAATTTTCCACCTTTTTTGCTGCAGTGTATTTCTAGTTTTTACTGCATTTTCAAACAGAGCATTTACACTAATTCTTACACAATGCTGACTCACATGAGAAACACTCTAGAACGTGGCTGAAGGATGTGGTGCATACTATTGACTCTTACACAAAAAGAGCTGAACAAATGGTTTCATGCTGCAAAACCCTGGTTGAACAGCTGAGGCCTTACCACTGACAGTACTTTATACATTAACACAGTAGCTGCAACAGCAGATGCTTTCATCTCCATAGGCCACCATATGTTTTTGAAAAGAAACCTTAGATAAGAAGACAGTTTATCTGCCTCCCACACTCTAACAGGGGCTGAAATAGACTCTACCTCTGTAATGCTTTTTGAGAAAGAAAAAACAAATTCACTTCTGTGCTTGAAATACATGAACATACTATTGCTCCACAACAGCAAGCAACATAGTTGTATTGAAACACCTCTCCAAAATCAATGGTACTAAAGGAAATTACTTGATTTTATGAATACCTGCAGCTGCAGTATCACATAGCCAGGCAGATGGAACTGTTTAGGAAGTCGACAAACAACAGTTACAGAAAGGAATGATTGTAATCTTTGGAAGTTTTACCTTTTTCCTTCAGTGGAAGTCTCCCTTTACTCCTCTGCTTCAAGTTATCAACACACAGCTGCCACACTGTCAAACTCAGCCTGCCGCTGCTCAGACTGCAACTGTTTTACAGGACCTCCCAAGGCAATGTAACCAAAGAATCATCCTTCCTCTGTTCTTTTCACCCCCACAGTATCCTGCTCTTTCTCACTGGAAGATCCAAAATCTCCATTTTTACTGTCTGCTCAGACACTTCTAACCTTATCCATGTGACGCCACACCACACACATGCCCTAAAACCCACCATTAAAAACTTGGGGTTTCCATTACTTACTGTGAGGAAGCCTGTTTTGTACAGATAAATTTTCAAAATACTAATAATTTATCTTTATTTCCCCTGTCCTGCTATTTCTGGGATTCCTGCCTCCTAAAATGCTTCAATCACACCTACTGTTATTTTGCATCACTATGAAAATGATGATCAGATTCACCCATTCTCATGAACTACTACCACACAGAAGCTTTCCAAGAACGCTATCCAGTGTTACTCCTGTGCATAATGCAGTATTGATTTGCATCCTCTGACAATGTGATTAGATAGCAGAAGCCAGGCCCTGAAATCTGCAGTCAGACTCTTGTACAGCAGAACAAATGCCACTTAGCCTGTTGGCATCCTCATCTGAGGCTGGGAGATGAAGGCTCATTAGAGCTGCACTGTTATTTCTTTCCTTCCCTGCTGCAGAAGAGCTCCTAAAACTCTGCAGGAGCTTATCTTACCCAGAGATGAAGAAAAGCTTATGCAGAAGGCATGCAGTTCTTCAGAGACAGTTCTACTGGGGGAGGCCAATTGCTTGTTAATCAAAAGCCTCTTATCTGGAACCACCTGGACATTTATGCTGTTCTAAAATGAGGTCTAGGAATCCCAGCTGGACTATTTCACATATTTGGAGGTTCTCTACAGGGGAGCAGGGCAGAAACACACTGTCAGGAAGAGATTGGTACCATCCTTTCCTGGGCACAGCCTGCACTTGGATCAGCTTAAGCTAATCAGAGATGCCTGGGAATAGTTTCCTATTAAGATGATATCCATATGAAAGAAAAACAAAAAGGGGCAGATCCTAGCTCATAATGCACACAAGAATACTTAATATCACTTGCAGACTACCAGACTACTCTTTCTAAGGAGAGAAGGGATTTGATTTTGTTGAAATATAATTTTCAGGGAAAAACAAAGCATGTTAGCAGAGTGCTGACAACTCTGTCCACCTGCACAATTACTGTGCTGGCACTGAGAGATTTCACCCTTCCTTTGAACAGAAAGCAATGCTCCAAATAAAGTGGACCAAACTGAGAAAGCACTGATTATTTACAGAACAGCAACAAAGCCAGGTCATGAGATTTAATTTTTCCTTTGGAACAGTATGGGCTGCACTTTAATTATATAATAAAGTTCTGCAAGGTCTACTGCAGCTGCCCTGCAACTGGTATTAAAAACAACTCAGGATACAGCTTGGCAAAGATGCTGTAGTAGAGAGCAGCAGTGTTCTAATTACTTTCAACAGCAGTTTTATGGCTGACACCTGTGAGGAAGTGAATGAAGGTGAATCCACTGGAAAGGTGGATTCTGAACACAGTGTTTCCTTCCAGTGCCACATTACAGCAGCGAATTCTGATCTGCTAAGCTCCCCACTGCCAGCAGCACAGAGCTTTCGGTGGCTTATTCAGATCCATCTGTTTTCTTGCAACCAACGGACCAGAGAACCTTTACTCTGCCTTGCAAGAAACTTTGAGGCAGTTCACTAGCTTCAGTATATTCTGCTGCAGCCTTCCTTACAAGCTTTAACACACGCGCAAAAAAAGAAAAATACCACACGGCAATAATAAACTGACTAGAAGGGCTGGAGACCAGCCACGAAGAATAGGACTTATTTGCTAAAAAAATCAGAGAAGTCTCAATGCTGCATATATGTGTATACTGAGGAACAAGGGGGAAACGGAGTGGGGAAGAAGCGGTTTTAAAATAAATTTCCTCCTCATAAAGAAGGCTTTAATACACCACAGGGTCACACAGCGCTCCAAAAAGCAATGCCTGACCTCGCCCTACAAACGAATCAATGAACGGAGCAGCGCCAGCAACACCAACACGTAGCGATCCTCACATTTCGGGTTAGATTTGCAGAGTTTCAATCTACCTGCAGGCGGGCTGCTGCTGCTCCTGCACATGCATTTAAAGACTATAAAGCACAATTATTACGGTATCTCCCATCCCGTGCAGCACAACCCTCTGCAGCCCATCGGTCTCCCCCAGGGTCAGGCTAGAGCAGTGCCCTCAGCATGGGGCCGGGTCAGGCGGGGATCCGGCCGGGGCAGCCCCCGCTGTCACCGCACCCGAGAGCCGAACCNGCCCCGGGGCCCCAACCGGGGCCGCCCCCGGGCGGGCCCCGCCTCAGGGGCTCAGGAGCCGCTGCCTCGGGGCAGGCGGGAAAGCAGAACCACACAATCAATTAGCTTGGAAAAGACCTCTGAGATCATCGAGTCCAACTTACGACCGAGCACCACGGTGAACAGAGAGCCCGGTACGGCCGCTGGCCCCACGCCTCCCCGCCGCGCTGCCCCTCACCCCAGCGCCGGTTCCCCCGCCGGGGCCGCCTCCCCTCACGCCGCCACCGCGGCCCGTGCTCCGCACAGCCCCGCACTCACCGCGGCGGCGGCATCGCCCCTTCGCCCGCCCCGCGCCCGCTGTGGCGGCGCTGGCGCCATGTGACCGCTGCCTCCTCCTCCTCCTCCTCCCCATTCTCCTCCTCTTCCTCCTCCTCCTCCGCCGCCATGACAGGCGGAGCTGGGGCGGCCCGGCAACATGGCGAGCCCGGAGCGGGGGAGCCGTGGGGCTGTGTGGATGTGTCCTGCGTCCTTTTGCCGAGCTGTGAGGGGAATCAGCAGTGCGGAGCTGCGGATGTGCGGGTTTCACTCCCCTCCTCCCCTCAGATTTGCTGTTATATGTCTTCTCATCCCACCGGGTTTACAAGCTGTCTGGCAGCTCTCTGTGACGATTAAAACCCTTTCCAGCCCTTCAAGGTATTTGTTTCGGGCTTTTCGGCCTTAAATGGCCCCTGGAACTACAGAGTTACAGAATTGTTTGGTTTGGAAAGAGTCTCGGGAAATCCCATCCAGCCCAACATCCCTGCCAAGACAGGGTCACCTGGAGCAGGTGACACAGGAATGTGTCCAGGTGGGTTTGGAATGTCTCCAGAGAGAGAGACTCCATGACCTCCGTGGGCAGCCGTTCCAGTGCTCTGCCACCCTCAAAATTCTTCCTCACGTTGAGGTGAAGCTTTTTGCATTCTAGTTTACGGCCATTGCTCGTTGTCCTGTCACTGGGCACCACTGAGAAGAGTCCAGCACCTACTGCCACCTTCTTGGCACCTGCCTTTCAGATATTTATATACATTAATGTGAAACTGGCCCAGCTCCTGCAGTCTCATCATATAAGAGATACTCCAGTCCCTGTCTGTGAAAAATGAAGTTCACTCTCCTGTTATAATTTGAAAAAGTTTAATAAAGGGCAATAGGGGACAAAGACAATAAAGCAAAAGTAACAGCCCTGGGCGCTTGGCACTTTGCCAGAAGCACACCTGTCACTGATGGAGACACTCTTTACATACCTCAGCCTAATACTATTTATAAGCAATTATGCATATTCAAACATTTCTTCAAACTAGTTTGCATGTTCCAGGAACTGTTTAGCATAGCTCCTCCTGTGATCCCTTTCTAGAGCACGCACATCTCTTGGCTGTGGTTTTGATCAGTTGGATTTATCACTCCCAGCTTGAGCACTTTTCCATGGTTTCTGCAGATGACAGTCGCTGTCAGTGGTAGGGGTCTTCATCACACCGTTCTTTGGATGTTATCCAATCAAGCAGGAGGTTCAGTTATTGTAAGTTAACCACAAGTATTCTAAAATAACTGGATCAGTTATTTCACCACTATGTCTAAGTTTAGTTAGTAACAGAACTAAAGGCATTAGTTATTGTTACACTACTATATTTTTATAACAAGACTACTTTTGTAAGAACTAGAATTATACACATAGCATCCATTTTAATTTTTGCAAAAAAACAGTCTTACAGTATGCATTTATCACACTGTACTTTTCTGGGGGCTTTGAAGGAGAAAAAAGGAGTCAGGTTAAAAAAAAGTAGGTTAGGCTGATGTAGGATGTCTGGGGTGACTAGCCATGGATCCCTCACCCTATAGTTTGAGTTGCTATGTGGAATGTGAGGGGCTGGTTTCTTCATCTGGAAGAGGGAGATAGCGCAGAGGGATATCTACCACAACTACACTGAAATAACATGAGATTAGCAGGTAATGTGCTTCCATAGCGACAAAATTTACATCCTCACAAGTGGAGAGTCATGTTGAAACCTCAGATCTTTGATATCCAGAGTAAAGGGCTGAACCACTGCCTTGTTAAATCCACCACACCACAGATCCGTCTTTGTGCAGGACTGACTTGGCAGATGTCCTTTCTCCAGGAAAAGTGGTGAAACTGGAAGGCATGTTGGGTTTATAAACCCTGCTGAGGTTTAGGAACAAACTCATTGTCAGATTTGCACAGCATAGTCAGGACTGGGAGTTTATTTTGTAAATACCCAGATTACAGAGTTTGAGCTCCTGAGTGGTACTTGGAAGATGGCAGATTTTATTATATTGAAGTGGAAATTAAACTGGGTTGACACACCTAAGCCCATTCTTTGTTGAGTAGTGCCCCCAATATCCAGAGATTATGACAAGGTGCTTTATAATAACAAAAATAGAGCAGAACCCAGAACTTGTCAAAGAGCTGTAGCTGCAGCATTAGAGTACAGAGGGCAAAAAGGCAATCCGTAATCAGAAGCTGCAATGAGAGAAAAAGGAGTTACAGCCTGCAGAGGGCTTAGTAGGTGGATGGCAAGGAGGTAGCAGGGTTCAAGATGAAAGCAAGGTGCAGTTAAAGGAGATAGCCACACAGTCAGCCCCCCACCAGACAGCTTTTCAGAATTCCTGCTTCATAATGGCTAGCATGCAGCTTTGATCTCTCTCTTATAATAATTTAGCCCAAGGACTGCGAGTGTGTGTTAAGCTCTTTTAGGTAAAAGCTACCTCAGTACATACGCTATCTGTTTTCTGCAGAGCCATTATCCTGGAAGTCCTTCTAATCTGGCCAGTTGTTGCCCACCTTGTAATTCCAGCTATTTAATATCTTTTAATTCTTATTGATAAGAGTTTCCCTGGTGCTTGGATTACTATTTTATTAACAGAATTAATAAACCTTTCCTTTTTAGCGTCATTTACTGTAAAGTCTTTGAGACCAGACATGTTTCACTTCTCAAAATTCCTGATAATGATAATCTGTCCAGCCCAATTGCTTAATAAGATCTGTGATAACTCCTTAGTGTGACCTAATTGACCCACTTCCTATGTGCTCACAGCAAGAGACAAGAACTCATATAAAAGTCCTGGCAAGAAGCCGTAACCCAAAGTAATCCTCTGTCAGTGTGGGTTGAGGTCAAAATTTGGGTTCCATATGTACTCAAGCACTGAAATTTCATTTATGTTATTGACGTCTTGGACACAGAAGTTACATGTGCTACAAAAGATATTCTTTAAATCCTGTCTCATTTCTTAGATTGACCCATCTACTTTGTGAAAAAGGAGGCAAATGTCCCCAAAACCAAACAGAATTATTGTATATTATTTTTCCAAATTCACATTGTTCAGAACAAATTTCCCCAGCTGATGTGTAGTGCTTGTTTACCAGCTGTGATAGAGAAGACTGGAGGAAACTCCAAGTGTTCTTTCAGTAGCTGAGAGGACTTGCATTTGTTTCAGTGGTTTCCTGTTAAAATTGTTTGCCTGCAGGCTGTCTATGACTGAAGTCTGCACATCCCTTAGTAAAGTATCTAAGTGGTTATGGTTTTGAGTGGCATAAAAAAGCTCTTGTAAGTGCTGGAGAATTTATTTGGAGTGTTTGAGGAAGCAGGACATTTGTCTGGTTGCTCTCAGACCTCTTCCTTCCAACTATTACTTTTGCCGCGGACCACTTGATGTGTTTTTTTTGCCTTTCTTTCCCAAGGGAATAGGGTCAAATGACAGCTCAGAATATGTGTATGGGTTCATCTGTTCTGCTGTCTCTTCTCAAGTACTTCTGAAATCTTGGGCCATATATATCAAATTTGACACTGGGTGGAGATCTCAAAGGGATTATATTCTAAATAGCTTTGCAAAAATGGGTGAGTGAATAGGAAAGACTGTTATCCACCACTGAGGAAAAGCCTGTAGAACAAGGTCATCCCACATTCCCTTAACTGTATTAGGAGCACTCAGGAAAGAATCCATGGAGCTATTGTGGCTTGTCTATTGAAAGCATCAATTCCGTGCTTTGGAGCAGGTGAAATGTCAAAAGGGTTGTTCAGTACATTAAGACAGGAATAAAGAACAAGACAGGAAGACTTGTAAAATTGAAAATTCTTGCACATCTTAAATATTGTGTGGAATTCTCCCTAAAGCACCAAGAAAGGTACAGAGAAAAGCAATGAACTGATTGGAGGTTTTCTACTTCCTTTAAAAAAAAGAAAAAGTATTTAAATACACTTGAATAGTTTAATTTAGAAAAAGGCTATGAAGGAATGTGATAATGGTCAGAAAATCTATTGTCATAGAGAAAGTGAATTCTGTGTTTCTTATAGCATAAGATTTAGATGTCCTGAGTAAAACTTCCAGGCAATAAGTTTAAAAGAAACAAAAGAAAGTATGTTTTTTCTGGAGTTACAGTTGTAAATTGCTGCAAGTGTATTGGAGAGGCCAAAAGTACAAATGTTCTCATGAGTGGATTAGAAATGGAAATAAGAAAAATGTCCATTGAAGCTTCTTAAGCATAATGCTAATGCAGCTGCCAGCTGAGGAAATCTCCAAGTAAAGGGGTGGATTCAGCCAGCAGATTAAGGCACCTAAATTTGGTTTTCGGTGTGTAGGTGTCTCCATGTGAACCAGATGTCTAAGCTCCCCTTATACTCAGCAGAGAATTAATGTGGGATTTAGTTACATAAATGCAGGCATCGAGTGCCAGTTTAGGCACTGTGGAGTTTTCTACCTGGCCTCCTGCTCCAGGAAGCAGCAGGTATCCTAAAAAGCCTGTTCTGTCTGAAACCTCATGTGGAAGATGTTGATATCTCAGTCCACCACAGCTGTCATTGAGCACAGATGGTTGGCAAGCTGAACCTTGCTCATGGTTGCACAGCAAGCTGTTCAGAACACCTCAAGGCAGATATATCAGTGTATTCTGAACAGCTGAATAGCTCTTACCTTCATTGACTGTATTGAGTAGTTCTCTATCGACTGTAGGTGGAATTTGTATCAGATGAAGGCATCGGCATGGGGACACTTCAGTCTAGGTGTCAGAATTTGTAGGCTTACCAGGCTATACAAAGGGAAAATTGCTTAGCTTTTAATACTGTTCCCTGAAGTTTCTTTAGCTAGTCAGACCAGTGAGTTGATTCATCAAGTATTGATTTAGGGGAAGAATCCAAGAGATAATGTTTGAAAAAGCCATCCTAAAATCCTCAGATCTACTGGTAATGAGGCTTGTATGAAGGATTCGTCACAGTGTGTTTTATCATGGTCCATGGATATGGAGTGACACTTTGAGCACAGTTGCATGGTTCCCTAGGCCTGGAAGATACCCAATGGCCAAGAGTTCTGGGGCAACCACAGATACTGTTGCTGAAACTCAGAATAACTAATTCTTAAGCTATTAGATCCTGTAGCTGAAAGGGATTCTTTTTTTTTCCTGCAATGGTAAATCAAAACTAATTTGGTTGATGACAGGCTTTACACGCTGTCATCTGTGAATCAGACCAGTTAGTTCTTGTCAGAGTAGCAGAACTTGCCTAAGAATAATTTGGGCTAAGATTCAGGGCAAAGAAGTCAGAAAGAAGGGTAACTAGAAAAGCTAGATGATAATTAAATGAGTTTTGGAATGCTGAATCAGTTTTTTCCTCAGTCTCACATGCTTCAAATTATTTACATTTTCTTGTTGGAAATACTGAACATTTAGCACTAATGCTGTCCTCTTGGGCTGATGAAAGTTCTAACAAAACAAGTCAGCAAGCTCAAGAGTTTCTTTCTGGATGTCCTACAACCAGCAATAAAAGAGGGTTTGTGCTTTTCAAACCGCATTGATCACCATCTCTGCTCCTGCACATTTGCTATTTATTGACAGAATGCCTTGAGAGTGCAGTAAATAACAATAAATAAGAAAGATTCCCTTCTAGCATTGCTGGTGTCAGCAGAGCATCTCTCAAATGTCCTGCTCTTCAGGGTAAGACAGAGAGCAAACCTAGTATGTTATAATAAACAGGTTCTCTCCCTTTTTCCATACACAAGACACAGATAAGATCTACAAACCAGCTAAATATATTAACCCATGCTAATGAAACAGGAAATAAGTAGTGGGCTGGAATGATGAACATGTGTGATGTGGCACTAAAATCTGCAGGAATATGAGGAAGGAGCCAGTCGTGTGACACGCAGTGCCTGGAAGAATTCACAGATCTAAGGACCTTACTAAGAGTTGTTTTGTCTTAGCAAGGAATTGCAGCACTGAGCATACAGAGTAGTATTGATGCCAAAATGATTTTTGCCTTTCTTCTTTTATGTATTTTCTGTATTCTTCACACATATATTTGTAGCCTTCCTAGTACTTTTCCCTACCCTTTTCCCCAGCTAGAAAGACCAAACACATTCCAGGTCCCCTACCCTATCTTGGTTCTCCCTGGCTACCAAGGCCAAAGAACATCTCTTTGAGACACATTTTCATAAACGAAGTACAGCTAGTACCAAGGGGAGGTCCAGAAAAGAGTTGAACCAGAAGGAGGAATTACCTCATCACCTGTGCTTCTAATTGGGAATTCTTGTCAAATATGCTAATTCGCCAGACTTATAAAACTGTATTCACCCTGTGGGGGGTGGACTTTTGTGTACATTTTTTTCCATATCTGCTCCTGTAGACCTCCAATAAAGACTAGCTTTTATATTAACTCCTATACTAATATCGTCTTGAAATTGTGTTGCTTTATTTCTAGGTTCTTCAAGGCATCAGTATTGTCATGCTCTCTTCAATTGCCTTCAAATATTTTTCCTTCATTTTTCAGCAAAGGCTGTGGTTTTTTCTGTACTTCTTAACACTTCTTAAATTCTTCTGTAGAGTCTCTCCAGAACTGTGGAAAAGTTGTGCTTTATCTTTGAGGTGTTGCTGACTAAATTCCATCTGTTTTTCATGTTCAGAAGTTCTCACTCTTATGATCTGGAGTGAGATACTACGTTTTCTAGAATTTCTTTTTACTGGAATAAAACTTTCTGTGAAATCTGTAGAGGGAGGTAATTGGCTAAACATCCAGTGTTGCTCAACTGTGCTCAGATCACTTCACAGGCTCTGGAGTCTGGGCCAGCCTGGGCTAATTTCTTTTCCACTTTGGACTGTTTTGCAAAGTTTGAGAATGAAAACAATCCCATAAACCCAAGAAATCTCATAATTGAATTGGCTTTTAACCAATGAACTATATTAGAACTCTACCGAGAGTTTCCTTCCATCATTGTTTCTACTCCCTGATAAGAGAAGGAAAAAAGTTTATTTGCAGAGGAGCTCAGTCTCATTATCTTCTTTTTACAGATGTGGAAGTTAAAGCACGGAAAGATGAAGTTGTTTGTTCCAGGTCATCCCACAAAGCAGTGGCAGACAAAAAAATAGAAGTGAGTCCTTCAGTACTTATTCTATTGCATCATTCTGTCTTCCTGTTTTGATAAAAACTTCTAAAATGTAGTTTTCATAGGTAAGGATGTGAGAAATATTCAGACTTCCTAAAAAGTCTGACAAAACCTTTAGTTAAGTCACATAAACAGAGGTTAGATAGAATTCAAACTGAGACTAAGACTCCAAGCCTGAATTGTGGCATTTCTGTTATATAGGTATTTTTCTGGTAATTTTTTCTCACAGCAGGTATAATCTTTCATCAAAAAATACCTCAGCCTGTAGCCCCAAACCTATTGTACAACAGGATGTTGGTTTTTGGTTTTCAATACTACAGGGTTTTTTCCTGCACTCTCAGGGATAAGCTTTCACTTTCCTAGAACTGAGAAATGTTTAAAAGGATGTATGTATAGCAAGCAAGGGGTGATTATCCAGTAATATCCATAGTTCCATTTTAGATCTATTTTTCCCATTGGTTTTATGAAATTATGCTGATTCATACTAACTGGGGTGGTTCCTGCTTCCCTGTAGTTATTTTTACTGTTTGTTTTAATCACTGAATCACAGTTTTACCCTTTCTTCTTCTACCCCCCCCATCCAATTTGTCTTTCTTGTCTGTTTCTGTAACACATCCTAAAAAAATTTCACAACTTGACAATTTTCATGAACAATCAGACAGTGATTTAGAAACTTGTTCTCTAAATCATTCTTCTTTTTTAGAGGCCTGACATATGTTAGCAGTATACCTCATCTTTGTATTGTTTTTTCAAAGAAGATGTAAACTTCAGTAGTAGTTGTGTTTCCTACCTTATGCACATGTAAGAAACTGCAGAGGAAATGATATTCTTAAAGCTGAGAGGACAAGAATTAGGAGACATGACTGTTTTTCAATACACTCTCCATTAATCTGGATTTATTGCTTGATGTCTTCATTTGTTATATACAGTATGTTGATAAAATTCTTATTCCCACAACCTGTGCCTACTTTATCTGTTTAGATTAGAACCACTTGCAGCCAAACACAGTTTCTTTTTGGGCAACTAAATATCACTACAAGCAGAGATGCCTGACCTCGCTCAGAATTCCTAGGCAAATCTAAAGCAAAATGACAAAAAAATCCTCCTCAGCAACATACCCTTTGTTGCATCACTAACTTGTGGTTTACCATAGAAATACGTTAAAGTAGGTTGTGAAAAACAGTGTTTATAAAATGTAAGTTTTGGAAGTGTCATAAACTTGGTTTCAATACATTAAGTATTCTAATTGGTCTACACAGAACCTAAGAAGTGAAGTTACTTGTAAATTTACTCCTTATTTTAGCATGAAGAAGATCTGTATGATTAAAATGCTCAAAGTATATTTTTGGCCCTATTAAATTAAATGAATGACTGGAGGAAACCATTATTTCACTATCTGAAAATGTCAAGCTCTGAAAGAAGTGAGCTGCCTAAGGAAAATGGTGAAATTGGAAGATAAATACCACAGAAATCTAGCCTGAATAGACGTTGTGCTGTTCTAGGGAATAGCATGTTAATAGCCCAGGAATTCTGTGTGAGCTGTGAGATGCCCCCTGGTGTATTTCTATTGAGACATTGTTCATGGTCAGAGCAGAACAGAGCACCAGGACAGAATACCTGCAGCATTGACAGAGGGTAAGAAAGTGTGAAAGGTAAGGGAAGCTATGTAAGGACACAAAGCTGCCAGAGAGGGATTGGTAGCAAATGCCATTTAGGATCCAGCTGCCATTTACAATGAGCAGAATTAACTTGTACCTACTCTGGTTTAGGTAACATTTTCAGTAGTAGGAGTTAGAGGATGCTGTATGGTAATGGGGATCCAGCTGGGGAAGGGGTCAGCAGCATTTTATGGAGGCTATAGACACAAGGGAGTGTTGGAGAGGCTTTGGAGAGCCACAGAGAAAGGAGTTCCATTCTTCACCCTGTTATCTCTTTCACAGAGAGCACTGTGGGAGTTATGGGACCCCCAAACTTGCCCATGCAGCCGTGTGTCTCAATTCCTACCACAAGTCACAGTATACACTGTCTTCTTCCTACAGCAAATTCTGCTTGTTTGGGGCTGCTAAAAAGAGGAAGAAACAGGGAGGGGACAGGAGAAAAGGAACAATTTCAGCAAAGCGGGAAGGGAGGAATAGAAGGTACTGAGCCAAGGAGGAAGGCTTTCTAGAGCAAGGATTTCTGTTCCTATTAGTGGGGTCAATATTCACTGCTCCGAAGAACCAGTGCTCTGACAGTAATGCCTGCTCCCCTTGCTTTCAGAGACAGCAGTGGCTGGGCAGGTGGAAATCAAGGATGGCCTGTGTGCCTCGATGTTTGTGTGTAATCCAGAACCCTGAGCAGAGTCCCTGTGTCTCAAGGGGAGGCAACACTGGCAAAGACTACTGGGGCACAGCAGCCCAGGATTTCAGGTAGAACTTTATGTATCATTTGCTAGAGAAATGTTAGTAAGTAGCAGTAATATCTTGAAAAGGATAGAAGAGAAAGAAGTGGAAATATTTCAAGGTCTAAGATTGGGCTGGTTGGCGCAAGGAGGATTTAGAAAAGGCAGGATTTCCTTGGAATAGTCTTGTCAAGGAAGGAAGAAGAAAATTGTGATTAGGATAGATAAATTAGAATTCTGTTGCCTCTAAATTGGTATGGATGGCTCTTCTCCAAACTTAAGAGGCAGTTCTAGATGCTAGGAAGTTGTCCTGTGCTGTTGATATCCAGGACTTTTCAAGAAATAGAGTCACATAAACCATGAGGAACTAAATATGTGTAGACAAGAGCAGAATCAAAAACAGGTGATTCTAAGAGTTTGGGATGAGTTCCTGCACTGACATACTTGTTTGTAACTGGATATTTAGTATTTGCAACTCTCTTTCGGAGGACAACAAAACAAAATGTGTTTGTTGCTTCATTCAAGCTGGAAAAGGGTATTATAAACTATTTTCAATAGTAAATTAATACCAAATCTCTATGCTTTTTATATGCCCTCATGATGGAAAAAAAAAAGAGTATATAATTTTGTATCATTGAGAGAAAATACCTGTGGTTGAGCCAGGTATATGATTTAAATGTCTGTATACTTCGGGGATTTTTTACTAATGAGAGTTTTGGCTCTCTCATGGATTAGGAAAGGGAGGACAGGGAAATGAGGAAATGAGGGCAAAATCCCTTTGAACAGATTGATACTGGCTGTAACAAAGTTTCATTTCAGCACTTCATTGCATGAAAATCTGTTGTAAACCAAACAATCCTGGTTGTGTTCTTACAGCCTTTGTTGCCAAAAGAAATAAGCAACAAATTTCAGCTTTTATTGTAAGGAAAGCCCCCAACCCTAGTGATCATAGTAATAAAACCTTAAAGATTTGGCAATACATAAAATGATGGCTCATTTTACAGAGTAAAATTAAAAATAAAAATAAATGAAGAGATAAAGGAAATGTCGTCTACTATTTTTTAACAAAGCCATTCTTCTGATTTTACAAAGACCAATTCCGTGTTTTGTTAGTACTCAGGCTGGCAAGGCTGAGCATAAGTCGCAAATATGTCGTCTGGCAGTGCACCAATTTGAGTTAAACCAAAAGATATTATCCATTCTCCTAAATGCAAGCTTCTGCTGTATCAGATTTTGAAACCAAGTTATCTGGGAGTTACAAAGCAAGACCAGATGGTGACTGTAGGTTGGCTGGAATTTGCGGTCTCTCTCGTCTTGCCACATGTTTCACCACTTGGAATATTCTGAATTATATTGTTCAGTTATTTGTCTCCTTGGCTCAGTGTTCCCATTCTTTCATGTTCTGGATTGGTGCAATTCTTCATGGTTTCACTAGGTGGGTCCCCACAACAGTGCACTGGAGAAGCAAATCGTTGAGTAGCCTGAACACGCTCAGGTAACTCTATCTCCCAGTGAGCTTTATTTCCACTTTCTTTAGCAGTAGTTCACTGCACCACGTGCTTTGATGTACAATTTCATGACGAGAGTGTTGGGAAGTTGTCATAAAGGTGCTGGCTCTTCCTAGAACTATTGCATTTCTAACTTACCTGTTACAAATGGAATTTAGAACCAATGTGGGGGGTTTTTATAGCCAGTTAGGTTCAGTCATATTGATTTTTGTAATTATTTTACCTTTCAAAGGGTGATGCTGGTTGATCAGCAGCATTACATATATCCTTCCTTTCCAAAATCAAGTCATCTTAATGCCTTGATACTTCCTATACTAGTCAAAAACAAAGAAAAAATATCTTTTTCCATGTGTGTGAGGTATTAACTGACTACTGTTGAAAGATTTTTTAGCTACATTCTTCAAAAATTTTCTTTCCAAGTGTTTTATATGTGTGTATTTAACATGAAAAAATATTTACCGCCTAGACCTGACCACAACAAAACCCAAACACAAAACTTCAGATCTCTGTATCCCATAATGTCCCATAGAGAAGATAAAGGAAAAAGAAATCAGATATTAAGGATATTTTTAATGTCCATGGTGCTCTGACTGAGGAGGCAAGTGGCTTCTTTACTGTCTCAGGTTGTGTCTTCACCCTGCAAAGAAAGAGGATCTATTAACCTGCAGAGAGCTCTGTACTGTCATGTCCAGGCTGCTTTTGACATTCAAACTTGTACACTAAAATCCATGTCTCTTTATAGTGTAGTCTGCAACACTGATTTAGCTTAGAATGGTTAACTCTTACTCTGGGACACTTATCTAAAGTTAACTTTTCAGTGCCCACTTATCATATCTTGGCACCTACAGAAAGAAAATCAAAACAGACAATTTCCATTATTGTAAGGTTTGGGGTCATTTTTTCTTCCTTTGTTCCACTCTTATCCAGGCTCACTAAATGATTTTCATCTGCCCATTTGACACAATTAGACAATTCATGTGGAAGCCTATCAAGAGGCACAGATATTGACTGAACTTAAGTTTTTATTCCTTGTGATTTATGTTTAAAGGGCAAAGAAAGGTGTAGAAAAATCTTACATTATGTATTACAAAGATAAACTGAGATTTAAAATTGTTTTCTTGCTCAGTAACCTACTTGCATTAAATAAAATTCATAATCATTACTGACTATATTTAAAGTCAGAAAATCTTGGCTTGTCAAATGGAAGATGAGAAAGGTTGTCACAGTACACATAGACATGGTAGTACTTTATGTCAGAGATCTGGCTCAAAATTCGTCTTCAGGAGTGTGTATAACATCTGATTTCCTGTTTTTAGCAAGTAGGTAGATAGAACCTTCTGTGTTTTACCCAAACCAGTTTTAGTGGTCTTTTTGTCCTCATTTGGTGGCAAGATCCCAACTTGGACAGAAATAGCTTCCACACTGTTTTAGCAGACATGTCTCTCAGTGATGGTTATGAACTCCAATAGTTATCTCTCAGTTTTCAAGCTTGCATCAGTTACAATCCCCCTTCTTCAGATGGGGTCCAAATCTTCTAGGCTGAGTGTGAATGCTCTAGGAATCCAGGGCAATGAAGGATAGTTGGAATTCCAATAAAACTTTGATTCAGCTTTGGAAAGTGTTTGTGTGTCTGAGTCTGGAGACTTGATGTGGGTGGGGGGATCTCATGCTCTCCTGGATTAAGAGTCACCCTTCTGTGTCCCTGGGCAATTACTGGAGTGTGGTGGGAGCGCTCATTTTTACTTGCAGGGTTACAAACCACACAGCCAGACACACTATGTGAGGTTGGTCTGCTCACACTTGTCTGGCACCATCATTTCCTCTGGGAAAATGGCAAAAGCAAATAGCAACTTGTCTGTTTGCATGTAGGCGTGAGCCTCATGAGAACATATAATTTGGCACCGTGTGCAAGCGAAGTTCAAATGTCCTCAAGCTATGAGTTGTTGACAACTTCTCTCAAAATAGATATATAAACTACTTAAAGCAGTTTTGGTGCTGCCTTATCTCAACATTACCTTCAAAACCTATCATGGTTCCCAAGTCACTAAGTCATCCTGACCGGGCAAATGTGCTTACAGCAAAGGGTGTTAACATTTGTAATGTCCCACTTGTCTGCCGGCAGAGGGTAACAGCATTAGAGCCTCACTGGAATTCTGGGAGAGGCAAAGCACACTCCATTAAATGCTTATGTCTTGCTGCCCCACAGTGGCTGTGTTTACAAAAGGAATAATCCCTACAACAAAGGCAATGGTGAACATTTCAAATAGCAGCACTTTCTCAGTCAGGTTATTAGCTCTGCAAAACAGGCATGCATTTGCACGGTTCTGTGTTTACTGCTCTGAATTTGAATAAAATTAAGCATGACTGGCGTTGTCACACCTATGCTACTAGTGATGGACCTGTCCCTCCTTTAGAGGAGGTAGCATAGAACTGCCAAGTATCACCCTTGTAGTGAAATCAGGGGAAGGTAAATACATGATATAAATATTCCAAGGCCTCTTGAGGCTGAAAGTCAGCAAGCGAACCTTGGCTACAACACTGAAAATCTGAGAGCTGTTAATAGAGGATTAAAGTGGTAGGCATCCTCTGGGCTATAGCAGGATTTAACAAATACCTGTGAATGAAACATTCAAAAGGACTCCAAGGCAAAGCTCAACTGCAACTTGGAGTGTGCACAGAGGGAAAAGAGAAAGCAGTCCAGGATCATGTTACTCATCTGATTGCAAAGGGCTCTGTTTTTCAGCGCTGCCCCCAGGGCTTTACCTGATCTATCCAAATAAGTCTGCCCTTCCCATCCTGCAATCATTCATACATAAACAACTCTAAATACTTTTCTGACTGTTCTGCCAGTTTCAGCTCTTCTTGCTTATTCAGTGCCTGCTCTCTTGCCAAAACAACAAACTGAGCTCGTGTGGGTTGTGGTTGGGGGCAGAGGCAGGCAACAGTGGTCTGCTCATTTCCTTTGTTTTTCATGTTTCTCTTTGGCCTTTCCTTGGGCAGAATCCAAGGGATGGATCATTGCTGGTTCCATCATGATGCAGAAAGAGCAGACATCACTTTTCAAACAATGACAGCTTTATGAAGCTTAACAATCTCAGCCAAAGTCTTGATGCTATCATCAGTCATGTCTTTCTTCCCAGTCCCTGCAGGTGACTGCAGCTGGCAGCAGATCTTTTGACAGTCAGATTCTCTATGTTATCTCTGTTGGACCAAGCCTTTAAATAATTGGACAGGAAGATCTGGGAAAGAGATATGCTGTTTCAAGGCATAAATATCATCATGCTGAGTGCTGCAGAAAGCTTTTATTTAATTTAGTTCGATTTGTTTCAAACGTGGTCATCTGGTTTGGCTTGCAACCATGATTTCTGTAGACTTAGGCTCAGTTTCTTCTTAGACCACTGACTGTCATATACAGATCATTTCACTGTGCCTCCATTCCTCAGCTCTTCAGTCGGAATAAGATGTTCTTGACTTACAGGAAATGGAGATAAGGAGTGATGGGATAAGGAGTTTGTGAGATTTTCTGATTTTCTACTAATAGAGATCCATATAAATAACTGAAACACAGGACTGAAACTGCAAGAGTCTTTGCTACTAACAACAAAGTAATGTGGAGAGCATTGCTGGTACACTGCCATTAAATCATGTCTTCCATCCCTATGAAGAAAGCCAGACCATGCAAAGTTAAAACTATTTAAGCTATCAGAGTTCAAGTGAGCTTAAGTTTTGGGTAGTCTGCCTGACAAAGTCTCTGTGATGGCGATTAGTTATAAGGAAGAAATGTTTGACAATGAGGGTGGTGAGGCACTGGCACAGGTTGCCCAGAGAGGTGGTGGATGCCCCATCACTGGAAACTTTCAAGGTCATCTTGGACAGGGCTCTGAGCAAGCTGGTCTGGTTGAAGATGTCCCTGCTTGTTGTTGGGGCTAGATGAGCTTTAAAGGTCCCCTCCAACCCAAACCATTCTATGACTCTGTGGTTTAAAGAAGTTTAATTCTTCAATTTCCTTTTTGCCACTTGTGATGATTACTCAGCACTTCATTTTAGGTCACAGAGTATTTTTGATAGTGATCAACTTCACCTTTTAATCTGCCCAAGGCTGGTTTTTTTTGCTTCCAACACACCAAAAGTATTTACCTAAATGAAAAAGAAAAAGGAAAGAAAAGAAAAGAACCTCAACCAAGGACATACACATTCTTGTTTGCCTTTTTCTCTTCCCCCACCCTTTTCCACAAAGAGACAATTGCAGCTACCTGGCCTTTTCTGGAATGCAGTCTGGGAGGAGATTTCATTTTTGCTAGGATGAGAGGAACAGCACAGTCCTAGCAGCAACAGCATCCTGCCAGCTAGTGCTGCCACCAGAATATCAGCAGGAGCCGTCAGCCTGAGGACGAGCAGTTCCCCTGCATCTACAAACCAGGGGCAGCTAAGAAGCATTAGATGGTTTGACCTGTGGCATTTTATGATATTTACTTGCTTCCCAGAAGTCTGGGAGGCTCTGGATTCCTTGGCGTCTGGCTGAGCCAGAAAGATAGATTAACTGAAGGACTGTTACTGTTTTGTCTTGGGTGAGGCCTTTTGGGCAGCCAGCTGTTTTATTTTGTGTATTGCACAAAAGGTTCCTTTAAATCTATGTGTTCTAGGGATGAAGGCTTGGAAGGGAGAGGGTAAACTGGTTTTTTTTTTTTAACTTTACACAGCAGTCTTTACTAGCCAACATTATTGGAAAAAGCAGACAGAAGAGAGAAATTCCCTCAGAGCACTGCTCATGACACTGCCCTGTCATGCAAAGTTTAAACCAGAAGGGTAAGTCCAATGTGGTGCTTAGGGCCTGATTATAAAATTCTCTTGCTGCCTGTCCCTAGCTGTTACAGGTCACTGTTGGAGCATTATAACATGCTGAACATATTAAAGTTCTGAAAGTCAGGATCCAAAAGTCTAATGCTGTAGCTGGACTACAATTACCATCCTTATGTGTACACAGGGAGCTCTGACTTCACTGGGTTTCTCCACAGACAAAAATGTTCACCTAGAATTAAATGCTTATCTTTTGGAGGTAATAGGTGATGGGTGTCCTCCTGTCAGGAGACAGACTGAACAAAACCAGGAGACACTGTGAGCTCAGTGATATTTGTGTAAACCAAACGGAGCGTGCTTTCTTAGATCATCCTTTCTTTTATAGTGCCATGTTCTTGTAACACAGTTCTTACTTTCGCATTTTAAAACAGAAAAATTATGGTGTGCTCTCTGCAGTATAGCTCTTTCTGCCAAAGCTGTGTCGGAACAGAAGGAAAAGACAGCTTTGCTTTTCCAGCTATGGCTTTTTAAAACATTTTTGCCTGATTCGGTTAGGCTCCCAGAGAATGTTTCATGGATATGTAGCATATTATGTTATTACTGCAGTCTATTTGTGTTAAACCCTTTATCATTCCATAGCCCTTTGATACAGGGAAGGCTTGTAAGTCCTGGTTTACAAATGAGAAAACTGTAGCACAGAACTTAACCCCTCTAAGATTTCTCTTGGGCAAAATTCCCACATGGAAAGAGCCTGTTGCCTTCTTTGTTCTTGCCTCGTACCACTACTGTCAGTGATGTGAATGAACCATGTGGGATTGTGTCCATGCTGGAGACAAGGGGCAAGAAGATATAACCTGACCTGCTCCCACATATTTCAATAAAAACTGTGAGTGCACAGTACTCTGGAAAGATGGGTTTCAAGTGGTTTGGAATAGGTACCATCTAACTGCTTGTAAGAAAATTGCCAGGGATTTTGCTATTTGTGTGTAAGTTTTGACCTGTCTTTGTTTTCTTATGAAGCAATGAACAAAAATTAAAATTGATAAGTATATTAATAAGTTAATCATTAACTTTCTTAACAATGTTTGCCTTCAGATTACCATTAGGAAGCATTTAAGTTAATATAGAGGTCTCAGAATTCTTATTCCAGCTTCTTTGCACACCTGTCTGTACTGATCAAATCTTTGAGGTTTTCCTCACAGCTGTTAAGAGATAGAAACTTTAATAGCATGTGTACATATGTTGTATGGCCAGGTTAAAGTCCATACAGCTAAAAGAAGCTCAGGTCTCAGGTTTATATATAGATTTTTTTTCTGATGCAACAAAATGAAAAACAAACCCATAAAGCATGTGAACCCATCCCAAACTGAAGATGAACACACTTTAAACCCCAAGACAATATAAACAGAAAAGTGTTTGCTGCATTCAGGCCTCTGTCCTGGATTCACCCAGACAGTTCCAAACTGTTTTGGCTTTCCTGTCAAGTTTCTGGATGTAATTAGATCACTGACATCTCACTAATGTATTAAATGAGATCTATAATATTAGAGAATCTCACCAGTATAAGTTGAGATGTAATTTGTACTGTCAGTGTAAAAACTGGCATTGTAGCGGTGACTCTCCATCTCCAGCCCCTCCATTACTTCACTGCTTGCCACTGCTTGGACTAAAACTTGATGAGCAAATGTAGCTTTTCACCCCAGAAATGTTTGCTGTCTGCCAGAGGCTTGGGCCTTGCAACTCAGTGATAGATTTCCCCTGTGACTTGAGTCCCACAATTGGTGTGCAATAACTGTTGCAGGAGTTTGCCATTTACCCACCAAGGAACAGATCCATAATGCTGAAAGGAGCACTGTGTAGAATCTGGTTTACCACTAGAGAAGATTTGGGGATAAAGCAATACTTAAAACCATAAGATTTTCAATCACAGAAACAATCAAGATGGGTCACTAGGATTGTGCTTATTAATAAAGTTGTTTCATGGCTGTTTGAACATCTCATCCGGTAAGAGGCTGACACTCTGATTAATTTCTGTTCTCTACATCAGACTTGGCTCACGTAGAAAACTTGAGAGCAGCCTTTCTCATATCCTAGTGGTAAAGAGGTTACTCAGAGTCTCCTGGAATAGCTGTTCCAACCTAAAGCAGAAAATCTTGGCACCTACCCTGGGAACACTTTCTCTTCTTATCTCTTACAATAGGGCACTCAAATTAACAAAGGAGATAAGGTGATTACTGTATTCTTGGTTTCGGTTTTGAATTGGTCTTGGTTTTATTTGTTTCTTTGGTTTTTTTTCCTTTACAGGTCCCTTCAGAAAGGGTCCTAATTTTTGCAAATCATAATTTATAAATACATAATGTGCAGTTCATAAATAATAAATTATTATTATAATTCCATTTGAAAATGCAGCTAAAATTTGCTTATTTTTAGGAATTTAATGCAATTAAATTTTTAACAATTTAATGAAGATAAATGAATGGCAAAAATGGGAATTGAAGTTTCTAGAAAGACAGTTTCTAGGAACTCTTAACTTCAAGGGTCTTTTTCCTCCTGAGCCGCTTTTACCTCTGCTTAGCACAGAGATGGGAGTTTATCCACCAGATATAATAAACACAACGCTCAAGTGTTCTTGATTTTATGTGCAGGGTTGTGTGCAGGAGTGTAGAGCCCTCATACCTTTACACCCCTGGTGTAGCATTTCTCAGGTGTTTTTACTTCTGTGTGACTTTGAACTTGATACAGAATAAACATGGTCTCAACATGGTGTGAAGACCTGTAGCACAGTTCTCCTTGCATTAAAGTTGCCTGTAGCAGACATAACAGTACAAAGTTCAGGCAGCTTGTTGAATGCTGTTCTGATACAATTTTCTTTATCTTATCAAAAGTCCCCCAATGGGCCAGGTGAGTCCAGACTGCTTCTTGGTCTCTGGTTCCTTGGCTCAGTCTCTGTCTTCAAGCTGCACGAGTCAGTTTGCTGTTCTCTGGCTTCTGTTTTTTAATTATCTGTCTATTTTTTCTCTGGTCATATTTATCTGTAACTATATGTTAGGAATATTTTGGTTCACAAAACTCTGACTTGCCTTAATCTATCTCAGAATAAAACATTTCTCTCTCATATTTTCCTAGTTCTGTCTCTGAATGTAGCCACAAAAATTTTTATTGCTGTGTGTACTTAGCCAAATCATTTTGAGTTCCTTGCCACCTCTTTTTCTACGCACAAAGTCATATTAAACTTGTTTGCTGCTTCCTCACTTACAACTTCTACATCCCCAAAATGATGATTGGATATTAATTAGCAATTGCATCTTCACAGGTACAGTGAGAGCTGTGGTCAGCACCAGTAGCCTGAAGAGGTGGGTTGTAAATTTGGCCCATGACATTTATTACGGCTGTCTGATGTGATAAATGTTCAAATCACACTTTAAGACCATTATAGATAAACTTAAGTGAGACTGGTGGGTGCATGTCAAATGTCAGCCTGGGACTACTACAAAATAAAAGTAATTTTCATATGTTTAGCTTCAGTTTTATTTCTCATGATGTGTGCCTCATTTCTTCTGAATGGCTGGGCTTTGGCCAGCTTAATTTCCAGCTGACCTTATAAGACTGCACTATGTGTCTGAAAAATCAATTAAAAAAGAACTGAAATACACTTCTATTATATATTAACACGTGTCCTTGTAAAGAAAGGCCGTGATCTGGGTATGCAAAAGCTAATAATTGACCAACTTGTGGTACCATACTATTTGTTCTATTTATTTTCTTTGCAGAAAGCATGCAAACCCTTCGCAGGGACACTAAAAAAAATCTGCAGAATACCCACACCAAGTTTAAATAGGCACATTTGAAAATGTTGAGCAATGATTATCAGCGTTTATCACCAAGGCTGCAAAACTCTTCTAACAAAAGAGAAGATTCAGATTTTATAGGTTAATAGTAGTGCATGAAAAATACGTTTACTTTGGCTCACTGTAAAAAATAAAATAAAAAAGCCCTGAAGATCTAATGTGATAAAGGCACATGAAACGACAGGTTTGTGGTTTTGTGTTACAAGTTCAGCATTTGACTTCAGGAAGTTTCTGAGGGCTCCATGAGGCGTCCAGCATTTACCCAACTCTGTCTGCAAACAACTTGAACGCTGAAGTTCAACAGAGACATATGGCTCTGAGCAGAAAGTCCCTGTGATCACCTGGGGGGACAAAGAGGACAATACATTCCTGTGTCAATTGTGGCAGAGGGGACATAGCCTGGAACTATCATGTCCAGTGGCAGCTGAGAGCTGATTTGGCCTCCACCCTTGTTTGCCTTCCTTAACTTGTGTGCAGTCTTTTGTTACTGACTGCACTCCTTTTCCTCCAACGAGACTTGCTCTGTGCCCTGGAAGTGTTTCACTTGCACAGATCTCGTACCACGGGACTATTCCTTCCCTAAGCTACTTTCACTACAGTAATCTTTCACAGAATCATCATCAGAGAATCATAAAATAGCTTGGGTTGGAAGGGACCTTAAAAATCACCCAGTTCCAACCTCTTTGCCATATGCAGGACACCTTCCACTAGACCAGAGCTTCATCCAAGCTGGCCTTAAACACTTTCAGAGATGGGGTATCCACAACTTCTCTGGGCAACCTGTTCCAGTGCCTCATCACTCTCACAGTAAAGAATTTTTTTCAGTTTGAGGCCATTCTTCTGTGTCCTATCACTGCATGCATTTGCAAATAGTCTCTCTCCATCTTTCTTGTGGGCTCCCTTCAGGTACTGGAAGGCTGCAATTAGGTCACCTAAAAGTCTTCTATTTTCCAGTCTAATTGGTATCATTTTGAGTGTAATTTTGAGTTTCTATGCTCATGGTGGTGCCACACCTTCTTTGGCTTCGTGGTACTTCCACGTGATGCCAGAACCTCTGGAAAAGTCTTATAATGTTCAGAATTATCTCAGTCTTTAGGACTTAAGTTAAGATGAGTCACTCTTACCCTTTCTCAGTAATTTTTGGAAGAACTCACCTTTCCTTCTGGGCAAGGATATACATTTTGAAAAAACATCAGAGGGCTTAGAGCATTTGAATAGTAAACTTCTTTCCACATTGTTGTGAGAGAATAATGGTCTTTTACCCAAATGAGTATCTTCTTTAATTCAGTTTATAACTCACAATGACTATGAGAGATAAACTAATCTGTGGTGCTTTCAATTCCAGCTTTGTAGCTTGAGAGCACCAAGATTTAAGGGTTAAGCTGGGGGCTGTGTTTGAGCAATGTATTGACAGGGCAGACCCAGCCTGGTATCCAGCTGAGAACTGGACACTAATCTTTTGGTAGTCATACCTTATTTCGCTTAATTCTGAGATTAACATTTACATTCTCAGTGGGAACATATTCCAATCACCTGTTATTACCCTGTTGTCATATTGAATATAATCCCTTTCATTAATGTATTGACATTATCTGTTTTGCCCCTGTTTCTCATTGAAAATCTATTCCAAAACTTACTTGCTCTTATACATAAGAAACTTCTTCCAATTCTAGATGTTTTCATGCCAGTTTTTTTTTCCATTTTTTTCTTACAGCAGCTTTAGATTTCAGCTCAATTGGTTTGACTGAGAACACTCTTTGAGTCAGGCTGATGGTTTTTGAAAGAGTTTATAAATCTGTAATTCCAGTGCTCTCCAGTTTTCTTCAAGGAGAAAGTACATGTTCTCCTGCCCAGCAATCCTTTAATACCAAGAGCTATTTATTTGCTTAGAGCAATTCTTCAGTTCTGGGAGTTTGTTTTAATTTTGCTTTTGCAGCTTGAAGTATGTGGTCTCTCATAGTAGATATCAAAGAGAAAGCCAGCGCATATTATCCAGGATCAACTTTGCTTCTAATTGCTTACCCAGAGGATAAATAATGCAGCAGCATTGCTGTGAAAAGAATTAATGAGGGACATAATTTTTTTATGGATAAGAAAATGGTATCAATCACCCAACTTTACCATTGAAGCTGTAATTTTTTGCGTGATTCAGTGACAAATATTTGTGTGACGTTTGATATGTACTTGTTTGGGCATTGGGATTCCCTCAGCTTCTCTTTTAGTGTTAATGAGCAGAATGCACTAAAAATATTTTTCCTGAACTTGCCCTAATTTCATGGGACATCAGTGCTCTGGTGGGACTAAGCCTTTTGCTAAGGGATTACTGTCAGATTCTGCAGAGATGAATGGGAAAAGTTATCACCTGATCTCCAAAAGGCTTAAAATAAACTGAGTTTGCACTCCCAGGAATGGAAGTCCTGCTGATGAGTTGAATGACAGCAAACCTCACAGATCTGAAGAATTGCAAAAATGTTTGTCCAAACACCAAAAAGTAAATTCTGAGTATTAACTGCCTAAGAGTGGCATTTGACTATTTCATTAAATCAGCCACATTGTACCATGTATTTTGTATTTTATTTTGGCAGTGAGATAATATTTGTTTAATATGGATCCTCAAGTCCTGATAAAAGGAAAACTTCCGTCATGATAAGATTGCAGGATTAGCCTCAGCTTTAGTAATTAATGGCCTTATTCCAGCAAATTTCATATGGAATGCTTGAGACTGATTTGAGATATATATGCCACATGTGTTTATGTCTGCATATCAGCAATTCTGTATCTTTAATATAGTATAAAATTAGAGCTGTTTACAGTGGGTTTTACATATGGGTGGTTCTCCTATGTTCTTAATTACTTATACATTATTTAATTACTCTTGTAGTGTATGTAGTCAAAACACAAACATGTTCCAGTCCTGATTTGAAGTTCCCAGACAAAAATATGCTTGTCATGATAATCTTCCAGATATTAAATACCAATTTAGATATTCATAATTCTGATAATTCTGAATAACTGCTAATTCTATCAGCTCAGATAGAAGAATAATGCTCGGTAGAGCTTACTACTGTGTAATAGAATTATCTTCCACATGATCAGCCTGGTGCCATCAGGAATAGAGTGGATGGGCAGGAGAAAATTTGGCAGGATGAGTGCTCTCTCCCTGCTTTCACCCTAAGCACCTTACCAAGACACACTGGAGTGCAGCACTGAGACTCTTGGGACCACTCATCTCATGCTCAGCTCCCGGTGGGAAAGGCTCTTGTGTGGACCACAGCAGTGCTGGGACATAATGGACGTATTTCACTCAGCTGAAGAGAGCCTCCCACATTTCCCACCCACATATTTATGTATACCAGAAAAGAAAATAAATGTGTATTTAACTAGAAGACCATAAAGTAAAGGTTATACACTTCCTGTCATCTGTAAGCTTGCAGAGATGCTTGCAGAAACAGGTGCAGAAATCATTTTCATCTCACCTGATACAGGACTTAAAATTTTTTTCAATCATGCCCCTGCTCTTCACTCTCCTCCAGTATCTAAGTTCTGTGCCCCTACTACAAGTGATTCCTGATTTTATTCCCCTGTCATCATCAGTAGAATTTTTTTGCACTTTGTGGCAGCCTCCTTGGTCTGTAGAAGTGGATTCATTGTGGGGAGCACCTTTCTATTCTACGTCATCTTTAAATATTTGTTGCTTCTAAAACTCTTCTGATAAGATTCTAGACCCTCTTCTTAGGGAAAAAACCAAAAAATAAAATGATTTTGAGGTATTTTGAAAGAAAAGTTCTTCTTGACATGAAATTATGTTATTATAAATCTTTCCTTACTGTAATTTTCACAATTTTCTAATGCTGTTGGCCAGATTCAAAGTTATTCTCCTGGCTGTAGAATCTGACTGCATGAAATTTGTTAAATCTGCATTTGCTATGCAGATTTAACAAATGTAATTTATATTTGTTATTACTAAAATTAATTTATATTTGCTATATATAAATATATACTAGATATATTTATACTATATATAAATAGATATAAATATATATATAAATAATATAATTTATACGATGTATAAATATATGTTTATTTTGTAATTACGTCAATGCTATGGCAATACATTGCCATACAATCTGCAGTCTTTAACTGGATATGTCCATCACCATTCATGTGTCAGAATGATTTGCCAATAATTATGACCCTTGGTACCTTCATCATTGCACATCTCAGGATTCCTGCTTGTATAGCTCATTTTCTGCTAAAAACAGAAGCAGTATAGTGGGAACTGTGTTGGTCTCTTCCTATGGAAGTGCTCTCCTGACAGGTATTGGAAAGACTGAGGAACAGCTTCAGTTCTGTTTGCAGAGAGCCCAAGCATGCAGGGAAGCCCGGATCTAACATTTCCATCCTCTTGGCACAGGTCTGAGCTGCAGATCTCGGATGGTACAGCAAGGCTTTTAGCAAAACTCTTACCTCTCAGACAGAGCAGCTATGACCAAGCTTCCTACTGGCAATGATCCCCGACTGCTGTTAATTCCTGAACCATGCCTTGGCAGTGTCTTGGAGAGCTGCAGTCAGCCTGAGCCAGAGCTCTGCAGGGACTGTGAACAGTTTAACAATCAGGACAGTTCCAGGACAGTGCTCAGGCCTGTGCCCTGATGCTCTGCTTTGCTGGTGGGGATGGCAGTGCTGGTTCTGAGCCACCTTTCCAACATGTCAGCTTTTCTCATGGGGAGTTGACATCTTGGATGTGTATGGATGCTCACTAAACACCTGCTCATCATGTTTGCCTCTGCCCATCACACATGGAGAAGCATAAAAATAAATCCTGCAGCACCTCAATTACAGAGAATAGGTTCCTGCAATTAAAGAATGTATTGGCGTTGTTGCAAGCAAGCCTGGTTTGGAAAGGCTGTGCACTTAGTACAAGAGAAATATGATTTATTTATGAAAACAAGGAGGAGTTGCCATTCACCTCTTATACTTTTCTGATATTGGTTCTTGTTGCACACATGTTGTGATGTCCTTAGGTCCTGGATACCAAGGTGTGTAGCCAAGAAAAGTTTTGGTGCTGATCCTTTGGAAGCCATCATGCAGAAGAGGTTTCATATCATTCTGCTCTTTCTTCCTGTTTTTATTCAGTCCTCTGTCTCATCCATAAACTATCACCTTCTCATTGATTCTTCACACATAGTGTGATTTCTGGGGCTCTGCTGTTATTAGCTAATACCAACATGTTTGGATTGTTTTGTGCAGGAAATACACTCTGCAAGGGCAATTTTACTTTCCCTAAACCAAGTCTTGCCATTGGCTTTGGCTGGAGATCAAGCGGAGAACACACAAGGCGTGTTCTGGGACACCTTGCTACCAGTACCTTGCAGCATAACAAATTTGAACATGCAAAAATTATTTTCTTTGAGATCTTACAGATCCTCCTAGAATCGATTGTTTATTATTGCTTTTGGAAACCTCACCTGTTTTTGCATCTGCACCACCAATCAGTAACAGGCTGATGTTTTGGGGCATTCTCACCCCCTTCACTTCCAGAAGGAAAGTGGTGTCCCTCCCCACTGTCCTGTCTGAGGCCCAGGACACTCCCTGTCAAGGAATAAATCCTGGTATCATCACACAGAAAAGGCTCACAGAAAGTGTGTTTGTAATTCTTCAGCTCTCTGAATTCTTCTCAAGTCACCGGGAAAAAACTGGAAGTACTTTCAGATTCGTACTGCTGAAAACACTTTTTGTTCTTATGCCCACACATATCTGGTAGAACTTTGTCTCTGCCTCCTTTAAATGCTCTTTTAGCTAATGTACTGCATTATGCATATTGTTGGAAAGGAAAATGAAAAGCAGACTCCTCTTGAATTCTATCTGTACTTCTCTAATTTGCACAACTGACAAAAATCACTCTATATGGGAAATGAATCTTTTTGCTCTGGTTTTGCATATAATCTGCTACATTAAATTTTGATTGAAGTTATCTGTCTAACTTGTAGGCCTATATAGGCAAATCAAAAGCTCAAAGTATTGTGTTTGGCTAAAAGCCAGAAATTCTGACTCACAATCAGCAGAAAATACAAAAGAAATTTTCCTATATCAGTAAGTAGGAAATTAGGTTCTTTAAAAAGTCTTTGTCCATTTCTCCTATGACTCTTAAGTAGTAAGAAAACCTGAGGCTGAACAGCATCATTCCAGTTAATGGATTTTTTATACAAAAATAGAAACCAGTATAAAAAAATAATGTCTCATAAGGTACTTCGATCATTGGAAGACTCTTCTGGCTCTCAGAACCAACAGAGGTTGTGTGAACTTTGAAAAATCAGCCTCAAGGTCTTTTATCAAGCTATTGTGGTTCAAACAAGAAAATGTGTTTTTCATGTTTGTACCTATTTAGGTCTCCCAGACACTTTCTAGCAGAGATGACAGAGTGTTACTTCACTCTTACAGTATAATGATACAAATGAGAAATAGAACTTTACCATCAGGATCATCTACAGAACAGTGCTGGCACTAATGTGAACCACGCAATGGAGTTCAGGTCACAGTGCCATACGCCCATCTGATTTCCTGTGCCTGCATCTGTCCCTGTGGGGTCAGTGCTGTGGAGCATGAGGGCAACCACATGGGGATTGTGCTTCTGGAGCCATGAAGATGGGACACAATGAGGCAAACTAGGAGCCTCCTGCCAATCTTTGCACCAGTGCCCATGCCACAGACTTCTGTATACTAAATAAATCCATTCCATGGGCCTACTCATTTCAAATGAAGACTTCTGAAACTTTTTGATACCCAGGATAAGTTGGCAAGATCTGCAACTGAAAAAGGAAGTACACTCAAAAAACTGCCTCTTCCCTTGGCTGTTTGAGAGAAATTAGCAGTCAGATTAAATTACAGAAACAGCCTAGAAAGTTCCTATGAAACTGCTTCTCTCTCACTTCCTCTCCTCTGCGTTGTGGTCTGGATGAGAAGACATCCCAGCGACTCAGTGGATGAAGCAGTGCAGCAGCTCTGGAGGGAGTGAGCAGCACCCAGCAGAAATGGTGTGACAGGAGGGCAGTAGCTGTAGGGCAGACTGTGCTGCTGGGCTTCAGGTGACAAGAGAATTCCCTGCAGTAACCACGCGTGTACCAGAAGGCATCTGACAGGCTGGAGAGGAAGCACAGCCACCTGTCCACACAACCTCTCCCTTTCAACATTAATATTTGTCACTCTGCTGCTGTTATGTTCCTGGGGACCTTCTGGGAATCAGAAGCTCCTCTCGTTAACCTCATTATCTCACCTTGCTTCAGCCACTCAGGCTTTCCTGGCAGACTTGCAATTTCTCCTGCAAATTTCCCCACGGAAGGCAACTTTAATTGCAGTTTTGCTTCAAAAAATGCAATTTAGCTGTCTACATGAATTTCCTCATGTTCATCCTACATTCTACTTGACTTGAAATCTGCTCCCTGCACTGTGCTGAGTGTCAGCAGGTAGCAGGTGAGTGTGGGCAGACAGGTGTTGGGGCTCTCTGTGTCCTCTCTGGCCTCTACAGAAGGCTTGTGCAGGGAGCACTGCATCCCAGTTCTGCATCAGGTTAATTAGATTGTTCTGGTAATTAAGTTACAGAGCCCTATGCAGCAGGGTCGAATTCAATCTAATAAATGTGTTGAACAGAAACTGAACAATCGAGTTCAAGCATGCTCAAGGAACTGAGTGGCAAATTGGAGAACAGAGAAGGATGGAGAAAAAAATCAGAAGGATGAGAACAAGAGGTGAAATGTGGAAAGAAAGGGACAGCAGAGGAGGAAGTGCAGAAACCAACATGTGCAAATATTAACATGAAAAGAGAATAAAGAGGAAAAATAGCTGCGATGAAGCATAGGTAGGTGCTGGGTACTGAATACCAGTAACAGCCAGACGAGGTCTTGGCATCCAGATTTCAAAATGTGTTGATTTTTAATGATTTGTTGCTAAATCCTAGAAACATTTTAAAAGGGCTTGCAAGTCCACATAAAAATATATGTATACTTATACTTAAGAAATAATGTGGTTGATCTGAGAAACTGCAATATTTATCCTGGCACGGAATACACGCGTTATTTATGGTTGGAAATTGAGTCTTCAAAATGGGACTTTGGCAGGGTTTTATGCCTACAAAATATGTACAGATTGCATTTGTGAAAAATCTATGTTAAACGCTCACAGTATGATTAATATGACATCTGCAGAGAAAAAATAATAGTTACTTTCGCACATCGTTTTTTTCTCCAATACTATATATAAGTGCTTGACGATATTCCTAACAACAAACTTTAAAGCATTACAAAAAAATTCTTGTTTTAATAAAGATTTAAAGCCCACCAGCAGCTCACATGCAGTTCTCCACATGCACCACTTTTTTTAGACACAGTTTTTCACTTATAGTCTTTAAAAAATCTCTCTATATTGCATGTGAAATCTCAGCACAAAAGTTTGCTGGTGACATATGATTTTCCTTACAGCAACTATAATCGATACAACCAAGGCTCAAAGCAAAGTTTTACAGCTATTTTATAAACTTAGGAATGTACTTGGGAAATTTATTATGGAAAAATTGACTCAACCTGTATTTAAGGATTAACTAGGGCAAGTCCTGTGGCAGGGTGTAGCCCAAAATGTGCTACTTCTGCTGTTACAGGTAGGGCTGAGTTACAGTGATGGGGAGCATTCAGGTGGTGTAGGGGAGAGGCAAAGTGTGGTTGGTGTGTTTGAAATGCTGTTCTGCTTTACCCCTCTGACGGTTCATGAAACCTCTAACTATTTGGGTGATAAATGAGGATTCCCCACCCCTTGAAGTGTTCATGGCTAGGCTGGATGGAGCTCTGAGCAATCTGGTCTAGTGGAAAGTGTCCCTGCCCATGGCAGGGGGGTTGGAATCAGATAATCTTTAAGGTCTCTTCCAACCCAAACCACTTTATGATATTCTTAAAAGTATTTTGGTACCCATTTCTCTGTGAAATTAGTAATTTAGATTTCACATCTGAAAACATGGTTGTTGATAGTCAAATTGATCAAAATAACTTTAAGTCTCATTAAATGTATTTACAATGTTGTTTGTGCATACACTGCCTACATTCACCCATGAAAGATCAAAAAAAAAGGGAGGATAAAACATGGTGCCTTAATGTCTGAAATAATTGGTGATTTCTTTATAGCAGGGTCTTATTAACACTTGATTTTACAAGAAGTCAACCTCCTGAAGACTAGCAGCTGTAGGAGGATTTAGGCTCTGTTATGATGTTTGTTTGTTGTACTTTTTGTGGGTTTTTTCAAGGTGTCTCTAGTCCTCAGAGCTGCAGCAAAGAGTTTAAAAATATGACTGGAAGATCAAAAGCCATATTTGGAATTTTATAGGGTCAAAGGGAAAAAAATAAGGGTAACAGCCCATTGTGGTATTCTGAAAGTTATGAACATGCTTAAAGCAGTATCACAATCAGGGGAGGCTGATTCGTGGGGTTTTTTTAGGTTTGGGAGTTTGGTCATAATGCCTTTATGTTGCTTTCTGAAATGTCTCTTACAATAACCACAGTTTTAATACAAATAATCCAAAAGAAGAGAAATTAATTTACATTTAAAATAGTAATTGTACAAAATATAATATTGTGGGGAAGAATTTTGCATAAACAAGGGAAAGAACTGTGTATATGGTAGATTTTATTCCACCTTGAATATTTGTTAATTCAGTGAAGAATGGCCAGGAGATCTGCTTGCTTACAATGCCAAAATCCTTCTAAAGAAATTTTGTCTTCCCTAGTTTTTTTACTTTTGAGACTAAAGCAGCTAGAAAAACATTGTGACAGTTTTTTCATAGGCATGTTTATTAGTAATTTTTTCATTTCTTTAGTGCAGGGGTCAGTCATTCCCATATCCCTTGGCAACAGCACTTTGCTGGGAGAGTTTATATAAATGCTGGGAGAAAGCAGGTGTTACAGAGCCATTCACATCTCTTCCTGACCTGGTGTCAATGTCGTTAACCCCTGTCTCATTTCCAGATCTGTTTCCTTCCGTGATATCCTGTAGGAACCTATAGGACAGTTGTCTATTACATTAAAGAAAAGGGGTCACATTTTTATTTAATTCTGTATGGTTTTAGAGAAATGGCTGTAGACTTTACACCTGACCGAGCTTTGCACCTGCTAAATACCGAGACTTCTATAAGGAGGGAAATAAATCTGAATCCTTCTATTTCTTGAAGATAACCACCACAACCCTGTGTTTTGTCAGAAGATTTTTGAAGAAAAGTCTTCCCCTTTCTCTCCTCAAGGCTTATAAATTGTTGGTTTATAGAATCTCTTAAGATTTGTTGTGCGTGATTACAGTGCAGGCTCTGTGAATGGATACACACAGCTTTGAACCCAGGGAAAATCTGAGTTTAAGTGCTGTGATCAAAGGTCTGTGGCTGTAACGGGTTTGGTCTTAAAAAATTCAGGCAGGATTAAAAGGTGCAGAGACAGTCAAGGGAAGAAGAGCCACTTCTAGAACAAAACCTCCTATTTTGATGCAGAATGCATGCTTGTTTCTATGTGTACAGAAACCACCTGCTGTTCCAAAGAAAAGGCACCTCTCTCTCTTGGCGACCCCAGACCCTCAGCCCTGGCAGCAGGGGTGGCACTGCCGTGGGTCTGACCTGTGGCAGCGGCGCAGCCACAGGTGAAGGGATGTGGGAAGCTTTTCCTTCTCCGATACCCTGTGACGCCAAATCCGTTCGCCCGCGGGGGCTGAGCCGCCTCTCTGGCTCGGCTGAATTTGCAAGCGCGTTGCAGGCTTTTTGGAGGGAGCGAGCGGAAAAATCCACGTTCAGGAGTGGACTCCGGCCCTCCTGGGCTTGGCACACGTTCCCTGTCAGCCCGGGGGAGGGAGGGCAGCCTGGGGTTTTGGCCGGCGGGAATGAGCCTGGCGCGGCCCCTCCTTGTCCAGCGCCATCCCGGGGCCGCTGCAGCGGCCGGGCTGGGCTGCGGGGACCGCGGGTGGAGAGCGGCTGCCCCGGGGGAAAACCAGAACCCTGCCTTAGGGCACGGCCCGGAGAAATCCTGCGGGGAGGGAGGCGAGGAAACAGCCTGGGAGGTCGGGAGGGAGAGGAACCGCGCCGCCTTTGGGCGTTTTTGGCAAGGTGAAACCCTGCCTTTTCGCCCACCTCCGTGCTCCGGCAGCCCGGGGGAATGCAGGCACGGCTCCAGCTCCTCTCCCCCCGCCAGGGGGCCGGCGGGGCGGCCCGGGAAGAGCGGCAGCCGGGCGAAGCGGCCGGGCTGCGGGAAAGTTGCGTGGTGCTCGTTTTGCAGCTCCTGCGGACTCTGCCGGGGCTCTCGGAGCGCCCGGGCGCCTCCTTCCATCCTGCTGCCCTTCTTCCCTCCCTCCCTCCCTGGTCGGGCTCCCCGCGGGACTCCCCGCTCTGCCGGGAGCGTCGCCCNTAAAAAAGAAAAGTTTTTTTTCCTCTTTTGTCAACTTTGCATCATGTAAGTGGTATTGTATCTCTTTCTGAAATCAACTTTTAACCTTTTGTTTGTTTGTTTTGTTTTTTTTCTCCTCGCTCTCTTTCGGTGAGAGTGCGGCCGGGCTGGGCGAGGGGAAGGAAACTTTGTCCCCCCCCTCCCCCAGGATGCTCCGGATATTTTTGAAAGGGCGGAAGAGTGAGAAAGGGAGCAGCGCCTGTAAGGG